>OX411543.1:55605688-55635280 GCA_948146395.1 Fragum whitleyi | reverse complement strand
TTTCTTTTTTGGGATGAAAACCCTATTTGCCGGAGCCGATAAATAGAACGTGAAGCTCAGATAGGAAATAATAATCCGAGTCTGTAGATTTAAAGTAAAGATGAACAAGTTGGAGTGAGCGATCAAAAGTCATATTTGAGCCTGTGCATGACGTTTCCAACGATTTGATCTTTGGGCGAAGGACCATTGTTATACTATTCTAAACAGCTACATACTATGATTGGACCATTGCCTGACTGTCAAAGGACACTTTAAGACCTTATCTATGTAAAAAAAGCAAAGAAAAGAATCTGTCAGACTGTACAGATGCACAGGCTGGCCAGAGTCTTTGCTTGGCGCTCATTTGAAATTGTTGTAAATGTCACGCACAGGCTCTATTGTCTTTGCGTGTATTACAATTATTATTATTATTATTATTATTATTATCATTATTATTATTATTATTATTATTATTATTATTATTATTATTATTATTATTATTATTATTATTATTATTATTATTATTATAATAATAATAATAATAATAATAATAATAATAATAATAATAATAGTAATAATAATAATAATAATAATAATAATAATTATTATTATTATTATTATTATTATTATTAATATTATTATTATTATTATTATTATTATTATTATTATTATTATTATTATTATTATTATTATTATTATTATTATTATTATTATTATCTTATTATTATTATTATTATTATTATTTATTATTATTATTATTATTATTTCAGAGTCTAGAAGATTATGACTCCGACTCCGACATCGAGGTTCGCTCTGAAGACAGGTCAATCGCAGCGAGTGTTGCCGCCTCGCTGAGCTCTTCGCCATATCCAAGGTGAGAACCTTTATACATTACAACAGTCATGACAGTGACAATGTGAATTGTTTTGGGATGATTTTTGGAATGATATAGAATGAGTGGGGGAAGCAAGTTTGGAATAAAATCCAATAAAGGTTATATTATTTCGGTTATTTCGTCAAACTTGATGGTTTATTACACTCCTTCAAAAAAAGTCCAGGTACTTTTTTATGTGTGTTTCTCTTTACGGACCAATCAGACGCTTTAACCCTTTGCTGTTTAATCCCTGCTTTTTACGTGTCTGTGATTTTATGATTGAAAAAACATTGTGAAAAAAGAAGAAATTGCTTCTGACAAGCAATTTCTTCTTTTTCCACAATATTTTCTACCCTACTGAATGGTTATTTTTCAAATTATACCCACTTAAAATTTTCGTCTGCAAAACCTTTGAATTTGGATGGGTCCAAATTTTGTAAAACAGGAAAGGGTTAAAACATTACTTGTCAATAAAATAGCGTTATTATTTGATTGTTTTGAATAAAATGTTATTTGAAAGTGTTTATGAACGGTTTTGGAGCGTTTTTCTTTTTTCTTTTTTCAGGGGGGGGGTGAATGAATGTTTGGAATGAATTGGGCGCTAAGGGTGAGATTTAGAATGGTTTTGATCAAAAGGTAAAAGTCAATTTACGGTTTTACTTACTCTATATACTCCTTTGCATTTAATACACACAGTATACATAATTCCAATATAATCCTGAGCATCTTAGAAAAATGAGCTCCGTGTGACAGATAAGGTCTTAATAATTCGCACAGTCTGGCCAGAATCTTCTCTGTGCATTATATAGACAGATAAGGTCTTAATTATTCGCACAGTCTGACCAGAATCTTCTCTATGCATTATATAGACAGATAAGGTCTTAATTATTCGCACAGTCTGACCAGAATCTTCTCTGTGCATTATATAGACAGATAAGGTCTTAATTATTCGTACAGTCTGACCAGAATCTTCTCTATGCATTATATAGACAGATAAGGTCTTAAATATTCGCACAGTCTGACCAGAATCTTCTCTATGCATTATATAGACAGATAAGGTCTTAATTATTCGCACAGTCTGACCAGAATCTTCTCTATGCATTATATAGACAGATAAGGTCTTCATCCATCCTCATGCAGACAGCATATATCGTTATTGCAATGTCTCGTTGTCAACACTACCCCCAACGTTCGTACCTCGTACAGGTGGCAAATTGTTGGAAATGTCACACAGGCTCAAATTCATGTGTGCGTGATGGACAGACATTGTGCAGCCTGAACAATCACAAAGTGCATGAAAATTATCCTAGGATTGTGAACAGAAGCTACAGGTCTGAAGAAATCTATTGATTACTATTGAGCGCATAGTTAATTCTCTGATCAGACAGACTGTGCGGCTGCATATGGGTAATATTACATTTACATGTACGCTAAGGTTCGAATTTCATTCTTTCCGACTATTTGTTGATAATCGTAGACCTATGAGAGATGGCAGCTGGAGGCTAAGAAGGGGTGTGATTGTTGTACTGGCGAGCGAAAAACCAGGAATCTATTGTTAGGTGCTCCAGCCACCGCGATATAACTGAAAAAAAATGTTGGAAGCGGCGTAATTCTCAATTCAAACAATCCAATTTTATTACATGTATGTATATTTTCAGTCCATTCGTGAACAAACCAAAGTACAGATGCACTCCATACTCTCCAGGAAGGAAGGTGCATTCTATATGACGTCAATCGTTCCGATCCCATTTTGACTAATCACTCCGTGTCCATGTACTTAAATTCTTTATTCCGAAGAAGGCGCGCCCCAGAACTAGATGCAGGAAAATTAACAGATCGCTGCCGTCAATCCAGAAATTGGTTGACCAATCAAATCTTCGTGATACTATAATCGGATCACAAATGATAATTGATATCGAAGAAACCACGCCCCTTGGACCAGATACAGGAAAGTTTACATGTTACTGCTGCCAATCAAAATATCGGTTGACCAATCAAATCATGTATGATGCTTTATTCCCAATAAGCCATGCCACGAAATCTGGTCGAGGTTGGGAGAATTTATCATGACGAGGCTTTGCCGGGTCATGATTATTTCTCACTGTCGAGACCAGATAACATTGATATTTAATCACCTTTACACGTAATTCTATTCATCATGCATTCATTTGAGCGTTTGATTATGATAAAAATCGAAGAATTTCGTGTGAAAGGGTATGCAAATTGTTTTTAAAAATAGACTAGCTGATATCATGCTATGATATCAGACAGGTGATATCAGGTCAATATAGGCTTCATTATATGGTTAATTCACGTTTTTTTAGGGCGTTAACAATTGCAGAGACCAGTTAAATGGTTTTCGCATTTGTAGGTTAACGCCCAAAAAATTGTGAATTGACGCTATTATTGCATTAAAGGATAGATGAGAGTATCAATTCGTACAGAAATTGCGAAATAATTTCATAAAAACGATATTAAGCTAGTAATTGATTAAATATTGTATAAAGCCCAAATCGCGGATATTTAAGTAAAAAAAAAAAAAAAAACAAAAAAACGGGCGGTAACTGTACGTGAATTTACTGATTAATCCACGTTTCCTCCCGTTATCGTTTGGGTTTTTTCCCCCGTTAACGAATGCCTTTAACGACCCGAAAACGTACATTTTATGAAATAATGCATTATAATGGACATTTTATAGACCCCTTCCGTCAATCGAAAAATCGGTTGACCAATCAAATCTATAAACATCAGACTGGCTTTCACCGCTGACCTGAGTGACCTTCGCTACTTTCCTACATATTCGACGACGAGCGATATACGAGGGTGAATCAAAAATAACGTAGACTAGCGTTGCAGAAATTTTGATCTCACAGACTTTGAAGAGAAAACTACATTGTTATTAAATTGAGGCATTCTTCTTTTTGTCGTGTAAATTTGGATGAAATCCAAATAGTTGGTCACCTATAGCAACAATTCTAAAGCATGTAGTAATTTGGTACCGGCGCACGGTAACGACGTCAATATGACGCTGCGGTATTGATAAGTTCCGTCTCGAAAGTCAGCACTTTTCAAAATACCCATCTCAACAATAAACACGATTTCTGCATCGCATATCCATCGGATAAGTACTATTTTCATATCCATCTGATCCAAAACGATGAACTTGAATGTGTAATGTGTCTAAACGATTCTGAACTAATGTTGTTCTGTGACAGCTACAGATTAAACGCCGAGGAGACGTTTTCCATTCTCCGAGTGTCATCCTTCAGAAACGCTCTCCATTCTTAAACAAACCTTTAAAACAATTTAAAAAGAAAGTATCTGCTTACATTTGAAGACCTTTTAGCATATTCTATCATTTAAACCTCTCGATTAGGTTTTCCATAGGTCCAGTAGAACTTTATTATTGTCTGGTTGTCTCTGGCTGCGCCGGTGCCGTCGTTTCGAAGTTCAAAAATTGACGCGTGCCCTTAGTTTACTGACTTTAAATTCGAAAAAAAACACGAATGGATTATGCTTAAATTTTAAATACCCTAACTCAACACGTCAACACGTAATTAGGCGAAGTTTGGAAGTATTTGGTCCAAATTGAGGGGACAATTACGGGTAGTAACACTAGGAAGTAACCTTACAAAATGGGTTGCGCCGGTAGCACCTAACCATCAAATGTTGGATTTTTTTACGTCAGAGTCATAGCAGACCCTTTTAAATTTGATATTTTGTTATTTGGTGATTTGAGACGTGTACAAAATTTCATTTATTTCCATCGGGAAACACCAAAGTCCACGTATTTTTTATCAACCCTCGTAAACGTCGAGGATATAGTTTCAGAAAAACTGAAGTTACCTAGTTAATGTTGCCAACTAATGATTTGCTTTGCTTTATGTCCACCACCATATTATTGCAGTCGATCGTTCTTTTGTGACCTCTTCTATTCAACGATCAATTTAACCCTTTGCTGTTTAATCCCTGCTTTTTACTTGCCTGTGATTTTATAATTGAGAAAACATTGTGAAAAAAGAAGAAATTGCTTCTGATAAGCAATTTCTTCTATTTCCACACTATTTTCTATCCCAAAGGATGGTTATTTTTTTTAAATTAAATCCACTTTAAATTTTCGTCAGCAAAACCTTTGAATTTGGACAGGTCCAAAATTTTGTAAAACAGGAAAGGGTTAAACAAAGTGACCATCAAAGAAAGTCCAAGCCCCGCGTGCAGAATATCTGACAAAATGGACATGCCCGAACGAAAACGTGCTAACTATCGAATCTTGTGATGCTGGAACCGTTGTTTGAGCCCATAAATATCGTTTCAATGAGACGATTTTAATGGGTTCGAAAATCACTGAGTTCTGTAAGACTTCAATGCGGCGATTAATGTGCCTTCAAAATGACCATTCTGGCAAGCGACCGCTTTTTGTGCCCCCCCCCCCCCACCCAAGTGGTCGATTCATACAATTTATTTTTTTCTGTATTTTAACAGTGACATTCAAATGTCGGGGTTAGACAGTCATATCGGAGATCAAGAAACGCGGCCTTCCTTTCACACCGTCCTAGATATAAAGTTCTTAAGGTAGTGGATCCATTATATATTTGCAACGTTTCGGAGGTCATACACTGTAACATTGTTTACAGATGTTTCCTAATCATTTCATTGCAGGGACAACATGTATAACGCGTCCACTACCTTAAAGACTGGAATTATCGACCAGGAACATCAATTTCAGAAAGTTCTGGAAAAGGCGGGAAAATTTATATAAGTATACAACTTTAACAAATTGTATAATAAATTGTATATACATGTAGCGTTAGTAGTCGTTAATCATTTCATTTTCTTGTCCGTGTAGCAGTCGTGCGTTCAGAATGACAAAAAGTGACAAACTGTTTGCAAACGAAACGCATTCTTTGTGAATAATTTGGGAAGCCAAACGGTTATTCATTTGCACGGGGTAATTCGTCCATAGACGTTACGCCGAAAACTAGTACAACTGTGCGTTATAATCCATAATTAATGCCCTGGCCGGGCTGGGTCTAAGTAATGGGTCATTGCATCCAAGGTTAAGGTAAATCAGCTTTTATTTTTGGCAACTTATTTCTACAGAGTCGACATAATAATAACTCGAATCCTTAAATCGTAAATTGATAATCAAATCCTCGTAACTTCAGCTTAATCAAGCTGAAGTTGCGAGGCTTTGGTAACCAAACGATGAAATGGGTTCACTCTCTCTAAGCACGTGAAACCTTAAGGTTAATTACAGTTATTTGCATGCATTAACAATAAAGAATCCAAATTTTATTAAAGTAAACTCGCCAAATTACGTCACGGCTAAGCCACGCCCTGCCAGTTCGTTTATAAAGCAGAATACGTTGAAATGATGTTTACGTTCGCTCTATAATATATCATAAAATATTATCACAAAGAAAAATAGAACAGAGCTAAGTTGTTACTTTCAAGACGTTTAAAACGGCGAAATAAGGCCAAAAGAGTGGTATTCAATGTACATACCTTAGAGATCACAAAAATAATTAACTATCCATCGATTTGAAAAAGGTTTAAGATTGCTGAGAAAAACATTATTTTGTAATTTTAATCAAATGTTTTTGCAAAGTATAAAAGTAGAAAGACATTCAGTTTAAACTCCTCCTTCGATCAGATACCGCTAGAATACGACCCTTGTATTGTGAAACATTGTTGACCTGTCGCTCATTTAATATTCCTGTTGACCTTTATTAATATTCGGAACCCACTTCCTTATATAGATTAAAAATAAGCGAACAGTACATTCAAATAACAAAATATAACCAATTTTTATAAATGACCAGACACAGCTATAGATCGAAAGTCAGATACTTGCAATGCAGAGGTCCGAAGATCGAATCTCTTTCTCATCTTATTATTTTTTTTTATTTTTATTTTTATTGGCTGAAATTCAAATCATTGTATATAAATAGAGAATAGATGGTTGGTGACTTGAGATGGAAAAGTTTATCGGGCAAGGCGTAGGAATTTATCTGGTGAGCCGGAGGCGAACCGGATAAATTCCGCAGCCGAGTCCGATAAACTTTTCTATCTCAAGACACCTATCATCTATTCTATTTATCCAGTTACAATCTTTTATAAAGTCTATTCGTTATTTATATACGAAAAATTAACCCAATCCCGATTTACAACTCCGAGACTCGGCAAGTCCACATCATAAGGGTGAATGGGAAGATGAGGTGGGGTGATCGCTTACGGCTAAAGAACTTGATAATCGAAAGGATTTATGATGCTGTAGCAAGAAAATATTTAACAAAAGTAAACTTGAATAATACGTACATAGGGGCCTACGTTAAATGATAAGATATGATTCGGGTAATTTTCGCAAACTCCAATGTCCTTTCTTCTCCTAAGTTTTGTTGTCATGCAGCTAAAAGTAAATCTCAATTCAATGCCTTCCTTGCTCTTAATCAGAGGATGGACATAGATTGAGATCAGATGCAAAGCTACTTTCTCCGAAATCCTCCTCGGACGAATAAATCTGCGTTGAATCCATTCAGATAAATGTTTTAAATTCCTAACAGTTTGAGGTCGAATGTAAACACCGAGATAAGCTTCGTCACAATTTATAGATTACGTCATCAGTCATGTACTACGTCATCGATATGGTCGCGATTTGATTTTAAAAACATATGAGAATCGAGTGATTTTTTTTCGTATCAGAAATAGACCTCAAAATTCAATAGAAAAAAAAGAAAGAGAGGACTGTTTTCAAACCTAATAGCCGCAAAAAGAAGATCCGGCAGGCCACGTGACCAAGTGACTTGATAAAGCTGTCTTGTGGTCAAGTGACCTGATATCAACAAGTTTATCACACCCCCTTTTATCAGGTAATATTTATAGCTAGTGACAGGATATAAAATGCACAGCACAGTAAACTTGATTTTGTTCCTCGTTCTGTGTGGGTGATCAGTTTTATATTCTTCATAAGTATTTTCCTATTGCTCAGTAGCCTACGCACAACTAAAACATGTTGTTCTTTCTTTTTTCTAGAAAGATACAGGATAAACTTATCACAATCCTAAAAATAAGATAAAAAAATGGATAAAGAATTCCGTAAAAAGAATTAACAGAAGTTACGACAAGCAATGAAATGTATTGTACAGTAAGAAAAATAGTAATAATATCATAAGCATTAGATGTCATGCACGATAGAAAATAATTTAAATCAGTCGCTTAGGTACCTACTGCGTTAGAGAAACAAAAAAGACTAAAAGCCTCGTGACCTCAGCTTGAATAGGTAACAACAGCTTATTAATTCCATGAAAATTAAAGTAGTGAGAGATTTGATTAAGAAAAAAACTGTCAATATAGAATATTACAAGCAAGAAATTTAAGAGACGATTACACTGTCCCTTTATCTAACAAGAGCACCGCCTACTGGTGCCTACGCTCGGCCGTCGAGTGCTGCATGGTGGGAAAAAATCTTAGTCGAAAAAGGGGCATAATTTGTACAAAATGCATCTAGAGTTATCCCCCTTAATAGTATGGGTTGCTCTTTTGATGGTGAACATGTGTGCCAACTTTCAAGTGAATGCCTTCAGTAGAACCAGAGATATAACAAAATGTCAAAGTTTTCGCACGACGACAAAGGCAACGACGACGACACGGAGACTATAGCAATTCCTCGGGTTTTCTACGAAAACAGCCGAGCTAATAATAAATTTAAGTTAAAGCAATTTAGAAAAAAACTGTATCCAATTGCGTGCGTATTCGAACCGGATTCGTAAGTTCAACGACTCTAATTGGCTAACGGTTAAGACCACTGCGCCGTGGACCCATTTATAACAATTGCAGTATTTATTTGGTCTCAAAATAAAATTCTTTTAATAACCTCGCGGATATTAACGAAAATTCACGAAAAATAATGAGTGGCAGGTCAATAAGGTTTCACAATAAAATATTTTCGATACGGACAGGCGAGAAAAACTTGTTTATTCGATAAATTTAGAGATTTTGGAAATTTACATTAAAATAATCCGAATATCATATCAAACATGTACTTCTCAAAAAAAAAAATCATTCAATTTTTTACATCTCTTCTTCCTTGTCAAATTTAATACGTTTTCTTTTAGCTTTTTTATTTCCTTATCTTTCTTTTTCTTCGTGGAATAAAACTTAAATGTACTTTTGAGGTATTCTCTTACGAGCTTTTTTCCAGCAAACAGATAAGATTTCACTGTAAACTCTTTACAAAGACGGGACAATGTCGACAACTTTGCACCAGTGTGACACCGCTTTTCCGCCAGGTTCATGTGCCAGGTAAAGTGTTTGAGACCCAATTTTAAGGGCGCTTTGTTAGCCAAGAAAAAGCAACATGTCCAGGTATATATAATATATCAAATGAAGCTATTTTTAGCACAATCAGTTGAGCAACATAAGACCGCCATAGCTATAGCGGTAAAGCAAAAAACATTGTGGTGTACAGAACAAGCAACTGCATGACGGTTGGATAAAATCGGCTCATATTTTAACAAAGTACAGTCTAAAGTTCTACTAGACTGGTTAACTTGTCCCAATCTACGCTACCCTCTGATACCTCAGTATCGATAGATTGAGACAGGTCGCCAGTCAAGAGTACTACCCAGGTGCTACTACAACCTCACATATAAAACTCGGTCTCAAAAAGCTCCTTTGAAACAATCAATTTCCATTTATTTTGTCAACATACTTGTCAAACCGGTTTGGTCTATTTTCAAAATTGATGTTAGGTATGGTGCAACAGCACACCAAATTTTGTGAAATGGTTTTTGCGATTTATTTCAAATTATAGATTATGAATTCAATGATCTATAATAAATACTATATATTCATCATTCAGTGAAATAGAAATTGATATATTGCTACACAACCTTACAGGTATACAAACTATTAATGTCCATTTATGTTGCAATAACACACCCTACCTTACAAAAAATCTACACGTTTACAAAATTAGAATGGCATATATGACATATGTGTTTATAAAAAAAGTCAAAATAAATTGCTTGTATAACTACGCTTTGGGCTCGAGGTTGTTTTACTTACGTTTGTAGATTACCTGTGTAGTACTTTAGTCTGTACTTTGTTCAAATATGGGCCAATTTTATCCAACAGTCTTGAAGTTGCTTGTTCTGTACAAAATGACACTTTTCCACAATGTTTTGGCTATACCGCTATAGCTATGGCAGTCTTGTGTTGCTTAATTGCTTATGCTCATGAATAGCTTCATTTTGATATATGATATACCTGGACATACTGCTTTTTCTTGACGAATGAAGTGTTTTAAAATAGGGCCTCAAACAATTTACATGAACCTTAAGCCGTACAAGTTTATCAATTATCGAACCCAGTTTCTGAATTGAAAAAAAAGCTTGTATAAGGAAACGAAATTTTATAGTATCATTTTGTTTTTTCATAAATATACTTAGCAAAAAAAGAAACTTTACATGACTTACTAGAGGCTGTAGTGTCGCTATTAAACCGTGTGAAATGAAAACGTTACTATTACATGAAACTTGAAAGAAATTTCCGTCGGTTTATTTAAGGTTCAGCACCGGGTGTCTGTAAAATGAGAGTTATTGGCGGTATTAGGACAAAGGGGTCGATTTCAAAAATTACAGAAATGAAAGAACGTGTATCGGTGATGTTTTGAGTATCATTTTTTCAAGTTTTCGTGCTTAAAGTCGTTCCAATATCATGAGTGACCAACGTCTGAACTAAACAGTGATCCTTCCTTTGATGAAACGAATGAGAAAATATGCGATGGTAACAACGCCTCTACATGACGTCACAAGGGGCCTTTCTTATCTCGAGCGACATCTGTAGTGCTTGCGAACCGATTTTTTGTTTGTTAATATGGGTATTAACGTCGCTTTCAATAGATTTAAAAGTAAAATTCGATGGCTGGTGCACATATCCATAGTTTCTTGTCGTGTCTCACTGCTAGGCTAGAACATTTCATCTGAGCCACCAGTCGCCCTTCTATCTTAGGCGTATCACTAGCCCATTCTGTGGGAGATCGCAATGAAATTTATCATATATTGGATGAAATATGGTCGAACCGGAGATCGAACCAACTAACTCATTATTGAAAACCAGACGCGTTACCGACTGTCCTTACCGAGCTTGGCAGTTCTAAACCAAGATGTTAAAATGTGAATTGCCTGTCCCGAGTAGCCAAACTTAAGAGTGGCGTTATAAACAGACATGCGTGCTCTATTCATACCTTTAGTCTGATTTCTGCTTTTTTCGATTGCTGTGGCATACTCGTTTCAATAAAAATGTGCAAACATTTTCGTTTTTTCGTGCCAATGCTACGGAATGAGTGTGATTGAGTGACAAAAAACACTCAAAATAAAGTTTAGGTAGCTCTACAAGAGTATATGACAAAAACCGGAAGTGACAGACGCACTAGGCCGGGCTCGGTTCAATAGCGCAAAATCCTGTGTCTGTGTAGTCTCTTTCGTTAGCCTGACTAGCCAATGTCAATAAAGTAAGCGTATAGTCAGTGTAAGTCATTCAATACAGACCAAGAAAAAGGTAAAGTTTCTGTTTTTGCTAAGTATATAACATGTGTTTGTTATAGTTAAATTATTCCGAAATAAGAAGAATAAGATTTCAAACGCAAAGTGTTTAATTTGTATGAGTTTGTTCTTTACGTCATCAAATGATCTTTTAATTAACTTTCGGCTAATGACTTCTTCAGAAATGACAGTATTCACATAGCAACGTCACAGTAGTTCGACAAAAAGTGTGCGCGGTGAAAGGGCCTTCACTTGAAGTGCCTTACACTTGGCAATGTTTTTTTGAAAAGTAATCGAACTACTCAAGAATAGACTGAAGCCATGACGTAAGGTTACCTAAAAAAACGAAATGTCAGTAAAGTCTCAAGATCCTTTCCGTAGAAACGACTGTTTAGTAAACGCCCCCCCCCCCCCCTTACCTTGCTGGTCTGATGCACAAAGGTTTGATCAAAATTCTTAATGTTCATTAAAAGACATTTTCGCACATAGCAATAAACCGTTTAAAAATCTTTCAACTTTCGCTGACGTCAAATATTGAGTTAGAACGTTATCAGCCCAATTTGGGTCTACGTAGGCAAAAAGTAGACGCTGTACTATCAATACAAACATCAAACTGGGCCAGAAACTTGAAGGATGGTTTTAAAAACTTCTTTTGACAATTTTCCAATTGAATTTCAAAGACTGGTGCAACCCACTATTTGTTTTAGTATTAGCTTGTCTCTGCACAGACAAGATAGCGACATAAAGTCGTATTGTTGTTTGACTATAGCGAACGATCTGTTTATTATTGCATACCAATAACTAACAAATGTGTTTGACAGGATGACTCCTGTGAAACGCTCAGTAAAGCCCTTTTCAGCCAATATTTTTAAAAAGATGACGACTTGAAAGCCTGCTTAATAATTGCCCAATCAACTGTAAGTCGTCTTAAGCGTCCTTAAATAATTTTCCAAATGTTTTCCTCATAAGGCAGGTTTTCACACTGATCATAATATGAATGCTAACCTCACCCATTCTCAAACAATGTATTGGGAGTAAGCTACGAAAGATCTATCGGGCTAAATGCCAAACTTGTGGGTACCAATTTTATTGTGTGTGCGTACTCTTATTTATTCATAATGAAATTACCATTTGTATCTTTTTTTGAACTTTTTTTTATAGTGTTGTTAATCCGTGTTGTCAAGCAAGGCGTTTCTCTTTCACAATAAATATGCTACCCGAAGTCTGATAAAGCATTGTGGAAAGTGATATTTAAAGGTTTTTGAAAATGGACAATGGGCCGGTTTTTTTTGTTGTTGTTTTTTGTTTTTTTTTTTTTGTTTGTTTGTTTGTTTGGTTTTTTTTTTTTGGTCATTGGTACAGTGTAGATAAAAGGGTTTGGAGGATATTTTGTACCAGTGTAGATACATTTATTGAAACTGTGTAGACACATGGTTTGGAAACGTGTAGAACAAGCACGACGGTGGTAAATAATTACTTTGTCGTCATGTTTTGAAAGTAGACGGATTATTCTTTCGAATAGTGACATTGAAATATGACTTGAAATATGAAAGTACATGTATGAGAAAACCGTTCAATTCAAGAAAAGCAATAACTTTCGTTTGAACTCATAAATTGTAAATTTTTAAGGTGTAGTTTTAACCTGTTTTATCTATTTCGAAAGAATAGCACGGGTATTTAGAAGGCAAAGTAATTTTTACGGCTCACCGCGCGAAACCAACATTTCAAATATACAGAAAGAGCTTTGAAACGTACCATTACATTTCAAAAAAATGTCTTTTTTCGTGCCATAAGAAACATATAGTTCCAAAAAGTGTCCCATTTTCTGAGTACGTGTAACCTTTGTAGCTACCTTGTAACATCTTTGTTACATTTTTGTAACAAGTTTAAACAAAAACCCAAATGTTACTGTTAAATTGAATTTCAAAACAGGGCCCATTTTCCTACTAGTTGTAACCTTTGTAACACGCTTGTTACATCCTGGAAAGTCTTTGTAACACATAATAACATTTTTAAAGCAGGATTTTCAATCCACAAAGATACTGAAACATTGTAACAATGGGTTTCATAACAGGGCCAATTTCTTTATAGTTTGTAACCTGTGTAACACGCTTGTACCATCCTTCTTATATCTGTTACACATTATAACATTTCTAGAAAACGCATTTTCTTCCCTTAAATCCCACCAGTTACTGTAATATTGTAACATTTGGTTAAAGCGGGCCCATTTTTCTACTATTTGCAATCTTTGTTACACGCCTGTAACATCTTTTAAACACAAATCAAAATTACAAAAAAAGCACTTTCATACCAAGAATCAATAAAGTTATTGTTACATTGTGACATTCCGTTTCAAAATAGGACATTTTTTTTCTACTATTTGTTACCCTTGTAACACGTTTGTCACATCTTTGTAGCCGTAATGACAATTCAAAAAACGCATTTTCAAGTCCAAAATCCCTATAGTTAGTGTAAAATTGTAACATTTAGGTTCATAAATCAGCCCATTTTTTCATGACTTGAAACCTTTAAAACATACCTGTAAAATGTTTTGTAACATCTAAGTAACAAACTATAATATTAAAAAAAACGCATTTTCATACCCAATATCCCTAAACTTACTGTAACATTGTCACATCGGGTTTTGAAACAGGGCCTATTTTCCTATTGCTTGCAACCTTTGTAACACTCTTGAGATCGTTGTTACACATGATAACAATTCAAAAATCTCAACATCCTAAAGATACATTATAATAATTTTTTTTTCAAATCCGGCTCTTTTGCACTACTTTTAATCTTTGTAACACGCTTATTTCAACCTTGTAACATCTTTGCTCTCTCCCTTGGCTAATTTCCCTTGTGAAGATCCCAAACGAATTCGTTAAATAATGCTTTTTGATTGGTCTAAATATGTGACTATGAGGTTCATCTCAGAATAGATAAAAACAAATACCAATTATCTTATCAAACTTTTTTTTTTTTAAAAAAAGAGTTAATACACTCAGATTTGATATCCCAAGGTAATTAAATATTCGACAAAATTGGTTGTATAAAAGTACTCGATTTTATACCAAAACAACTGGCTCGAAATCATTTACTTTGACTCGGCCCTGTGCAAATTAGAACTTTTTGTTAGTAAATTCGCTGTTCCGTTTAATACAGACACAAGAAGGTATAAAAGACTGAGAGTTAAAAAGTAGACGGTCGGACAAAATCGTTATTTTACATTCAAAAATTCTGAAAACAAAATTCTTCATGGTATAAGATACAAAATATGATATGACAGGAAAACAATACGTTTCATTAATTCGATTTTTGGCGAAATGTTGGTCCAATATTTAAGTCAAACGGACTATACGTCTGGATTGAAAACACTATAGGTGTATTTTCAAACCTTAGCGCTGACGTAAGCGATGATGTCATAACCATAGGTAAATCGGGTATATATATAATACATACTTAGTGTATTATATGAAATAAAATATCTAACGCGGTTGGGAGAATTGATCATTGTCGAGGCTCTGCCGAGACAATTTTCAATGTTCACAACCGAGTTTGATATTTTTTTCATACAATACACTAAGTATGTATTATATTTATCTTTTAACCTATATTTGTCTTGTTTTTGTCGGAGTTTCTAACTGAAATACATGTTTCTAAAAATAACCGCATTATATCATTGTTCTAAAAATAACTATGTGATATCATAAAAAATATCATACGGGATGTTATCACTCGGATATTTGTCTAGTTATAAGATAAAATTAGAATTCAAATGGTAGAAAATTAACCTGATCTCTTCACTGCAATTGTGAAAGTACAGGTTTGAGTGAACTTAACGTTTTAATATAAGCAATAACGTTGGTGTAAAAAGTTAATGTTTAACTTCCTTAATGTGTTATTTTAACCTGTTATATCTAATTCGAACAAATGACACGAGAATCTAACAGTAAAAAAATAGATCACGTCTCATCACGCAAAATCTGCCTATACTGTATGTTTCAAATGATCGTGACCCCCTCCTCTCGACCATACATCCGTCTACAAATACACGTGAAATTTTACAGTGATTACAAAATCATGTCTAACGGGTTTAGACGAACCTACCAGTAATTACCGATCTTCATCGATAGATGATTTATTCATCGCTTATTTGATTAATTGGATAAAGATAAAATCAAGTAATACTACTTGTAAAAGTAGAATTCGCAATGTTGACTACTCGTCGGTTGTATACAAATGTACCGTAATCACAATGCACAAAAAATGCGTATTCGGGTTATAAGAAGAAGTCTCTCTTTGACTCTATTTTTGTATGAAAATTTCTGCAATTACAAGTCACAATAGGGCATTCGAGTAGTAAGTAGATTTCGCTATTTGACTCGTCGATTGTATAAAATGTACTTATCACAAGTCACAATAGCGTGTTCGAGTTATCAGTAGAATTCGCTATTTGACTCGGCGATTGTATATAATTGAACTGTTGTCATAAGTCATATAGCGTATTCGACTTCTATATGGACCAACCTTTTCACCAATTACATAAAACTGAGTTTAAATGAAGGATTCTTATGTGTTAAAATCTTAATTTCAGCTTATTACCATTCCAAAAAATATTTTTAGATATATTTTTTTTCAAAATTCATGATTTTGTCTATATAGTTAATGTAAATATTTTCGCATTTTCGTGAGGGGTGATGGAGGCTGTCTATTAATAATAAAATGTAAACATAGCAAAAACACGTGGTTTTATACTAAACATTTGACAGAAGAAAAGTCATCTTTAAGTTGAATAGCTCGTGATTTGTACTGTTACTACACGCCTTTTGAAAATCCCAACAACTTCACTAAATAATGCTTTTTGATTGGTCTAAATATGTGACTATGGGGCTCATCTCAGGATAGATAAAACAATTATCAATTATCTGGCCAGGCGGCTTTTGAACAAAAAGAGAATATACTCAGATATAATATCCTAAGGAAGTAAATATCTTCAATAAAATCAATTTTATAAAAATAGTTACTTTTATACTTAAATGACTCAATTATAATCAAACACTTTTGACTCAGCCCCTATGCAAATTATTTTTTGGATAGGCAATTTGCTGTTCCCTTTAATAAAGTCAAGTCAAGAAGGCAAGAAAGGCCGAGATGTAACATGTAGACGGTCGGAGAAAATCATTATTTTAGATTCAAAAATTCTGAAAAACAAAATTCTTCATGGTATTAGATGTAAACATGACAGGAAAAGAAAAAATACGTTTTATTTATTCGATTTTGAGATTTTCGGCAAAATATTGGTCCATATAGAAGTCAAACGGACTATACTGTAAACACAAGTCATGTAGCGTATTCAAGTTATAAGATTAAAGAAAACGATATCAGGGGAATTAATCAATACTTTGTCCAAACTTTGAAAAAAGCGTTACCTCCCTTACAAAGCTATTTTCAAAGTGAAGGGGAGAGTCTTCTATACAGAATTGGGAAAAAATAGACTGCCTGATATCATGTTATGCTATAATGCAAGTGAAATCAGCATAACATGATATCAGGCAGTCTATTTTTATGAACAGTTTTCATTGATTTATAATGGTTTATTATAATTAAGCACAAAAAAAGTTTGCATGACAAATAGAATAATATATAAGTGTCTTTAAATATCAATGTTTTCTGTTCTCGAGAGTGAGAAATTATCACGATTCGGCAAAGCCTCTTCCTGATCACTTTTCCCACTCGACCAGATAAAATTGATATTTTAAGACAATAACATGTTATTCTTTATATATAAATAGAGGATAATCGTTTGATTCAGTGTAAGATCGATTTATATTTCATTGAGTGAACAACAAAAGCTATATTTTCACGAGAGTGAAAATATAGCTTTTGTTGTTCACGAAAGGAAATATCAATTGATCTTACACGAAAAACAAAGGATTATTCTATTTCTTTAATGCAAAATTGAGACAAAATGTGAAATTTCTAGGACATATTTTCGTAAAGCGCGTCATTTTTCGCGTGATTGCTATGCAACGTTCATTGTGACGTCACTTATTTCGCCCCTCATTGATGACGTCAGATAGGATGAAATGCACAAAAGCAGGGTATAAGTTTTTGATAATTTCACTGCTTTTGCGTTGAGATTATCAAGTGATAATCTACCATTATTTCTCCATAAACCACCGAAAAGCATTAAAGAAGGCAATGTAACCGACTCCAGCTGACGATGAACTCTACAAGTTTAATTCAATTTATCATTTTTTATTCAATATGCTTATACCCGTTTTGTCCCCTATTTTGGCACAAAATAATTTCAAACTTAGTTTATTGACTTTTTGACTTAACCTGTACGGATGTTCAAAATTTACGCTTAATTCATCCGGTTCTTTCCGATAAATTAAAAAAAATTGTTAATCCCTTATTTAATATTTTTAGCCATTACAGTACATATAATGTTTATATTTTGCAAATCAAAGCACTGAAAGTACCGAAAAAACGCTTTTTTTACTTATATATTTTTACACCATTTAAAAACGTTTTCTTTTCTTCTGCCCCTACCATATTATCACTATCCTAAATATGCTAGAGAAAAAATTGAAGCATTTGAACAATTTTTAGGCATTGCTTGCTTAATTTTTCTCAATATTTGGTTAAAACCATGATATGAGCATGCTTGAATTGTATACAGTCGTCGCACAAATTGTCAAAAGATGCTTGTTTTCTTGGAGCTTAGATAATTAATGTTCAAACTATGTTCAACTAAATAAACAAGTTCAAATAGTAACAAGTCACGTGTGAAAATATCTGGTTTAGTTTTTAGCCAATCAAAGCACTGCAAGTACAGAAAAACGCCACCATTTTATCATTTTCTGTTATCACAAAGTTTTTTTTTACACATAAAAAAAAGGAATTTGTTTCTCCAAATTACTTAACTCCAAATTCAAACAAAAAATCAAATTGTACCATTTGTCCATTTATCCATGTTTTTACCTCTGGTAACATACATATATCAGGGCTTTTAGAACTTTGATATTATAAAGCCTTTTATAGAATTATCCTTTAATGAATTTCCCAACAGAAAATAAAATCAGTGAGACATCTACCACAACTACTATTCAAAAATAATAATAGTAATAATAATAATCGAATATATCAACTGAAAGACAGCTATCTATTTTTCTTAGAGAGAGAGAGAAAGAGAGAAAAAAAAGAGAGAGAGAGAGAGTGTGAGAGTGAGAGTGAGAGAGAGATAGAGAGAGAGTGAGTGAGAGAGAGAGAGAGGGAGAGAGAGAGAGAAAGAGAGAGACAGAGAGAGGGGAAGAGAGAGAGAGAGAGAGAGAGAGAGACAGACAGAGAGAGAGAGAGAAAGAGAGAGAGAGAGAGAGAGAGAGAGAGAGAGAGAGAGAGACAGACAGACAGAGAGAGAGAGAGAGACAGAGACAGAGAGAGAGAGAGACAGAGAGAGAGAGAGACAGAGAGAGAGAGAGAGAGAGAGAGATGATAGAAAGAGACTGAACGTTGGGAGTGTAGGAAAAAATTAGTGAGAGAATGAATAAAAACGGGCTTTAGCAATGGCACGGGATGTTTGAATTGTATGAGATATTTTGAACAATTCAATATCAGAATCATTGTCTATACACTGTACTTAGAGGCAGGGGTATGGAAATACGCACGTTCTCTACTTGTCCCTGGACAAGTAAAACACGAAAATCTATTTGTCAAGGGCCGACACGAACGTGTCTGCAAAAAACGAGAAAAGAGAAAATAAGGAAATAATTGTTTTTTAAAGTAGAAAATGCTGGAACCCATCATTTTCTTCATTGAAAACAATATTTCTACCTTTTTGATATAAGCATTTGGCTTATTAATCTCTCACTTATATTGAGTACAATTCCAAAATTTGTCCTCCATACACTTTTCCACGGACGTGTTGCAAAGAAAAATGTACTTGTCCACAAGTAGAAAAACCTGTGTCGAATAAGTCGGGCATGGAAAATCCACACCCCGTGAATTTGACACTCATTCGGAGCAAAAACATTCTAAATCATTCATCCAGGTTTCCATTCATTCATTCCAAAAACTCACTCAAATCGATCCAAAATGCTCAGAAATTATTAGAAAACATTCGAAATTGTTCAAGATGATCAAAATTTAATTCGAATCGTTTAAATTATTCAACAATTTTTTTTTGCTAGGTTGGATTTTTTTTAGCATCTGGTTAGTCCACGAAGATACAGAAACAGTAAAGTACTTATATTTTGATAAAGGGAGGTACTAAATTCGCTTATTTGTTAATCTTGAACAAAATTAGCGATATCTGATTCCCTTCCTTTACTTTCACTTAAAACTGCTTCAGATTGTCATTCAAATAATTTCCAAATTAATTCCAAAATCAATCATCTTGTCAATTTCACGATGTTCTTAACTGTAGCCGTAATTGAAATATAATTTGTCCGCAAAAATATTGTCTTAGACATGGAAGAAAAATCAAATCGACAGTTGGCGTTTTTACGATGTTTATGTCACCGATTATAAAATAAGTTTCACGAACTCAGCGGAATCGCAGAGTCAAAACTCACCCTTGTAAAAATTACTGACTGAATTTAGTCGATTTTTGGAGTGACAACATCCATCTGTTAATTGACGAAAAGGCTGCCACGTGACTGAGATTCATGCGCATTTAGAATGATAAGGACAGGCTCCACGTCCTTTAGTTCAATGGTACTATCTCTCCTTTTTCTTCCTACATCATTAAGCGCCGTTGACTTTTCGGATATTATTTGTCCAAATCAGGGTTCAACACACAGGGGACGAAGAGTTCGTGACACATTATTTTGTTGAAGGACTTTTTTATTTTGAAAGTTCAAGTCAAAGAATTTTTCCATAAACAAATGATTAGAGAAGTTTCCTTTATTTCAACCCATCGCCATTTGTCAAAATTTCAGAGCTGTTCAACACAAATGTTAGATATACTTATTTGCTGTAAATACATTTTGCTCGTATCTACTAGTCAATTCGACAGAAAACCATCTAATTGTCTTGGGAGGTTTCGTTTTTGGAAGAAAATGCTTGTTACAAGTAATTTCACTTTTTCCAATTGTTATCCACGTAGTACGGACTGTGACTATTACTCTGAAATCTAACAAATTCTTCTGTGACCATGGTTTAGGCCTCTAATCAAAGACGTGTTACTCTGACAATTAAATTAGTGGAATTTGCAACTCTTGCAAATCTGTTACATCTCTGTTTCTACTAAAGCTACTGCTTGAAAACTTTACTTATGCTTCTTTGACCATGAGATCAGCCTTTAAGCAAAAATGTATTACTCTGGCAATTCATTTAGTAGACTTTTAACCCTTTTCAGAATAAAAATCCTGGGTTAACTTTGACGTGCAATTAATTTAGAAGACCCTTTTCCCTTTTCAGAATAAGAAGTTCTCGGTTGACTTTGACGTGCACCTGTTGTTTATTTGTAATATCTCTGTTTTTTGATAAATCAATTGCTTGGAAACTTTGCATATGCTTCTGTGACCACAAATCAGCCTCTAAGAGAAGAAGAAATACTCTGACACTTAATATTGTAGCATTTTTAACATTTAACCATTTTGTAAATAAGAAATTTTTCGTTAAGTTTTTACATAAAGCTGTTGTACATTTTTATTTCAACTAAAATTACTGCCTGGAAACTGTGAACATGCTTATGTGACCATTAATCATGTTATTAGTCGATCATGTATTCAAATGGCAGTTTTTATCATTTTCAGACTTAGAAATTCTTGGTTAAAGTTTTATAAGCAAGTGTCATATCGTTTATCAAATTCGTGTTCATGGGGCCTGTTTTCCTAAACATCTTACGATCATCTTACTCATTCCCATCAAAATCGTAGTAACTTGTTGGTACACGAAGACACACAGACAGAAAAGTATATTCTAATCAAGGAAGATGATTAACATTGCTTAATTTGACCATCTTGAACAAAATTAGCGATATTGGATTACCTCCCATTGATTTAACTCAAACCTCGCTCCACATACTCATTCAATTTAATACGAAAATCACGCCCAAATCAACAAGCTTTCAATTTCACGATGTTTTTAACTGTTGTTATGTCTTCTAGAAGATTTAAGTTAATTATTGCGGGGTCGCAATTTTGGCTTCACATCTTTTTAGCCACATTAATTTCGAAGATTCTTGAAAAATGGACAACTTTACAGTCTTATGGCTACTTTAATGCCATTTTTGCAAGAAATAACGAAGTTATGAAAAATATTCTTTGTACAAATGAGAGAATATGATAAAGATAAACATGAAAACTTGATATCATTGAGATCACTAGAAATCAGAAAAAAATCGATTTTAATGAGCTATAGATCGTTAACAAAGATTTTAATATTAAATTTTTATTGGGCTCATTTTCCCATGACGCTTGCCGGACCAGACTCATTTTCGAAAGGAACGATCCTTGTGATGGTTTAATCAGTTTGAAAACGATTGAATAGAACTTGTTGACTTTTTTAAGCGTTTACAAGTAAAAGTTAACGGATGGACAGACAGCCCCGGACGGGAAAACCGATATCGCTAAAGCTCTTTGACATTTGGTCGGTAGGGGCAAATTTTTTCTTATAGGCATACAGTTAAAACATCTTGAAATTGACACTTATTCCGATCAAAATCATTCTAAATTATTCAGTCAGCGCTCAAAACACTCACTCAATTCGATCAAAAACGCTCCGAAATTACTAGAAACCATTTTCGAAATTGTTCAAGACGATCAATATTTGATTAAATTTGATCGAATTATTCTACGATTAAATAACCTAGTGTGGATTTTTTAAGTATCCGGTGGGTCCACGAAAATACACAAATAGAAAAGTGCGTATATTTTATTTACGGGAGGTAATAAATATCGCTAATTCTGTTCTTCTTGAAAAAAAAATAGCGATATTCGATTTCCTCCCTTTAATTTTACTCTCAACTTGCTCCATACACTCAATCAGTTCAATTCCAAAATCATTCAAATTTTCCCAATCCCACAATTTCACAATCGTCTTAACTGTAATTTTACCATATAAAACCAGCGCCATCACTTATACGATATCCTAGACGCGTGATCAGCGAACACGCTTGGAAATTTCCGCTAAGTCGAAGTAACCGTGGGACATAAGTTAATTAATTTAAGGCAATTTAATAACTTACTCGACTTCTGGTGGTACTTTGGTACATTTTAGATGCTCGACTAATTAGATCTTTTAGGCACATTGATAACAACATCGTGAAATTGACAAGATTTTGGAATGATTAAGGAATGAAATTGATTGAGTGTGTGGAGCGAGTTTTGAGTGAATTTAATGGGAGGTAATCCTATATCGCAAACTTTGTTCTGGATGAACAAAATTAGCTATATTAATTACCTCCCTTTAATTTAAATGCTTAAAAGTTATATACATAGCTTCATATTTTTTTCAAAAACCTATGAGAAGCTAACAATTTGAATTATGTCAGTGAAATTGCGGTTATTCTCTATCCAAGTTTATTTTGCATGACGTTATTGATTCTGTATTTTTCAATGGGTTTGATCGTTTTTGAATGGATCGAGCGAGTGTTTGAGTGAGTGTTTTAGAATGGTTTTAATTGATATGAATGTCGATTTAACGATGTAACTAACTGTAGAACTGTCGGCTGTTTTCGCACCATTTTCAAAATGCATAGTCACCGTGTATCAACGTACACCGGATATAGCGATTAGTGAGTCGAGGGAAATATCTACGGAGTGGGATCCATGGTTAGTATTTCTTTTATTTTTTCTGTGTTTGTTGTGATTATACTTAGTGCTTAGTGAAAAACGAATTTACACCACTGAGGTAGTCGGTTATGTTTGTCTCTTTGGAAAACACGAATTAATTTGTTTCTGTCATAGAATAAAGGAAAATAAACCGTCTAATCACTGACAATTTTCTTGGCCTTCTGCGAAATCGTATGAAAATGCTCATATTTTACGTAAATGACCCACGATTTACTTTGCTTTACTTTCTTTGTTGTCCAAAGATTTTACATACTAAATTTTACTGTGAGATTATTTTTTGTTTTTTGAATACTTAGATAGGAAAAAATCTACCGGTGTACGGCCTGTAGCAGACAATTTCAAATCAGTGTACGAACGATAGAAAAAGTAGTGTACGAATATAGCTCAAGGGAAGGGTAAAATATCCTTACTTAAACGAGCGCAAAATAAGAAAATATGTATGAAAACGCCTACATGACTCTGTAGTAACATTTTGGCGTTTTCGATTAGGATTCTTTTCTAGTTTTTTGCGAAAAACGGGGGAATCGTTAATTATATTGATTAAAAAATATAGATGATAATCATTTACAGAACTTTATGAACCTCTTATCATAATTATTCATTACATTGATTGTAAACATATTTTTAGCATGGTTTTCTTAGACAATGGCTAGTCCCGTTGCAGAAGGCAACTTCCTGTGAAACCAAGTTGTTTCGTTGAATTCACTTTATAAGCTAAATTTTCGCATTTCTACAGATTAAGCGTCAGGTTAATGTCAGACTAGTTTTACGAACTGTTTCAGAATCGGATAGCAGGTCGATTTCTTGTAATATATTAGAATACTATCATTTAAATGTTAACCCTATCGTCCTATGTCATTGAATAATCGCGGCGTTTTAACCATGGGGTCTTTGATTTTTACAAGATACCTTTCTACATAAAAATATTAACAGATAGAGAGAAATGATGTGATTTTTAACAAGGTTGTTAAAGAATCACGATTCCACCCAAAACATTTGAGCGGCCTCAGACGATTTATGATATTCACATGGTAATAATTAACGCGTATTTTCGAACCATGTTTATTCACGCACATCAATATGACCGATAACAATATTGAATTGACATATATTTCCTATATCCAATATCCCCGAAAAATAAGAACCAACGAATACGTTAGAAAAGACATCATCAAAATCCATTTCAAGCCTGTCTCAATTGTGGTTCAAAATGGAAGCGCTTGGGAACGATTTGATATTCGAAACACATGACTGGTTGAAATACCGTTTACCTATATCATGCAAACGTTCCCAGATAGGTAGGGGTATACAATAATAAATATAAATCGGATTGGCCTCTTTACCGTTTTGAAATTGATAGATTAGCCGAAGCCACATACAATTGTTTTACAATCCAATTTCGTTTTGTAGATTAGTATAGTAAACCTACTACACAAAATCAAGACACAATCTCTTGCAGTCGAAGGCTGTTGCTGTAATTAGTTCTTGGTGACAAAAGTTAGCTTAGTTTTAGAACGGATCTCCACATGGGGATTTCCATTTAGCATGGTACCGTTGCTTTAACGTTCTGTAAACGTTTTAATCGTAAACATATGACAGGGTTTGTCCAATTAGTGTATACAAATTTATCCATGAAGCTTGGCCATGTTTATACTGATAAAAGCTATAGGTGCATTCAAAATAAAACACAAATGATTCTCACCGAAAGAATGGTCACTATTTACAATTGAAATTAAAATCATATCTTCAAACTGAGTAAGGGATAAAAGAGCAGCAACAGTACGACTCGTCTGATCTTGATATCCAAAATTTGGAAAGGATGAAAGAGATGCCAGTAATGCTGAGTTTCTTTGCTCATTAAGTCGAGACAGAGAAAATGACAGCGAGGATCTCGCTGATCCCAATTTATACATATCATACTTGTCTAAAGCCTGTTCAAAAGCACACAATTACCAAGGTTTGACTATAACATTATACTGAAACAGGTATTCATTTGAGGTAAAGATTAAATTAGTCATGACAACTGCATTGGTAAGGGAAAAAGGCTCCATCGCATGTACAAAAGACAAAAAGATAACTTTATCCATCAAACACGTTTTAATTTAGCGCTAGACAATCCATTTAAGAAATATTTTTTTCTTGCTATAGGCCGTACACTATTAACGGGAGATTTGCTATACGACGTACACCATCTCCCTATAGGCCGTACACCGGGAGAAGAAACAACATGTGAATTTATCGGTATATTCACTTCATACAAAAGGCAGGAGTGTTTCTAGTGATTTTCTGTGTTATGTTAGGCAATTTATCGTGGGTTTTAGAATGAGAAACTCTAAAAATTCAGTCAAAACAGTATTTTCGCGATGGACAAACGAAAATCATCGGTGATTAGGGGGGAATTTTTTTAATTGTAGCCGCTTATGGATGCTAACCAATCATTTGATACGGGTTGATAGCTACATGATTATATCAGTAACGCCTGTCTTGTACGCTTACAGGAAAGTTTTACGTGATTTAACAAAAAAAAAAGAGAGAAAAAAGCTCACCTTGTACAACACCCCGTGACATTTCGCTCGACTCACTAATCGCTATATCCGGTGTACGTTGATACACCGTGATAGTTATCTTGCGGATAAAGTATTCAATGATAGCTAATTGTACCAGAGCAGGCAATGCTTTAATAAAAAGCTACTAACATCTGGCTTTTCTTCGCGCGTGGTTACGCTCATAGAAAATAACTCAGAAAACTATTTCTATAACCAAGGGGCCCGTTTACCAAACAACTTACGATCATTTTTTGCGTAAGTCAAAAATTAAAGTTGCGTCTACAGTAGCAACTTAACATGGAATTCTGTCATGCATTATCTCATTGGAATCGTCTCCTTCAGACGATTTCAATGATATATTGCAAGACAGAATCTAAAAATGAATGAAAACACCAGGTACGATTTGTGATTTTGACTTACGATTATTTTTTTCGTAAGAACTTTAGTCAAACGGGCCCCAGGACTCCAGACCACCAAATGACTGCGATTCAAGCGCATATAAAATCATAATTATTGGCCTTGTCGCGCTTAATTCTTGATGAATATTTTGGAAGCAAGTGTCATTACTTTGATCATTGGCCTGATGCTCTGCACACGATACTTTGCCTATTATATGAGTCTCGCGACAAAGATATTTTTACTATTACATTCATTTAATGAAATTGCTGTTACTATCCAGATCTCGGAATAGTCGAGCTCTTCTCTCCGACAGCTTTTCTTTACCTCAACTCCACGATTTTTAAAGTTACAAATCCTTTAACATCCTTACTCTCAGAAGTTTTTGTCGAACCTTACTTTTGAAATTCATGCAGTTGTACATCAGAAAATCAAGAGAACCATTTCAAGAAATATCTTTAATTCGCTTGAATCCAGACTGCCACGTGACTGCGATTCACGCGCATGTAAAATGAAAACTCAAGGGAATGTCTCGGACAAGCTCAAGGTCCTTTAGTTCATCGGAAATCACGTATTACCTTTCACAGTTTTAATCTGCTGTTGACCTTTCGCATACTACGGCAATTTACCAACCCGATGCCGCTGTATGAAAGAAAATCAGGACAATCAGTTATAAAATATTTTGTCAAAGCCTGGAATCCAAACTATGAACTGATTGAGATTCACGCGCCTGTAAAGTTGTAATTATTTACAATGTCGCACAAAGGGCCAATCAGATTATTTCAGTCGGTAGAGTACCGGACTTCAAAACGACTGGAGTTCGACTGCGAGGGTTCGATTCCCGGGCTGGCACACAAACAAACTAATTGTCTTTCGGATAAGACGTTAAACCGAGGTCACGTGAGACGGTGCGTTACACCGAGCACTTTAAAGAACCATGGCGGATCTCAGCACATGCACATGCTTATGTGACCATTAATCATGTTATTAGTCGATCATGTATTCAAATGGCAGTTTTTATCATTTTCAGACTTGGTTAAAGTTTTATAAGCAAGTGTCATATCGTTTATCAAAATCATGTTCATGGGGCCAGTTTTACTAAACATCTTACGATCATCTTACACATTCCCATCAAAATCGTAGTAACTGGTTGGTACACGAAGACACACAGACAGAAAAGTATATTTTAATCAAAGAAGATGATTAACATCGCTTAATTTGACCATCTTGAACAAAAAGAGCGATATTGGATTACCTCCCATTAATTTAACTCAAACCTCGCTCCACATACTCATTAAATTTAATTCGAAAATCACGTCAAAATCAACAAGCTGTCAATTTCACGGTATTCTTAACTGTTGTTGTGTCTTCTAGAAGGTTTAACCCTTTCCTGTTTAACAAAATTTTGGATCTGTCCAAATTCAAAGGTTTTGCAGACGAAAATTAAAAGTGGATTTAATTTGGAATATAACCATACAGTAGGGTAGAAAATAGTGTTGAAAAAGAAGAAATTGCTTGTCAGAAGCAATTTCTTCTTTTTTCACAATGTTTTCTCAATCATAAAATCACAGGCACGTGAAAAGCAGGGATTAAACAGCAAAGAGTTTGAAGTGAATTATTGCGGGGTCGCAATTTTGGCTTCACATCTTTTTAGCTACATTAATTTCAAAGATTCTGTTTTCGCACCATTTTCAAAATGCATAGTTATCTGGCGGATAAAGTATTCAATAATAGTAAATTGTACCAGAGAAGGCAATGCTTTTATAAAAAGCTACTAACATCTGACTCCTTACTCCTTACTCTCAGAAGTTTTTGTCGAACCTTACTTCTGAAATTCATGCAGTTGTAAATCAGAAAATCAAGAGAACCATTTCAAAAAAATATCTTCAATTCGCTTGAATCCAGACTGCCACGTGACTGCGATTCACGCGCATGTAAAATGAAAACTCAAGGGAATGTCTCGGACAAGCTCAAGGTCCTTTAGTTCATCGGAAATCACGTATTACCTTTCACAGTTTTAATCTGCTGTTGACCTTTCGCATACTACGGCAATTTACCAACCCGATGCCGCTGTATGAAAGAAAATCAGGACAATCAGTTATAAAATATTTTGTCAAAGCCTGGAATCCAAACTATGAACTGATTGAGATTCACGCGCCTGTAAAGTTGTAATTATTTACAATGTCGCACAAAGGGCCAATCAGATTATTTCAGTCGGTAGAGTACCGGACTTCAAAACGACTGGAGTTCGACTGCGAGGGTTCGATTCCCGGGCTGGCACACAAACAAACTAATTGTCTTTCGGATAAGACGTTAAACCGAGGTCACGTGAGACGGTGCGTTACACCGAGCACTTTAAAGAACCATGGCGGATCTCAGCACATGCACATGCTTATGTGACCATTAATCATGTTATTAGTCGATCATGTATTCAAATGGCAGTTTTTATCATTTTCAGACTTGGTTAAAGTTTTATAAGCAAGTGTCATATCGTTTATCAAAATCATGTTCATGGGGCCAGTTTTACTAAACATCTTACGATCATCTTACACATTCCCATCAAAATCGTAGTAACTGGTTGGTACACGAAGACACACAGACAGAAAAGTATATTTTAATCAAAGAAGATGATTAACATCGCTTAATTTGACCATCTTGAACAAAAAGAGCGATATTGGATTACCTCCCATTAATTTAACTCAAACCTCGCTCCACATACTCATTAAATTTAATTCGAAAATCACGTCAAAATCAACAAGCTGTCAATTTCACGGTATTCTTAACTGTTGTTGTGTCTTCTAGAAGGTTTAACCCTTTCCTGTTTAACAAAATTTTGGATCTGTCCAAATTCAAAGGTTTTGCAGACGAAAATTAAAAGTGGATTTAATTTGGAATATAACCATACAGTAGGGTAGAAAATAGTGTTGAAAAAGAAGAAATTGCTTGTCAGAAGCAATTTCTTCTTTTTTCACAATGTTTTCTCAATCATAAAATCACAGGCACGTGAAAAGCAGGGATTAAACAGCAAAGAGTTTGAAGTGAATTATTGCGGGGTCGCAATTTTGGCTTCACATCTTTTTAGCTACATTAATTTCAAAGATTCTGTTTTCGCACCATTTTCAAAATGCATAGTTATCTGGCGGATAAAGTATTCAATAATAGTAAATTGTACCAGAGAAGGCAATGCTTTTATAAAAAGCTACTAACATCTGACTCCTTACTCCTTACTCTCAGAAGTTTTTGTCGAACCTTACTTCTGAAATTCATGCAGTTGTAAATCAGAAAATCAAGAGAACCATTTCAAAAAAATATCTTCAATTCGCTTGAATCCAGACTGCCACGTGACTGCGATTCACGCGCATGTAAAATGAAAACTCAAGGGAATGTCTCGGACAAGCTCAATGCCCTTAAGTTCATCGGAAATCACGTATTTCCTTTCACAGTTTTAATCT
>OX411543.1:54354414-54852988 GCA_948146395.1 Fragum whitleyi | reverse complement strand
TTGTTCCTATTGGACGTGTAATTGGGGAGGCGAGGAGTATAGGTGTTATCGTAGATATTACACATGCTATCCGACCTATGCCTGTAACAGGTGTACAAAAACTAGCGGTGATTCAAGGTTCTATGTAAATAGTAAGTATCTTTCCTGAAAAAAATCTTGTTTTTGTGTCAAACAAATTGCCAATTTTCTGGACTTTTTAGGCAGTATGGTTCTTAGATTACTTTTAGTTTTTACTATCTGCCAACGATTTATGTTCAGTACACATAATGCTATGAAAAGCTCGATGATGATAAATAATCTTTACTATGTAAGATTTGCCAAAATTATTTTCGGTCCTCGTCTTAAAATTATTGAACGTCCAAAAAATGGATTTTGAGCTTCAAAGTAGATTTATATTTCCTCGAATTTTAGAAGCGAAATCCAAAATGGCGACAATGATTGAAAACAAAATTTTCATAGTATCAATACCCTTCGTAAGGGCCGAGGACGATGGGAATGACAAGATACATAATTTTATAACCAAAAAATGTAGGGAATACTAGTATAATAACTAGAATAATCAACTGGTTGTGTCTGATATATATATTTTTTAACTCGAATACGTTATAAGACTCTTAAAAAAACTCATCATGTGGTCTCGTGAGATATTTTTCATATCAGACATAACCAGTTGGTTGTCCTCTATACACAAACCTTAATATTTTCTCCGCAGATCCAAGTGGTGGATGGACGGACCTAATGAAAAGACCCTGTGCGACCGAGGGATGTGGACCAACATGCACTGGCACGTACTGCCTCAACCAGGATACTTCCTATTCCGTAACTATTTACTGTTGGTTGACTGGATATTCCTCGAATGGATACCATGGGACGTCTGTAACAGTTTCCATTACCAAAAACTCAGCGCCGTACTTGACCTCATGGGAAAGTAAGTATGGGGAAAAGCGCAAGACAAATTAAAGCAAAATTACAAAAAAACAAAGCAACAACAAAAAAGAATATATATATCTGTAAAAAAACAAACCCCATTTTAATTGCCATTAGTTTCGAGCGAAAAAGAGTCCACTTTTTTTTACAATAAACTGGTTGCTGCTATCAAAAGTCGATTGACCAATCAAAACAGTTACTTTTGATAAATTAACGGTTGACAGCATCTATTTCCGATCATATTCTCAAACATAATGTACTTTCTAGTGTACGGAAAAGTCTGAATGCACGTTTGTTGATTAACGACGTTGTTTTTTTTAAAAAAATCAGCCAGTGTGCGATATTTCCAACAATTTCACATTAATTAGCGCAACGTATAAACACTCCGCTCAGTCTGTGCATAAGCATAGTCTGATCAGAATATTCACTATGAAGATAAACAGAAAGCCATGGACCTATAATTTTCTGTTCACGATTACAAATTATTTTTTATACTGTGTGTGGCTGCCCAGGCTGTCCAATGTCTATCCACCAAGCATACATTTAATTGATGGAAATGTCATGCACAGGCACATATACGAGGGGTGCCGAGCTTGAATATGGCGTAATATCGGCGGGGATCCGGGACAAAACACTTGTAAATGCTCTGCCTGAATCGCCAACTAGACATTTTTTTCGGCATTGGATTTTCGAATAAACTCTTATCATCAACAACCACTGTCAGTCCTTTGATCATATACTTTACAAAAAACAAACAAACAAAAAACTAGAAAGCCATGAATGGCTTGTGTCGCTCCACAGGCTTGAATTTCTTGTAATAGCAAATCTAAGTTTTGACTAGATTTTTAGATATTTTGGCTTCTACTGATGTTGAAATGGTTTTCAAAGTTTCCACTATTATAACATATAGAAAAATGACCTCCGTCCATAAAAGACATATTCTTCATCAAATCACAATAATTTTTGGCTGCATGATCATAGATCACCCAAGGATCATACTAATGAAGTTTGGTTGATATCCATCAGTTACATTCTGAGAAAATGATTTTCAAAGTTTCCACTATATAACATATAGGGGAATGACCTCCGTCCATAAAATACATATTTTTCATCCAATCACAATAATTTTTGGTAGACTGATAAAAGGTCACCATAGGATCATTCATGTAAAATTTGGTTGATATCTATCACTTAGATTCTGAGAAAATGATTTTCAAAGTTTCCACTATATTACATAACGAGAAATGACCTCCGTCCATACAATACATATTTTTCATCTGATCACAATTATTCTTAGTAGACTGATAGAAGTTTGGTTGAAATCCATCCAGTAGTTTCTGAGGAGAAGATCTTTAAAGAAAAAGTTTACGACCGCACGCACGGACGCACGGACGCACGGACGCACGGACGGACGGACGCACGACGGACACAACGCCATGACAATAGCCCCAGTGGCTTTCAGCCAGTGGAGCTAAAAACAGATGAATAATTAGAGGATATTCGATGAGTGGCCATTGAATACCGAATTTATTAAACGAGTCATCTATGAAAAGATAAAAACGAGGCTGCGCCGAATTTTTATCTGTTTATGGATGACGAGCTTTATAAATTCGGTATTTAATGAGCACAAATGTTATATTCTACTGATGATATGACGTTAACTTTTGTGATGAAACCAGGAAATTACGATATTTATGGATTAAAGTTATTCCGCGAAACATATAGATCTAACGCCGTTTGCGAAATGAAATCAGCAAATCCATTATGACGTCATTTTCACAACGAAAGTATAGCGTTGATATATCTGTTTTAACTCAATTGCATAGTTATTCCACTAGTGTCATAACACCCGCGTAATATCAAAAATTTTCTACGGGATTATTTCACTCTTGCGACGTAGGGCATATTATGAATAAAAAAAACCTTCACATGTCTTTGGCTTCTTACAGTGACTGTATCCTAACTTAATTGGCACAAACTAATCGCGCTCTCTATAGAGACTATACAGACCCAAGATTTAGCGTGGTTGAACAATACATGGGCTAGCGCACTTTTCACTTCCGGCCTTTGTCACATAATCGTTTGGAGTTACCCCTAGTTCAGTGTTTCTTCTTACTCAATTACACATATCCCTTAGGCCTATCACTGACCCCGAAAAACAAAATTGTTCGCACCATTACATGGAAATAGGTATGCAACGGCTATCGAAAAAGACAGAAGTAAGCGACGTTAATCCCATAATAACAAGCGAAAACAATCGGTTTGGAACCATTGGAGATAACTATCGAGATAAGATAGGCTTCGTGTTACGTCATTTAGAGGCGTTGCTATAGGCGTATATTCATAACTGAGATCTGGGTCAGAGGTTATGAAACTATTCTCATTCTCGATTCAAAATTTTCTCAAAATTCAATTTGAGATTAAAGCCATAATTCTGTTGTAATACTCATTTAAATGTTTTAACGAAAAGAAAAAAATCAATAAGATGTTATAAACAACAACTTATTAATATATATTATACATGTATTTTCGTACATTTATTCAAATCTTAAGTTTGAGAAAACTCTCAGTTGAGCCTGAGAAAAGTTTTATAACCTCGGGCACAGAAATCTATATTTGAATATAGAATTTACGGTTCACCGCACAAAATCTTCTGATACCATTGCAGACTTCTCAATCAATTTATCCAAGGAACGGCAACTATAATTTTGCCGTTACGTCTAAAGTATTTAGGGGTCTTCGGCTCTGATGTTAGTCTAATGCGATATTTAAACTACCTTATGAGGATAAACTCCAAGATTTGGTCCTCAAAACATCTTCTAAACATTCTCTTTTTGTGATTTTTGAAATCGATCCCTATGTCCATTGATCATCAATAAAACTTTAGCTTTACTGACATCCGGTATTAATCCTTTCTTGTTCCGACGAACAATTTCTTCAATGTTCGTGTAATATACGAGGGGGTATCAAAAAGTTCTGAGACAATTGCAATATCTTTTATTTTATGCATCAGATTTTGATGAAACTGTCAGAAATTACTCATATGGATGTGAGTGCTAATTATACAAACATTCAATCAAATATGACTACGTCTCTCTAGCAACTGTCGCTATGGAAACCGGATGATGCGCTTTCGGGGCACTTTATGTTTTAAACTCACTGTTGAGAACGAAATTTCTACGAAACGCGCAATACAAAAGCGATTACAAAAAATCAAATTGTGTTGAAATAAGAATTGAATGCGCAACAAGTGCGCATGAAACCGTGACGTTAACTTTAAAAAGGCTTGTCGCAGGAAGAGGCCAAATCAACCAAGACGACATTATTTTTAGGAAAAACGTAACGTCGGGGCACTTGGTATGGTACTTACAACTAATATGGGCTTTTCTTGTAAAAGAAAGCGTTTATTGCACTCATTTTGCATCCCAAATTGAACAATAAAGATCAGTATTAAATTCATTAACATCAATTCTGGTGTTGCTTTATTTAAATGCTATCGCAGATTGATAAATATGTTTTCTCCTGTTTGAAATATTTAATGCGGTTAGAGTGGAAATAAAATTGTCTTTTATACGTTATCGCAAAACTCAAAAATCCATCTTTTTAACGAATTTTACCTGAAAGAGTTTTATGAATTTGTGAAGATGTGCACTGACCTTTAAGGAACATCTAATTGGTAGGACTTGATATGACTCCACAGTTTATAACATGTAAAAACATTTTTGACAAAAGCAATCAAGAGTAGGTCTGACGATCATGACGCCACTATTTTTCCCCGAGACGCCGCACCCATCTCACTTCAATTTTTCCTAAAATTGTGTGTATTCATGCTATTCTACTTAAACTTGGTAAATTCGTAGTCAGAAGGGATACAATTCAACTCATGCAATTTTCTAAATCGCCGGACATCTATGGTAAAAAATATTATTAAAGTCTCAAAACTTTTTGATAGCCCCTCGTACTTAAGGACAAAAAATCTGTCCGGTTTTGTTTTGTTCAATAGACCTAATAATCTCAAAGATTCAATTTTTGAAAATATTCCTAAGAAAAATCGACCCTGTCTTCATTACGTGGGTACTGTTGTCCCCGGTATTGGATCACAACATTCGGAACTCCACTCGGCCAATCTCACGATCGACCTCGGATGTACGTAGACGGACTATTTTTAGAAATTACGGGAAAACCTTGGAAAAATTCGATGACGTCAGTTAAAATGGCGTTAGCCCTCGAAACTGTGAGTGAAAACATTCGACGTGAAACCATCGTATCCTAATATAAATATCTTTAGATTCTTTAGATTCTTAAATGGCGGCTGAAAAATCTTCATTTTTGAGAATGATTCGTCAATGATTGATTTGACAAGTGCATATGCTTGTTATTCCAACGTTTTATTTCTTGGCGACAGAATTAAAAAAATAAGAAATAAAAGTAAAAACAGTATACTTTAAACGTTTAAACGGTTTAAACGTCCCCTTTACAAAAATGTTACTTTCATTGATGTTCTATTTCTCATAAAAAAGATTTTGCTTTTTTTTTCATTTACGCGAAACCGGAAAAGACTTTTGTCCATTAGTACATATACCATTGCATTCTATATTGTTTTATAGCGACAAAACAAAACCTCAAAAGTCATGTAAAGTGCCTTTATTTTTGCTAAGTATAGTTTCAATAAATAACTTCATTTTTAGCTACACTGGAAGAAGCTCGGTAGGGCTATTGTCACGGACTGATGTCCATCGTTCGTGCGTCCGATAACGATTACTTTTAAATATCTTCGTCTCTGAAATCCCTTTTTAGAATTCAACCATATTTTACCATTTGATCCTTGGGGTATGCTCTTTCAGAGTTCATCCCTAACCCTTTCCTGTTTTACAAACTTTTGGACCTGTCCAAATTCAAAGGTTTTGCAGACGAAAATTTAAAGTGGATTTAATTTGAAAAATAACCATTCAGTAGGGTAGAAAATAGTGTGGAAAAAGAAGAAATTGCTTGTCAGAAGCAATTTCTTCTTTTTTCACAATGTTTTCTCAATCATAAAATCACAGGCACGTAAAAAGCAGGGATTAAACAGCAAAGTGTTAAATTCTAATCGGGCTACGGGAAGTGATGCTACAGGCTTTTGCGTCATCAATAAAAGCCTATAAGATGAATATTAGAAAATCTTCTTCTATGATACTACCAATAAGAATTCTATAAAATTCCAAAGGAATGATGCTAAAGACATTCTCTTTCAGATTACTTCTTTTAGTTCTGGTTGGGCTGAGAACATAGGTGCTACGGGATGTCGCGTTACCAACAATGGTCCCAAATGATGAAATATGAAAAAAAATTCTTCTCTGTAACTACTGATCAAATTTCAATCAGACTGCACAGGAATCATGCTGAATGACATGTTCTTTCAGATTTCTTCCGTTAAATTTGATCGTGCTGATGAATATATTTCGAAGAGTGTACTTTTACGATAATATGGCCAAAAAAATCAGCATAGCTTTCCATGCATGTTATTGAAGAAAATGGGGATTTTTGAAATACCATATTTTCTCGCAAAAATGCTAAGAAAAGAACGATAAGAAGCTGAGTGATAATCTTCAATGTAAGTGAGTTGGTATACATGATTCATAGAATACAAGGAATTGTAAAATATTAAATAAGTAACATTTACAAGACGAAAATGCAAGAAAAAACGTTTTCGGAAAAAATCTTTCATTCACCGAAATCTAATTTTCATTTTTACATCAACAAAAAAACATACACCTACCAAAATAAAGTTGAATGAATAATATAGAAAATTAGTTTAACTTTAGAAGAATAAGAAAAGATAAAATAAAATAGTTGTATCCAGGCATTTTTGGCCTCTTTGCTTTCCATGAAAGCACCAACCCTCTAAATTCAGGCACTCACTTATTTTTGTATTCTGGTATTAAATATCCAAGTGAAACAATGGACCCATATGGTGAAATGTAAAAAATTCTTCTCTGAGACTACTTATCATGATTAAACCAAATATCAGAGAAGTGAACCTTGAGACATGTTCTCTTGAGATTTCTTCCAGAAATTATGACTGTCAAAAAACATTGGTGCTATCTAGTCCGTTAGAAATGGTGCCATATAGCGAATGTACCAAAATATCTTATTCTCTGAAATGATTTTTTGGATACGAAAGATTGTTATCCGTTTTGACTCTTGGACAGACCTTTCCTTCTTTGTGGTATGTTGCTGTGTCGTGGGAAAAGGGGGGCCGCTGTCTGATGTAACATTTCCTGTCATCACAACTTGTACCATTCGGAACATCACTCGGTCATTTCCGTAAACTGCAACATACCTCGGATGTATATAAAGCGGATGGGTATGTAACAAAATCGTGCATTTTGTTAGGCGGAAACAGTGTAAGTTAAAAACTAGCACTGTAGATTTATATCTTTTACAGTAAATAACGACTGAAAAAATATAAATTTTTGAGAATGACGAATCATTCTCAAAAATCAAGAATTTTTCAAGCCGTTATTTAAGAATCTAAAGATATTTATATTAGGATACGATGGTTTCACGTCAGTGACTAAAGCGAGTAGCGTTGGCGACGTCGAATGTTTTCACTCACAGTTTCGAGGGCTTACGCCATTTTAAATGACGTCATCGAGTATTTCCAAGGGTTTCCCGTAATTTTTCAAAAAAAAGTCCGTCTATGTACATCCGAGGTTGATCGTGAGATTGGCCGAGTGGTGTTGCGAATGAACTTGTACATTTATCGACAGAATTCATGAAACTTTCACAAAATTTTATTTATCATGTGAGTGTGCAGACACAATAAAGCTGCTTGGAAATATTATTCTGTATCGTGGAAAAAGGGACTTTCATTTAAGATTGTTTGTTAACATATTTTTTTTTCATTTTATGAATTAACATACCCTGGCTTTTACTGGTTATCTGCTTACAAATAGATCATGTCTAAGCTTATTACTTTAAATGCAATTTATTGATGGATTTCATAAATCTGCTCTGCACTAAGCACCAGTGGAGTCTTGCTGGCCCTCATAGGCCTCTATATAACATTTTTCAGGTGGCAACCCGTTTAACGTGTGGCATATTACCGGGAATGAAGTAAGCTCTGGAACCAAGATTAATAGAATATTCGCGGCGGACAGTGACGCCTGGGTGGATGGTGATACGATAAGATACAGGCTCGCTGACGGAGTGGACCCCTCCTACAACTTGGGAACTACAGAACTGTTTACCTTCGATACAAGTACGTGATCAGCGGTGTTTAAATATGTTTTATAGTTAATTTCTTTTACTTTTCCCATTAGAAAATGTGATGAAAGCGGACAATGTAGGCAAAGGTCAGACTTCGCAGCTTTGCGTTCAGCCAGAATGTTACCCGAACAGTAGAGAGGAGGGTTAATTAATTATCTTCGAAAAGATTCATGCACAATATCATAGTGCATTTCACGAGTTATTGCTATAATAATAATAATTATAATAATAATGGGGATAATAATAATGATGATGATGATGATGATGATGATGATAATAATAATAATAATAATAATAATAATAATAATAATAATAATAATAATAATAATAATAATAATAATAATAATAATAATTATTATTATTATTATTAATATTATCATCATCAATATCATTATTCTTATTATTCTTATCATCATCGTTATTATTATTTGTTTTCGTATTCAAGTACCCTCCTCGGGAAAAGTCAAAACGTTCAATTAAGGACTCCAAAATTAAAAATTTATGCGAAATTTCTAATGGGAAAAGTAAAAGAAATTAACTATAAAACATATTTTCCGTAAATAAATCGATACCCCCCTTTTTTTTTATCTCAATCAATAATACAAAAATCACGAAAAATGTTGTGCAGATCTATCAATATTTATTTCGACTTTCCGTGAATCGCAATGGTGTCGGTTCAAAAAGGCCCAGTGACATAAAGGCACTGGTCAAAAAGTAAATCTTCATCTCTGATCATCTTCCAAAGATTGTTATTACAAAATGACCATTCTAGGCCCTAAGGTTATTAAACCTTTTTCATTCTCAATTCAGTATATAAATGTTTACAGCCTGATCTTAGTTTATACTTCCTGATTTTCCTATAAAACAAGAATTGTTTCAAAAAATGTATTTTCAAAACTTAAATGGACTCACAACCGCGAGATACAGTTCCCTCAACACTTTGATTTTATCCATTTTTAAGTTGGAATGCGTAGCAATTCCAACTTAGATTTAACAAAACCGCAAAATGGACCCAAGATAAATTCATTTCGGTTTTTTTTGAGAACACACATCACGTGAACAGGATGTGAATACACTTCGGCCTATTTTGTATATCTCAACTTGACATAGACATACAGTTCATTTATTCAAAAGGAAATCATCCTGTACAATAACACAACTATCAATTCATGTATATTATTAACACGCTAATTCATGATTTAACGATATTTATTGAAATTTGCGTACGAATTTACTAGTATCAGATGTTTACATTACTATATTTGGAAATCATGTGATAAGTCAACGCAAATAAGGTCAGCTATTGAAAAAAGCACTAGCAAATCACGTGATCTACTTATTTGGCAATGTCGCGATCAGGTTTCTCAGTATTGTGGACATAGCACATGCCAATCACGTGATCTGCTTATTTAGTAATGTCGCGACCCATTTTCGTAGAATTATGTTAAAGCTTCTTTTAAAGGTATAGTTTCTCTTTCTGAACGACCTTATCACACATTTAATTTATGACAAATTATTATATTGTACATTTCTGTCTACAGTTACGAAATAAAAATCTTTAGTTTTTCTTAAAGTGAAGATACACTTTTAGAGTTAATAAATATTTTTGCAACAAATTGTCGTTTGTTTTCCGTCATATTGCATATGAATATCTTTGCCCAATAGCATTCCATCACCAAAATAACTTGCCATTTGAAACAGACCTAGTATTTCAACTTGTTTTCAACTTGTATATTCACAATGAATAAAGCATTTTAGAACCAAATCGCGATTTCACTAACATAATTGAAATTTAAAGCGTCTGATTGGTTCTTGGCGAAATATAAAGCTATTGGTGGAACTCTCATGTATTTTTTATGAAATGGAGGTTTTACATATCGCTAATTTTGTTCATCCTGAACAAAATAAGCAACATTGGATTCCCTTTCTTAAATTTCAATCAAAACTCGCTCCACTCACTCATTCAACATCATTCCTTAATCATTCCAAAATCGTTCACTTATCAATTTTACGATGTTATTAACTATACCCCCCAACTCAGAAGTAGAGGAGCACATACTGATTTCTTCATATCTGTCTGTCAGTCCATTGACCTTCTGCTTTCCGCTAGCTAAACGAAGAAGCAATTGACCAGCAATAACGAAACTTTACACAAATATTGCCACAGACCCAAAGAAATACCCTATTGTTTCGGGGTCATACATGTCACGGTCATGAGTTACCTTAAACTGTTAATAGTTTCCACTCTAACTGAACAACCAATTGACCCAAATCATAAAACTTGGCACAAATGCTGTCAACGACCCAAGAAAGTACCAAGTTTTGGAGTCATGAAGGTCGAAGTTACAATTGTCCAATTCGTCCAAGAATTTTCTTGCGATTCAAACTGATGAAGTAAAAGACTTCCCTGCGAAAAAAGCTTTTCATCAAGGACAAAGCGCTTGTTGAGGTCGACTTTGCGACAATTCAAATTAAAAATGTAATTGATAACTCAAATGGAGCAGAAGTCATTTGAAAAATAACAATGAAACTGTTTTGAGTGTGTAAGTGTCCGCCTCTGCGTCCATTAGTCGGCTGTATGGTCCAGATCATTTTCTTCCTTTTTAGCTCACCTGATCACTACGTGCTCAAGGGGAGCTTTTAGGATCACCCTGGCTCCGACGTCCGTCTTCCGTCGTGTTTCGTCAACCTTCTTAAAACCTCTTCTTCTACTAAACCGCCGGGCCGATTTCAATAAAAAAATTCTGACAGAATGTTCCCCGGATGACCCTCTTCAAAATTTTTTCGCGAAATTCTGATCATCCACAAATATGGGAGTGGTAGGGCGGGGCTTATTTTGAGCCAGAAATTTTTGAACGGCATCTCCTCCTGAACCACTGGGCCGATTTCAATGAAACTTTACCAGAATGTTCCTTGGATGACCCTCTTCAGAAATTCTTCGCTAAACTCTGATAATCCACAAATAAAGGCGTGTTAGGGCGGGGTTTATTTTGAGCCAGAAATCTTTGAACGACATCTCCTCCTGAACCACTGGGCCGATTTCAATGAAACTTTACCAGAATAATCCTGGGGTGACCCTTTTTAATTTTGCAAAATTTTGATTGGCCCTTAAATATTGACGTAGCAGGGCGGGCCTAATTCTGAGCCAGAATTCTTTGAATGAAATCTCCTCCTGAACCACTCGGCCCATTTCAATGGAACTTTTCCACAATGCTCCTAGGGTTACCCTTTTAAAAAAATTTTTGCAAAATTTTGATTGGCCCTTAAATATTGACGTAGCAGGGCGGGCCTAATTCTGAGCCAGAATTCTTTGAATGAAATCTCCTCCTGAACCACTGGGCCAATGTCTGTGAAACTTTACCAGAATGTTCCTTGGGTATCGCTTTTGGCAAATTGTTCACGAAATTTTGTTTGGGTTGGTCCATAAATATTGGTTTGGCAGGGCGGGACTTATTTAAGCCCAGGACCTTTAAACGACATCTCCTCCTGAAGCACTTGGCCGATTTCAATGAAACTTTACCAGAACGTCTCTTTGGAGACCATCTTTAAAATTTGTTTGCAAAGTTTTGATTAGCCCTTGAATATGGGCGTGGCATGGCAGGGCTAATTTTGAGTCTCCTCTGTAAATAGTGGGTGGGCAGGGTCTATTATCACTGTTTATTCTTCGAATTATGTTTCCTTTCAATTAGGCAAATTTGAAAGAAACTTTGCCAGAAAGTTTCTTGGATGAGATCCAATGGTCAAATCGGAGTCAGCGGTTTAGGACCATTTTGGGCCTCTTGTTATCATTTTTCTTCTATCAGTTGCATGCCTGTATAGCGATTCAGGGGTTTAAGCGTCTCTCGTTGTTGAAATACATTGATTTATTATATACGCCCGTCAAAAGACGAGACGTATTATGTGATCACCTGTGGTGGGTGGGACGCGTGAGCTTCGTTAGTGGCTTGAGGTCACCGTCTCTTGAACGCATTCCAACTTATCAGTACTTTCAGTACTTTGATTTAAATTCAGAATGACAAGGGTTTATGACTGAACAGATATTTCATTTTAGATAACGAATAGAACGACTGGAAGTACTAACGGATTACCGGTGGCGTCCGGCGGGTTGGCAGCGTCGACTTTTTTGTCCCGAGCATAATTCTGTCCCCTTATGTCCGATTGACTAGAAACTTAGCAGTTTTGTTTCTCTCATGATTACGGAGTGTAGTGTGCAAAAACTGTAACTCTATCTAGCTTATTTTTTTTTTTAAGTTACCGTATTTCTTTTTTGTTTTTCATTCTTGGTTATCCTGTACTGCAACGGCGTATCTGTGACTATTTGCCACCTTGTTTTGACATAATTTCAAAGAGTCCCTTTTTCGGCCTATTAACATTGCTTGTCTTTTTGGTCAGGTTAAATTGTGGACCACAACGAACCTTTATTGAATAATATAAGTTCTAAGTAAATAAGTTCTATAATATAAAAAAAAAGCTGCAATACTTTATATGAGCTTTACATAGTGACGATGTTCTTATGACTACCCTTTAATCTGAAGATTCACATTTCACATTTTTGTTAAGACTTTAATCTCGATTACGCACATGCGTACGCTGTATATTCTAGTGTCGTATTTTTTCAGCTGACGGATCCGTGTACGTCAATCGAGACCTGAGCGGCGAGTTTTCAAACTATTACTACATGACGGTTTGTGTGTTTGATAGGCGGGAAGACGAGAACTGCTACACTCTGAATATTACACTACGTAAGACAAGTACATTTAGTAATATTGTGAAATTGACCTTCACTTCGACTAAAACCACTCTAAATCGTTCGCTCGGTGCCCTATGTTCACAACACTTGCTCAAATCAATCAAAAGCGCCACACAGTTGTTAAAAATCGTATCGGAATTGTGTAAAATCATCGATATTTTATTCAAACGATCACATCAATGTACGTGTTTATTGAGTGATGTATACTCAGTTCCAAAAGAAAGTGTGCACTTTTAAAATTCGAATATCTCGAAACTTACTCAATGTTCTATCACAAAATTTTGCATGACAAACCTCGACACTATTGACAATCGATACTTTGAGAAATGAGGCATACGAAACTCATTGACTTCAGGCTAGTAAAGGATCTTTGATTTTGTGTGATTTGCTTTTGTATCACACGATTGATGAATAACTATCTTGGAATCACATTCAGTTCAATTTCTGTGCCCTACCTTGTAATAAATTCACATTTGAATGACAATTATACGCTACAAAACAACGTAGGTTGACGTACAAATTCCGTGTGTAGGCGAAAATTAACCCCGTGCAAAGAAAATTGTCCATGAAATAAAATTAGCACTCATACTCTTATAGAAATCGTATATATCCGCTTGAGCTTCCTCTGTAACGTATCAACTTATATTGTATTACGCTATTGCACCGTTGTATCTGACGTTTTTGACCAATCAACGTAGCGATTTCTAACGTTGGCGCAGGTTTGACGTCTGTGCGCTAACACAAACTTCTGTTTGGAAATGGTAGGGAGACCCTAGTAAAACTAGGAAATACCTAAAAGGCAAATTTCTCTTTACCAAAAAAGAAATTCAAGGAAGGACAATTTCAACACCATATGTGCTGAGCGAGTGCTCACAGTTTACGTATCTTTTTTCGAAAGCGGACCTTATGCCTCCTTTCTTGCATATAAAACATGCAACAGATTTTACAAGCAAGAGTTCATCCAACTTTGCAAAAAGTAAGGAAAACCAAATACTGAAAGTGCACACTTTCTTTTGGAACTAAGTATATATTTTCAAGCGTCAGTTTGGTCCATTGAGACGCACAAACAGCCTAGTACGTAGATAACATGAAAGGGGGGAGGGGGGGGGGGGGGGGGGGAACAAGATATTGCCAATTCAGGCCATTTCATTCAAACATGCATATTCTCAGTATCATTCTGAAATCTTTAAAATCACTCCTTTTTTTAATTACACGATGGTGTTTTACTCTTTCTCTCCGAAGATCGAATTGACATGAGATTTCCCGTCGAATATACCCTATATCTTTAAGATTTGAAAAAAATTCTTCATACGTGTATGACAAAAATGTCACATATCTTGAGAATAACAAAGAGGCTTTCGCACTACATAAGGATTAATACATGTAGGTACAGGGGTCCTAAAATTATTTGGTACGTTTTTTTTTTTAACTTAAATCGTATACTTGTTGGATGGGCAACTTAATCAAAATTATCATTTGAAAGGTAAATAATGTTCTTTGGCATATCTGATAAAATATTTCTAAAAAAACTTCATTTCTTTTTGTGAGGATAGCAAAGCTTTGTTTAGATCGTATATTTTACGCGACGCCGAATAGTGTAATACGACGTCACAATTTCAAAGTCTTAGAAATTCCTGGAGATTGCTGTAGGTTGACCTATTTGTAGTAAATGTTTATGGAAATTCTCGATAGAAACAATTAACAAATCATTCTCTAGCATTGTACATAAAGGAAATAACATGAAATATTCAAATGGTTTATGGTGTATTCTTAAAGCTTTTAGGTGGATAAAAGAGAAATAGTGGTTTATTATTTGATAACTTTACTGCTTAACCAGCGAATCTATCAAAAACTTACACCACGCTTTCGGTCATTTCCCCATATCTTAGGAAGATTCTTTGCAAATAGCCGTAAAATGTATATATCATACATAGATTTCCGCAGTCAGTTATGAAAATACACCTACAGCAATATCTAAGCGGGCACAAAAAGTGACGAGCGTTGAATAGCTATAACGTGAAATATGACGCGCTTTAAGAAAATTTGTCCCAAATGTTTCTTATTTGTCTTAATTTCTCATTAAAGAAATAGAATAATCGTTGTTTTTCGAGCGAGATCGATTGATATTTCACTTTTTGAACAACAAAAACTATATCGTCGCCACTCGTGATAATATAGCTTTTGTTATTAACTCTATGAAATATAAATCGATCTTAAACTGAAACAAACGATTATCTCCTATAGGCTTGCAATGTTGCACGTCACCATCACACGTCTTTCCTAGCTTATTTTATGGCAATTGAAATAATTCGAAGAAAACTACTACTGCCAGTTTATCTTTTTTATGGTGTTTTACGGCCCGTCGACAGCCAAGGTCATTTGGATGCAAGCACAATAAATATGAGAAAAATTCAATTATGTAACAAAGCCTAAAACAAGACAGATAAATGACATTTTTTATAAACGTCCTAAAACATAAATCAATAGAACCTTTAAAACATCCTCTCAAATTGCAAATTGATCTCGCATAGAAAACCATAGAAATCAAAGCGCTAAAAGCGCTGAAGGCCTGGTTTATAAAGAGGCAAGGTGACATTTGAAGGCATGCAGTCCAATTTTTGAATCATTTTAGCAAGGCTTTTTAGGCGAGGGAAACCAAGGGTTCCATTTACCTATAGGGATCGTAAGCCACATTCCGAACTCACTTCAAAGAAAAAATATGTGTGTGTGTATGTATTTCCGTATATTTATCGTCGCTACCGTAGCACATGCCCATATGAGCGACGCCCCAAGAAGACGGTTAGTTGTTACGGGGGATAGTGCAAGGATACATGACGAAATTACTGCTGAGATCCACCATGGTTCTTAAACGTGCTCGGTGTAAAGCACCGTCTCAAGGGGCCTCGGTTTAACGTCTCCTCCGAAAGACAATTAGTTTTTATTAGTGTACCAGCCCGGGATTCGAACCCCCGCCGCCGAACTCCAATGGTTTTGAAGTCCGGTGCTCTACCAACTGAGCCAATCGGGCTGATAAAAAAGTATCGAACGGTATGCTTACTATATAGCACTGAGTCCGCCAAAAACAACTCTTTCCCAAGGTATAAATTACTACGCCCGATACCGCATGGAAAAAGACTACCAGGGGCCCCTAGATTTTAGGCTGGGCCCCTAGATTTTTTAGGAAAATCCCTATGCCTCTAATGCTAAATAGTGATTTTTTAAAGCCTGGGCCCCATAGTTAAAATTGTAAGTCATTTTCCCTGTACCGCTTTGCAGACAGGCGCAACGCACGTTTTTAGCTCCATTGGCCGGAGGCCACTGGGGTTAATGTCATGGCGTTGTGTCCGTCGTGCATCCGTCAGTCCGTCCGTGCGCCCGGTCGAAAACTTTTTTCTTCTCCTCTAAAACTACTGAATGAATTTCAACCAAGCTTCACAGGAATGATCCTTGGGTGACCCTCTTTCAAAGTTGTTCAAGAATTTTTGATCCAATTAAAACATGGATTCAATGGGCGTGGCTAATTTCCAAATATAGTAAAAAGTTTTCTCAGATTCTAATAGAAGCTGTAGATGAGCACAATTAAATTGTTCATGAATGATCCTTGGGTGACCCTTTATCACTCTACAAGAAATTATTGTGATCGGATGAAAAATATGTATTTTATGGGCGGAGTTCATTTTTCTATATGTTATATGTTGGAAACTTTGAAAATCATTTTCTCAGAATGTGACGGATGGATATCAACCAAATTTCAATGGAATGAAGCTTTAATGACCCAATCTAGTCTACCAAAAATTATTGTGATCGGATGGAAAATACATATGTATTTTATGGGCGGAGGTCATTTTTCAATATGTCATATAGTGGAAACTTCTAAAACCATTTTCTCAGAATGTAATTGATGGATATCAACAAAATTTTACTGAAATGATTCTTGATTGAACCTTTTAAATTCTTCCTAATATTATTTTGATCGGATGAAAAATATGTATTTTACGGGCGGAGGTCGTCTCGTCTAACAATCGTAGTAATGCTGTTTTTCTAGGGGCACAAGCTCGTCGGTTCTTTCCTTTACATTGAATTGAATTCTGTAAAGAAGTTTTATTTCACTGTGGGAACACAAGAAATTGATAGGGTCAATTTCTCCCTTTCTCACAATATAATCCATACTCATACCCCATTATCTTTCAATTTCTACCCTAGATATATATCAAATTACACTCGTGTTGATTTATTGTCTGCAATTTGTTCCAAGTTGGCCCAGTCTAAAATTGTGTCGTCTGTTTAAGGGTTTAAGGATGGGACAAGGCTTTTAGTTTTTTTCTAATTTAGACTAATCAACAAATACAACAAATGTTTAGACAGGTCCATAATTGTAAAGAGCGGCAGATTGCATACAGTATGTAGGCAAATTAGTAAAATTTGTAGCAAAAAGGGCAGATAATATTAGGGAGAAAGGAGAAAGCGTTAGTTAGCAGCATTTTCTTCTATCTCTATTGGCAAGGTCATCCGTCAAGATCAAATTTAAAAGCTTTGTATCTTTAACACAGCAGTGCTTTTGGCAGTGATAAGTAAGAAAATATCTGGTATTCATTATAAGGACAAGGTGAATAATCAAGGTTATATTCCAGAAAATTGAAAATTGTGTCTTGTTTCGTCTACTCAGTTCCCTCGCTTTCAGTACTATCAGTACTTTGATTTTATAACAGCGTAGTGATACGCAAGCACTGTGTTGAACACACAAAGCACTTCGTGTCACACAAAAGTTGATGACGTATACTAGCCCTATTTTTTGAGTGCGCATGAGCACCAAAAAGCTACGTAGTACACATGTTGTTCGGATTATGACTCGATTATCTTTTTCCCAGGCGATTTCCAGGATACGGGGTTGTTTCCTATGGCCTGCTAAACCAGCCCTGCGTTCAGGATGAAAACGTTAGCGAAGCGCTTTCGAAATGATACCTCGCTTTAAACGTATGTGCACGTGCAAAGCGGGGTATCATCTCAAAGCGCTCGCGAAACGTTTTAACATTCTGAATACAGGGCTGGCCAAAAATTGTAAACACGTATTTGGATTCCGTTTAATGAATGATACCAAGACTTATTCTGTTGTAATATTAACAGTAAGGATAAGAAAATCTGAGCCCAAGGTTATAGAACTTTTCTCACCTCAATATTTTCTCAAATTTCAACTTTTCAAAATTATACCCGTTATTCTGTTGTAATATAGATATAGATAGATGTATGAACATAAAGATAAAATTTAATAAGTTGTTATAAATAACAAATCCTTAATATTATCTGTTATGTTCGTACATTAATTTAACTTCTAACTTTGAGAAATTCTCAGTTGAGCACGAAAAAGTTGTATAACCTCAGGCCCTGTACAAACTTTCAGTCAGACGTCATCTTGGTGTGATAACAGCCCGGTGCACCAAAGCCTCATTTTAAACGTTTGCAAGTGCTTGTCATCCTGAAAGAAGGATGAGTGTTAAGGTAGAAGACCCGTAATAGTTCCACAACATTTCGGAAAGCATGCTCTTTTACAATGTTGACCGAGGTTTCCTAATGAAAATCATTAGGAAACCTCGGTTAACTCTGTTAAAGTTCATAACTTCCGAAACGTTGCGGAACTATTACGGGTCCACTACCTTAAATTCAATTTCAGATGCCTGTTACCAGACGCCGAACTGTTCGGACCAAACAGACCTCACGATTCACGATACCCACGGCCTGTATACTAATCATGGTACTACCAACACGCTATACTTGCAAATATATCCACAACCTGACCCTCATTTCCTCAACTTTCATAACGGATGGCACCAGCTTAATTGGGTTTTAACGAGAAATGACTTCGATAATTTGAATGATCCTCCGGTGAAAATTAATTTCTTTACAGGTACTGTTTATTTAATCTTTATTATGGAGTGTATGAGTGTATCTGACTTTAAATAATTTAATATCTATTTTAAATGTTGATAATAAAAAATGAGTTCTTGTGTGAACAAGGCCTCTCGAATATGACTTCCAATTGAATATCAAAATTTAACACATCTCTGTTGATTCACTCGAAAGATGATAAAACTATTAATTGTTGTCGTGGATATGTGAAATCAACAACAACAATAAAAAACGAGGAAGGGCACTTTAGGAATGCGCGAAGGCACTACTAGAAGAACTTCTTACGGTAACTTTGTTCCACTATTGAATATTATATTAAGCGTTCAACATACTTCCTCAACTCATGAACTCACTAGATATTTCAAATTCTAGATCGCATATACAGGCCTATTCAGGTTTATAGCGAGCTCAGTCTACAAGGTTGTTTACCTTCCGACAATTTAATGTTTCAATTTCATATTGATACCAGCAATTTCAAGTGAGTGATCAAAGATCATTTTGTCCTTGAAAATGATAGGAGATACCGGTTTCTAGAACCTTACTCTTTCTTGCGCATTTATAGTCGTCTTAAGGATGATTTTGTGCGATGAGCCGTGAAATCTATATCCGTAAAAAGATAAAGTGTTATACAGCGAGCTTAGTCTACAGGATTTTTTTTACCGACAATTTAAACGTTTTTATAATGTCGACAAAAGATAGATTGTGTGCTATGAACCGTGAAATCTATATTCATATATAGATTCCCGGGCTCAGTTTTGAAAATACATCAACATTTGTTAAATGATTAAACAATGGAAGATGCTGTTTACCTAAACTTTAAGTGTAACGACCCGTCACTTAGGCTCGACCCTGCCAGGTCAAAAATCATTGATTATACTTTCAATTAATTTTTATGCAATTTGCATGAGCAATTTATGTAATTCACTCACTAATCAGCAAGATGCACCTGTTCCTTTAGGGTTTTGTTTAAGATAGTAGACCCATAATAGTTCCGCAACATTTCGGAATTGTGATTTAAATGTTGACAGAGGTTTCTTAATAGAAATCACTAGGAAACCTCGTTTAAGGTGGCAATGGACAGCGGCCTCCCGACTCTATAAACCGGAAGTGGGTTTTCGTTTATTTTACGGCTCTTTTTGCGCGTTGTTTAAAAAGCCCACTTTTCATTAGATTCTGCTAATGGAAATAACGTAGAATAATGTTGGTAAAAATTCATAACTCAGCTTCTTTTCAAGATTTGATATCAATTGAATGACTGGATCATTGAATTTTACAATAAAAATGCGTTTTAAGCGTCATTCAATTAGAAGGGATCACTGTAAAATAACGAAAATCTTTCTTATTTGGATGGAAAGGTATGCTCAATTTTTTACCAAATAAAGGAATAATGTGGTTTTTAAACATATCGGAAAATTAGAAAAATTCATTGGATAATTTCTTCAAAAAATAGGTTTTTGAGGAAATTTTAACCCGTAAAATTACAAAAATTGGCGCATTTTTAACTTTTGAAGTCATATTATGCGAATGCAATTGATCAAAGAGAAGTTTTCTCTGCAACAGCCATTGTGTACATGTATAAGGTCTATCAAATTGTATGTGATTCATAGCAATAAGCTGGTTCTGAGTTTATACTACACCCAAAACGAATATAAACATTTTACTGTAAAATTGCCACTACCTCTCAAGGGCAGATAACTCTAGCATGAAAACGAGCATGGAAAGGTACCTTCAAATTTTGATGAAATGACTATACAATGTTAATCTACGACATATGTGAACAAGAAAAAAAATCATTGGGCGGAAAAAAATGACGCCACGTGTCCATTGCTACCTTAACACTGTTAAAGTTGATGACTTCAAAGGAAGGCTTCTTTCGAAAATGGGGCTGATCCGTCTGATAACACGGGAAAAGGGACAGGATTTTTGCTCAAAATAATCTTGTTTACGAGATAGAGTACACAGAAATTATTTGTTTATTTTTTATACTTTCGTATGATAAATGAAGGGTCATAATGAAGGATCTCTTCCAAATCTGGGCTGATCCGTTGGATAACACAGGAAAGGGTTTTATTGATTTTTAATCAAAATATTCTTATTTACGCCATAAAAGTAGAGATGTAAACTAATCAGAATGATTCTATGGTTTGAAGATATGATTGTAACTGAACACATTCTCCTTAAAGCAATAAAGTTTCTGAAATATCAAATGAAATTGAGGAAAATTTGATTGTCAGCAGAGCGTCTCGTGGTCCTCTTGTTTATGCATATAAGTCGCTATAGAAGATGCAACCTATGAACCAAATTCGAATTATGAAAAATCGCCTATGCTTAAATGAATGATATGAATGGAGCTCTTTAAGCGAGCGATTTACAATTGTTCGGTTGACTTTCAATTTTACGATGATTTCCGTTTTACTTTTAGGTGAAATTTATGTTGACAGAAACATCAGTATATTTCCATCCTACCCTTATGAAGATTTAAACATGACAGTTGAGGTGTCCAACCCATCAGCGTCCTGTTATAATACCACGTGTGATTTCTTTACACGTGTCTGGTTTACTAACTGGGTAAGTGTTTGTTTTTTTTCCCACAATAATGATCATTGCAAGTCTGGTTCAAATGCAAATAGATAGACGGTCAGAATTTATCCTGTCACGAGCTTTGATAACATCGATGTCGTACATTCGGAACACCACTCGACAAATTGAACGAACGACTATCCCGTCGGATGTACATAGACTGATTGTTTAGAAAAGTATGGGAAACCTCGGAAAAACTCGACGACGTAAGATAAAATGGCGTTAGTCCTCTAAATTTTGAGAAAAGACACTCAACGTCACCAACGCTACTTGATTAAGCCAATGTATTGAAACATTTAGAAACAAAATAAGCATAAACTCTGACCCTTGATTGTTGACATGTATCTTGATTCGCGGAGGGATACATTTGATCTTGATCCCATTTCGGTTCGGCCTATGCTTCCCACGCGATTCTATTTTATGTGTACATTATGAAAGTGCATTCAAATCTAGGTACAGTTAATATCATCGTGAATGATTTCCGAATGAAATTGAATGTGTGGTATGGACGATTTTTGAGTAAAATTAACGGAAGGTAATCCAATATCGCTAATTTCGTCCAATTTGACAAAATTATTGATATTCATTACCTCCCTTTATTAAAATCTACGTGCCTTTGTTATTCAGTGTATTCATTGACAATAAAAGACAATGTAAAATCTTAACAAGCCAATAAAATCATGGAAAAGATTGATCGATTCTAATGAAAGTCTTAAATGACTTCGAAGTCTTTTGAAATGGTCCGAGTGAGTATTTGGAATGAATGGGGTGCTAAGTGGGTGTTTTGGATTGGTTTTGATCAAGGTGAATGTCCAATTGACAATGTTACTGTCAGTAGGAAGTTTTCAAAGAGAGATCAATTTCAACTTTTGTCTGATTGGAATTTGGTATTAGTGAAATCAACTACTATTTCACCCTCTCTGTTAAGAAATATTTTATTAATCAGGGTTTTTGTGTCACATTAACACAGTCCGGTCCCATGGACTCAAAGTTAGGCTCATAGGAGTCCCTTCTTAAGTCTTTGGAATCCTTGCTTTAACCCTTTGCTGTTTAATCCCTGCTTTTTACGTGCCTTTGATTTTATGATTGAGAAAACATTGTGAAAAAAGAAGAAATTGCTCCTGACAAGCAATTTCTTCTATTTCCACACTATTTTCTACCCTACTGAATGGTTATTTTTCAAATTAAATCCACTTTAAATTTTCGTCTGCAAACCCTTTGAATTTGGACAGGTCCAAAATTTTGAAAAACAGGAAAGGGTTAAATGTGGACTATCTTCTTTTTAGCTTTCCTCATATTTTTGTGTAAATGTTAAATTTTCTCTTGATTTAGCTAGACAAGGTTTTGAATTGATATGTACTTTTGCATCAGCTTCAGAAAAGACTTTAAGACTGTTTAAAATCAGTATTCAATCGATCTCTGAAGTGGATCCTCTGAAGTTCCTAAGGACTCGCATCAGAAAGTTTTGAAAGCCTGGCCACTTATCTTAGAGTCTCAGATTAGCGAAACAAGCGTTCCTTAAGACCCTGATTGATGAATTGAAATGTAATTAATAATTTTGATCTTTTGAATCGTGCCATGTATATAGAAATAATAAGTCTAAAAATTAGAATCTTTCCGATGCCTAACCAGAAAAAACTTTTCCAACTTAATTTAGCAACCATCTATTCTAAATTGATGTCAGTATTAAACATTAAAAGTATCAAGAAGAACGAGAAAGGTTTATGAGCCTGTGTGTGACATTTCCAACAATTTCATATATGCCAAAAGTAAAGATTCTGGTCGGTCTTCGTATCCGCATACTCCTCAAAGTATCTGTAGACTATGGGGTAAATATATTTTTTTTAGTTTGTGGCTGTCTATGTCTCTCAATGTTTGAGCCTCACCAACATTTCAAATTGTTGGAAATGTCACGCAAAGGCTCATATCAAAATAGTTTTGCCAGGAAAGCAATATTGATCCAGACTTTACAGTGAAAGTTTTCATCTTGTATCCCTTGGCAAGAATATGCCTACCTTATACCATTTTTTATTTCTAGCCTATTGAAATTCGGAGTCTGCCGGCCTCGATCTCTCTACACGAAGACACAGATGCAGAGACACTTCTTCATGTGATAAATATGTACGACTATAATTATCACTGGGAAGATAACTTTACGTGTGAGCTAACAGATGTATCTTCGAACACAGGAATCAATGAAGATAATTTATTTGATGTCCGTCAAGTCAGTGGTGGAGCGTATACCTACGACTGTAAGTAAATGTAAATGGCCGTTAAAGTGTAATTGAATATATCATCAATAAAAGAGAAAGTATCCTCTTCATTGATTTTAATTAGATAAAGTCGTTTTTAATATCTGATCAGAAAGGGGGATGGGCCCCCCTTTATTAAAGTACACCACTGTATTATTTCATCGAGGGTTTGTTTCCTGCTGGTATACTACCCAGGAAAAGGGAAGGGGGTGGTACAACTTATTTATTTATTTATCCTCCACCTAGTTGAGCATCTGTTATACATGGAGTACTATCAAAAAATATTAAATAACCGTAATAATTTTTTTTTTTGTAAAATGCATTTCCCCAGTTTCTAGCCTTGTTTATTCGTTTCGATCAAGGTCGGATAAAACGGGGATACAGCCATTTTGGCAAACAATGACATTATTCATTTCTGTTGTTTTTATTTTAGCCCAAAAAAGTTACAAGAAAATCAAAAAAATCCGTAACCCATTTCCGACCAAATAGCTGAATCACAGCTTAATTAGGCTGTAATTGCGATGTTTGGAACGCGCACCGAAATTATCATGATATAAATATCCGAAATCAATCGACACCGTCCGAATAATCATTTACAGCAAACAAAAGAAAAAAAAACTTAATTATCAGCAAAAATAATTTCCAGTAATACGTAGTTTGATGTTATATAAGATGTTAGGAAATCATTATTTTCTAACTTAACTTGTACGACGTTTTGATTCATTGCAAAGAATGTAACTTTCTTGACAGATTTGTAGATAAGAAAGTCAAAGAATAGTAGGTTCACTTTCACAAAGTATTGCAAGGAGGCAAAGAAAAGTTGAAGATTAGTATTGCCAAACACAGCAAACGTGTGGTAAATTTTAAAGGTTGTACAGTAAAACTTGTGTTAAGCGACCACTAAAGGGACCACCAAAAAGCGGTCGTTTATAGAAATGGTCGCTTAATACGAAAAAACATGATAAATGTGACAGTTTATTTTGATAACATTTATAGATTGTCGGCCAAGTCGAAGTGAATCCTATGATGTTCGAACCCATTAGAATCGTCTTATAGAGACGATTCTAATTGGTTCCAGCAACATAAGATTAAACTATAACCAATTTTTCGTTAAGAATAACCTCTTTTTCAGGGAATTTGCTTACGGTGACGGGACTTTTTATGGTGGTCGCTTAATGAAATTGGTCGCTTAATAGACGTGGTCGCTCGAGCAATATCGACTGTATTTAAAATGAAAGAAACATGAACATGAAAGAAAAGGCCCAAAGCCTTGTGTTGTACTTCCGCTTGCATTACTATTATTGGCCCTCTTCAACTCGATTAGACTACAGTGGAGACGTTACGCCAATCTTGCTCTTCGACGTTTATGATATTGCGTCAATACCTCCTCTCTTCCATTTTAAACGGGAAACGCAACCAAAGCTTTAACTTTTTAGAACGCCAAACATTGAAAACGAGAACTTTTGAGTAGAGTTTTGACACAATGAAATGTTGTTTTTTCTCAATATTAAATCGAGGGTTTATGTAGATATCAAAAAGAATGTTTGTTCTTTCATAATTATACAAAATACTAGTTCCTATGATAATTTTTTGAACAAAACTATCAGTTCATAGGCCTTCATAGAAAACACGTCTTTGTTATATGTTATTTGTTTCTTGTTTCTATTTTAGCTTGGCGTATATACAAGTTGCAATGCCAGGACCCTGATTGTGGATATTTGTACGATCCTCGTCCTTTCTTCTGTAACCAAAGTATTGGATGTATGAACCATAACGATACACAAGAATATTATCTAACAGTAACCTGTTGGGACGGCTACAATTCCACGGATGTAGATATCTTCACATTCCGACCAATACAAAATAGGGCTCCGTACTATACAAATCTACCAAGTATGTCCTAGGCCTGATTTTTTAATTCGTGATTTAGGTTTCAAACTTCTAATATGATTAAACCATCTTTTCTGTAGATTTTCATAAAAGCATCAAAATAAGCTGAAGAGTTTTGTGCCTCTTTAACCAATACACAAGAAAACCCTTTTTATCTTATAACTATACACATATCCGTGTGATAACATCCCGTATGATATTTTTTTATGATATCACATAGTTATTTTTAGAACAATGATATAATGCGGTTATCTTTAGAAACTTGCATTTCAGTTAGAAACATGGACGAAAACAAGACAAATAGAGGTTACAAGATCAATATAATACATAATTAGTGTATTGTATGAAAAAAATATCTAACTCGGTTGTGAGAATTGATAATTGTCTCGGCAGAGCCTCGACAATGATCAATTCTCCCAATCTCGTTAGATATTTTTATTCATATAATACACTTAGTATGTATTATATATATATTCGGTTTCGTGCCACTTACAAAAATGTATTTTAAGACCCACATGGCCTTATCGAAAGAACACATCTGCTTAAGAAGAAAGTGTGACTGAGACTGAGCTTTGAATAGAGTTAAAGAACTTCTTTAATTATGTCCCTGACCCCATTAATGACCAGATTTTGTCGCTTGTTGTTCGCTGTTTTTAATAGCTTTTTGCAAAAATGTCTCAATTGAGGAGTTCTATATCTGTTATATTTCAACTTAAAGGAATGCCTACTGTATGTTAAAGAATACAAACATCGCGAAATTGAAGAGTTGAATGGCTTTGTAAAGATTATATGATGATATTGAATGGAAGTGTAGAGCTTGCTTTGAATCTTATTTAAAAGTGATAGTAATACAATATCCCTAATATCGTCCAAATAGACGAAAATAGCATCATTCTAAAAAAAAACCTTTAAAAACCAACGGAATTTTGCTCTTTTTGAGTGAAATATTTCTTTCATGATTTTGGAGAACTTTTTGAACAATGTTAGAGCGTTTCTGAATGGTTTGAGTGAGTGCACTGAATGAATGAATCGAGCGCTGGGCGAGTGATTCGATCGAGATGAGTGTCAATTTTACAATGATTCTTACTATACGTGTTTGACATCACTCTTGGCTAGCGAAGAAGGAACTGCTTCATTATGCGTAACTAGGATTTTAGAAGGGGGTTTATTTCTTTTATCCATTTGCGTAAATTGCGTAATGGGAGTTACGCCCTTGCTTCAATGATTGGATCGATCGTCAGACAAGATGTGATCAATTAGGTAGGGATTTTACTAGTGAAGGCAATTTATGAACATCAAATTGTGAAAATCGAATTCATTTTAGCTCAGCTGACGCGAAGTACTCAATGTTAACTTTTTGGAATACTTGATGTCCGTCTTGCGTCGTGCGGTTTCCATCGTCCGTCGTCAACGTTAACCTCGCGGACATTCTAGAGGCCACAATTCAGCCCAATTAACCTGAAAATTTGTCTGAATGATTGCCTTGATGCAATCTCGGACAAGTTAAATTGGGTCAAGTGGTATAAAAAATACTAGGTCAGGGGGGGTCATCTCTGAGAAAAACCTTGTGGACACTCTAGATACGAGTTTCCTTATAGCCCATTTAACTAAATAATCGGTCAGATTGGTTGTCTTGATAAAATCGCGAACAAGTTTGAAGTTCAGTCAAGTGGTTTCAAAAACTAGGTCACAGGATAAAATCTAAGGAAGATCTTGTGGACAGTAAAGAGAACATTTTAAACGCAGTCAACTTGAAAATTGGTCGAAATTTTCTTGTTGAAAAAAAACGAACAGTTTTGCTTTTGGCCGTCATTTTATCCACCGTCTTCTTTTAAAGCCTACTTTAAAAAAAGAAATGATTGTTAATTCAGGTGAGCGATTTAAGGTCACTATGACCCTTTTGTTGCAGAAAAGCAATATGATTTGCATTACTTTTCGGGCGCCCTCGTACATATAGAGCTTAAATCACTCAAAAAACATCTTATAGAGAGAATTTCTTTTGACAATTAATATGAAAAAAATGTACGTTAATATACATGTATTTGATATTGATAATCAATGCACTGCATTTTAACCCTTTTTATTTTCCAGAAACCATTATTCTTGATTCAGATGACATTGCTAATCTGGACATTGTGTATTCGATGACGTACTGGGATTTAGAGAATGAAAATCTGTTCTACAATTACACATATATAGAAGATCCAACCGGAATGGATCCTGGCTTCTGGCTTGGGACAACCTGGGGCAATTATTACAGTGAGTTAACACCAGGAAGAAACAGCGACGGTTCAGCGCGAAACAGTTGTAACTCCCTATAAACGAATAGAGAATTACAACTGTTTCGCGCTGAGCCATCGAACTGCCTTCGTATGGCGATACGGATATAGAAATGATGGTTTTGAACGTACTTACACGTTGTCATTAGACTCGTCCACATTTCGACTATTTGCTTCATACATGAGCTGAAAGTATGACCGGTCTACATTGTCATTCGAATTACTTGTAAAATGAGCCCTCTTATCATGGAGGTGTTTTAAAATAATCAATCAGGAGTGACCTTACTGGTATTTACTAAAGAAAAAATAGTGCGGCTTGAAAATGGCATTTTGAAGTGGAGAATAGTGATCCATGTGCATATCTATTTGATTTTTGCTAGTTTTGCATCTATTCTTTAATATAACGCTTTTTACATAACATTTTTTGTGCACGATTTCCTACCGGAAGGACGGATAAGGGACAGTTGGGGGTAAGGGCGTACCCGAACTAACTGTCCTCTTCATAGGTGGGAAAAAGACGGTGCCTTTACTCTCGCTTGAATAGCCCATATCAAAACCATAATTGACCCAGTGTTTTTAGTCTCAAAAGATAAATCTATGAATGTAGATGCAGCGCTAATGACGCTATATATAAGAGAAGTGTTGTGGAATGCGTTGCAGCACCTGAAAATCGAGAAATTTTATATAGAAAAAAGAAGCCCCAAAATCGGGTTGGGTCTGACCATGAATCCTTCTACACGCACCTTTATAAAGAAAGGCCAGAGAGTCATAAATGCTTTGGCAACAATCAAATACCGTTTGTTTTCTGAAAAATAGCACGGGCACCTACAGCTTAATCAAGCTGTAATTACACGATTCTGCCATAAAACGGAGTTATGCTATCCGACAATAATTTGAGTACTTTGATTTTTCAATAAAATGTATTCTCTGTTTTTGCAGATAGTCTTGGTAACATTTCTGCGACAATTCATTTCTGGAACACAACTAATTCGACTTACACAATCTATATTTGTGGACACGAGAGGCGAAATATGATTTGTGACTACTTGTACATTCATGTACAAGGTAAAATATGCGTTTGTTTGTATCTGCTTACATACAAAAATGTATACTCAGTTCCAAAAGAAAGAGTGCATAATTTGATATCGAATATTTCGAACCTTATCATTATTATTAGCGCGATTACTTACGTCAACGCAGGTAAAACGTCTTAAGTTACAAAAACATATGCGAATTAAATTTGAAAATGGACTGAGGGCAAAGGTCAAAGTCAACGTTTGTCACTAAGGAATTAGCTCGAAAATCAAAATATGAGCTGACGTCGTTTGTGTAGGGGGGCACGGCTTTAACAAGTTCTTGTTTGATGTCTGATTACTTTAGAGTCGTATCGTAAGTAAAAATAAATCTATTCTATAGACTTCCTCTAACATAGTAGATTAAGAAAAGGAACATAAGAAAATCGATATTCATTGATAGAGCGTATTTGAAATTTCCCTGTTTAATGGAGCCAATCATGATTTTCGATAAATTCACTTCCACTGGGTGGAAACTGACCCCGGATATTGCTAAAATTTTCCCTTATTCCGCCATTTTGGACCATCAATAACAGAGGTAACTAAAAGCCAAATTCCTTTTATCTCCGTATTTTATAGAACTAATCAGACTTTACAAGACTCTTAAACACCATAATTAATGCTTGCTATGATAATACGTACTCAAAGTCCCTGCTCATTTAGATAATTTGCCTAGGTACTGGACGTGCACGAGGAAAAACACAAAACCCTCTTCTTCATTCTACGATTCTAGAAATAATCTTATTAAAAATCTGAAGTAAACATTTTGAAGAAGTAAAATCCAACTTAATTTCTTGAAAATTTCAGTCCACTTATTTCAAAACTAGATGAGATATAAACTGAAATAGGTGGTCTCGTACTGACGCGAAGGAATACTGGGATTTGGAAAAGGTGTACTGTGGATTGTATTTTGTCAGCAATTTGTGTACTGGGTGTTGACATTTATTCTGAAGCTTTCAACTCATTTTGTAGCTTTTTAAGGTTGAATTGTCAAATGACACTTATCAAACGAAAAACGAACTTAAGCATGACATCATTAGTATCCTTAATGTATCACCTTGAGTTAAAAAGTGTATTATATAGCATATATTTTCTTTATTAAGAAAAAAATGAAATTTAACTCCTCTGGTTAATGAAATCGACTTTTAACTTTGATTTCCAATTTTATGTTGGTGTTTTACCTTCTTTTTATGTTTATATCGAGGGCTTAATGCAAAAACATAGTATGTATACAATGTATAGACACACACGTTTTCTTTGAACCTATAAGAAAACTTATCAAATGGCACATCTGCGTATTACATGAAATAGATTGAAATCTATTCATTAATATAAGTTTCATGGCTTGTTCTAAGTTGGTAAGTCTAGCAGACTGATAGATACACTCGTTCTCAAAACGAAGAATATCTGAGGTAGGTGGGCATGAAAATTTCAACTACAATTCAGATGTTTTGCAGTTAGTGAACATAACCATCACTGTCCATGGCTTCCTTTAGGTTTCTTCTTCTGAAGCCTGCCACCAAGGGAAGGAAAATAATAAACTAGTATGGGGTAGCAGACGTAGGATATGAAAAGATATAGTGGTGTCACTAGTGAGAGAAATACAAGGAATCCATTTTGATGCAGTTGGCAAACAAACTACCTACTGAAGCCAGGATATTACCAATCATGTGCTCATTGGTTTGAAACAATCTACATGTGTCTTTTTGATTTGTCAAATTCCATCTGTCACCTAAATCCTATATTTTCATATAATCTTATTCCAAATCCTATTTTTGAAATACCTCCCTCATTCTGTATAATTTTCAATTTGAACAAATTTCATTTCCATATTCATCACAGAAGTAATCGTCTAGGATTGTTATTAAATTCAAATATTTCTTTGACCCAATCTTTTGTTGAATAACATAAATATATTTAATGAACAAAGAAATAGATCTTTGTTATGTAGCACAAAAATAAGAGGTTTCATTATAGGCTAGTATATAAACAATATTTTCTGAAACTATATTTCAATACAAAATCAAGAATCTTGTCCAATACATTCAAGTTATTCTTTTTATAATTGAGAAGAACTGTGAAATTGATATTTTCTATGTCTGTCTTGGTCTCTGCTACTTTAAAGAAAATAGCTTGGTTTACTGATGCCTAAAGAAATCCTTTAACTTTCTTATATTCTGAAAAAAGGCCTGGTGGACAGCCTGCTGAAATGTTGAATAAATAATGACTCAACCGGTACCCGCAATCATGACCTCAATTATGACATATATGGTCATTTTGACCAAGCTAGATTTAAACAGATTCATGTTAAACTCTGTGGAGCATTTAGTTTCTTCTGTACTCTAAACGAAACTTACTGTGCGTCTTTCTATCGATTTCCATTTCTCAAATTGAAATAGAAAAATTAGTCAAAGATATTTCCAAATTGTCTAAAACTATTCATACAATGGAATAATCCTTGGTTGTGCATGTGCACTTGGACAGCTAGAAAATCTTAATATTGGAAATTCTGCAAAATCCATACCGAATCTACATATTTCAAGATTGCATGATATATATCTTTAATTGTAATGGTTCTGTTAAAGACATACAGTCATTACACAGTCTCAAAGATGCAAATATTTGAAGAAAACAAGAAAATTTACAGTGCAATACTCAGTGCCCTTTTCAGCAATTCCCAGTCCACTTTAACGGATAAGAAATCAATCCCTAGTACTCTAATGAATCGGAAACAAGTCACTGTCAAATGACTATAACTGGTCAAATCTTAATTAACATAGCTCATTTTTTCAGGATGTTTTCTTTGTGAGAGTAATCTGAATTGTAGACACAACATGCCATTTAAGCTTGACTTACCTGGTCTGATTACATAACTCAATAATAGAAAATTGGAAAATAGTTTCACTTGATCAACATCGTTACGTCACTGCAACCATTTTAGATGCATTATCCGGGGACAGTTTCCGCCCAGTGTTTCTGCAAAAAATATAAATAAATAAATGAATAAAAAATAAAGAAAATCCGATTTCGATTTTTTCCCTTCTGTGAAGAAGACTCAAGTGAAGACATGTTTCCTACATGATTTATGCCCAAAAAATCAATCATGTCACAATCATTTTCACCGGAAAACCATCGAATGTGATACAACTATGTCCTTGTCAAATCTTAAAATTACCTGTCAATTATCTGTTTTGTTTGCCAAATTCACTGAATAAACAGACTGGGGCTAAATGGGCAGTAAAATGAATATTATTTGTGCGATTGTGAGAGTCTTCTCTGCCATTTCTGTTATTTACAAAGCTCAGGTTCATGGACTACATTTTAAGCTTTAAAGGCCATTAATGATACATACAAAGAGACGTTTTGTTTTGTGCTTTATCAAACATCATGAGTTTCTCAGAATGACGATTCGGGTAGCATAGCACAAGATTTCTAAGTAATACAAGCTTAAATTAGTAGAGACTCTTTAGCTAACAGTAGATAACATCATAAGCGTAAGTCAATTTCTATGGAATTGAATATTTTATGGCCTTACGGGCAATATTTTACAGACTGGTCTTTAGGGCGTAAAATCTAAACATGGACCGTGCTAGAGGTTACAGGCAAAAAGCATAGCACAGGTACCAACTGCTTCAAAAAGCGGAGCCACAACGTTCTGATATAAGAATAAAAAAGATGAAATACTTACTTTCCATGTGAATAGAGGATATTGAATGAGTGCTCATGGAATACCGAATTTGTTAAACGAGACATCTTTAAACAGATAAAAACGAGGCTGCACCGAGTTTTTGTCTGTTTATAGATGACGAGTTTAATAAATTCTGTATTTCATGAGCACAAATTTTATATTCTATTTGTAATATGACCCGAATTCCGGTGATTAAACGAGAAAATTACGATATTTACCGATTCATGTTATTCCGCGAAGCATATAACGCCGTTTGCATAATGACTTCAGCAGATCCATTATGACGTCATTTTCGTAACATAAATATAACGTTGTTCTTCGTTCTTAGCTCATTTGCATAGTTATTCCACTAGTGTAATAACACCCGTGCAATATCAAAAATAATCAACGGTGTTATTTCACTCCGGCGACGTAGGCCATATTATAAGCTCTTTTTATGATATTGATTAATATGTGTAATCATATCCACTAATTTTAGAGTACTGTGGGCCCAGTCCCACTTGTAATGGTACAACGGTCAATATTACAAACGAGTTTGCTGTCGGCGGGGAACTGTTTGATGTTTCAACATTGGTCGCAAATCCCAGTAACGGAGGGTCCTATACGGGTTTGAGCTATGCTATAGCATCATCTGGTGACTATTTTGTGGTGAACTCGGCTACTGGTATGTAACCCCCCCCCCCCCCAAAAAAAAAAAAAAAAAAAAAAAAACCAAACAACATTTACATCAGCCCTGCGTTCAGGATTAAAAAACGGTGCAAATTGTTTTTTCAAATTATACCCCGTTTTGTACGTAACTACAAGTGTAAAGCGGGGTATAATTTTGCAGACAGTTTTCACCGTTTTGTCATCCTGTACGAGGGTGATGTCGGAAGAGAACTGTTTGATGTTTCAACATTGGTCGCAAATCCCAGTAACGGAGGGCCCTAAACGAGTTTGAGCTATGCTATGGCCTCATCTGGTGACTACTTTGTGGTGAACTCGGCAAATGGTATGCAAAAAAGCATTTACACCAGTCCTACGTGTAGGTTAAAAAAAAACGGTGCAAACTGTTTTCAAATTATACCCCGCTTTGCAAGTAACTACACATGCAAAGCGGGGTAAAATTTTGCAAAGTTTTCACCATTTTGTAATCCTGTACGATTTTGCTCTCAGGAGAGAACTGTTTGATGTTTCAACGTTGGTCGCAAATGCCAGTAACGGAGGGTCCTATACGGGTTTGAGCTCTGCTATAGCGTCATCGGGTGACTACTCCGTTGTGAACTCGGCTACTGGTATGTGATAAAAAAAATCATGTCATCAGTCCTGCGTTCAGGATGAAAAAACGGTGCAAACTGTTTTCAAATTATACCCGCTTTGCACGTAACTACACGTGCTAAGCGGGGTATAATTTTGCAAACAGTTTTCACCGTTTTGTAATCCTGTACGAGGTTGCTCTCAGGGGAGAACTGTTTGATGTTTCAACATTGATCAGTGATCCCGGTGACGGAGGGTCCCATACGGGTTTGAGCTCTGCAATAGCATCATCGGGTGACTACTTTGTGGTGAACTCGGCAACTGGTATGTGATAAAAAACCCATTAACATCAGCCCTGTGTTCAGGATGACAGAATGGTGCAAACCGTTTGCAATGTGTACCCCGCTTTACACGAAAATGCACGTGCTTAGCGGGGTATAATTTGCAAACAGTTTTCACCGTTTTACCATCCTCTTCGAGGATGCTGTTGGGAGGAGAAACTGTTTGATGTTTCAACGTTTGTCAGGGATCTCAGTTATGCTATAGCATCATCGGGTGACTTCTTTGTGGTGAACTCGGCTACTGGTATGTTGAAAAAAACATTTAAATCGGCCCATTGTTCAAGATGACAAAATGGTGCAAACTGTCTTCAAATAATATCCCGCTTTGCACGTAAGTGCACGTGAAAAGTGGATTATAATTTGCTAAGAGTTTGCAGTTTCTCATCCTTAACGCAGAGCCCAGTTTATTTTGAAGGTTTAAATGAAAATAAAATATGAATCAGCTGGTAAAACTAAGTCAATTTAAACTATAAATCAACTCCGATAACAAAGTATAATGCTATTGTGTGGATTGTATGACAAACTTAGTTGAAAACACCTCGAAAAGTGATGGATGTCGTTTTCGGAAATTTATATTCATTTTAATCGTTCAGTAAAGGTTCAATTATGAAAGAAAAGAATATTCATGATGTACAGTAAAATCTCACCTGGTTGTACTGGTTGTATAGCCTGGTTAATTTGACCCGACTTTAACATTTTTGGAAAAAATAATCAAATAACAATTACCGACACATTTTATCAATAAACAAAATGTATAATACATTCAATATCGTTTGTTATTCATTCCTATGAAAGCACGTGCAAAGCCAAGTAGAAATAATCATATTTTTATTCATCTAAATAGCAGGGGTCAGATTCAAGTCAATAAAACCGCACTATACTGGTTGTAAACTAAGGATCCGTATTATAGACTTTGATATGTATTTCAACCGGGGGGGGGGTATGCTTTTTTTTGGTAGACGTTTATGTTCATCAAACACTACGTTAGATCAATCCAGTCAGATGATAATAGCTTTTCAAAAAAGTAGCACCCACTCAGATTCAATTTACTCTATTTCGAGACTTGTAAACGTCTGACAACTTTGAATTTTGCGTGATACAAGGATTCTATATATATATTTTTTTTCGATTTCATTTGAATGCGAAAATGCGTATAAAAATAAAAGATCGGGCGCATGTTTCGTTTGCGTATGAGATATGTGAGGCCGAGTAAGTAATTTGCTGTTTGTTTCCCCATGGTCTATGCAAATACTGGACTGGTTAAATCACCTGATACTTATACGAGTATAGGTATACGTCATGTAAAACGATGGCCAGTTCATGGAAATAACAGAATGTACATGAATAGCGATACAGCGCATACAGGGTAACAATCGCAGTTAAGTCGCCTGATAAAGGTATTTACATAACCTTTTAACATGCGACAATCAGATCTTAAGAAGGGTGTCTGGATTTTTTTCAATGTTTTATGTTAACACTTACCCCTCTTTTATCTCATAACTATACACATATCCGTGTGATAATATCCCGTTTGATAATTTTTATGATATCAAATAGTTATTTTTAGAACAATGATATAATTCGGTTATTTTTAGAAACTTGCATTTCTGTGAGAAACAAATACGCAAACATGGCAAATAGTGGTTATAATGTAAATATAATACCTACTTAGTGTAATGGATGAAAAAATATCTGACTCGGTAGTAAGAATTGATAATTGTCTCGGCTGAGCCTCGACAATGATCAATTCTCCCAATCTCGTTAGATATTTTTTTCATACAAAACACTAAGTACGTATTATATATGAGAACCTTTCCAAGAAATCAATACTTCACCCCCCTTCTCTTCGTCGTCTTTTCATAGATGCTCCCAAACAATTTCATCCGAATCCGTGTCTTTGTTTAAACTTTATTTATGTTATTTTGAAATATTTACCCCGTTGATTTACGCGCATCCCTTTGTGTCTTTCTACATTATTTTCTCCATCTCTCTTTCCATATCTGTCTTTTTATCTCGTCGATTAAAGTACACCGATTAAATTAGCTCTCATATTAACAAATTAACCCGTTTTCAGAAATGTATTTTTTTCAATTTTAATTCGAAGTAAATCGAATGTTCAATGCGTATTTCAAAATTGATAATTCGAGTCAACACAAAATGTCCACCGTCCTTTTCCGTTTTCATAGCAAGGGGTGGATTTTCCGAGCGAAAAAAAAGGGTATAGCTATTATCAAAAGCGGTCTACATTTAAACAAAACATGGTTTTGAAGTAAAGCTGATGTATATAATTAAGAAATAAAAAGTAAAAATTCGTTAAACAGTATCAACGTAAAATAAAAAGGTTTTTTTAAAGCCCCCGTCTGTGTTCGTGAACATTTCCGAAACGCAAGACAATGATCTTTGAAGACTATGTGCACAAGGACAAGACGTTTATTATCAAAGATTAGGTTGAATTTGTCATTCCAATATTAGGTTATGCAAGTGATTATGATGCGATGATCTAAATATATGCCTAACTTGATGAATATTTATGACCCGCAATATTTCGGACTCCAATTTGAATATCGATCATTTACCGCTCCTGTACGTGGGCGTATTTCACGTGACCAAAATCTTATTTATATTTTACTTTATATGGCAGATTATGCGTTTTATGAAAAAGCCGCCGCTTGTCGATTGATTTGTATTTTATGTAACGCATCTGTCATAAGACTAAATCAGGAATAAATATTCAAAGACTATTCACGAAAGAGCGATTTGTTTACTCTAAACGCAGACTGTGGCTTTACTGTATATTTGAAAATTTTGTCGCACTCGTTCTTTTGACAAAGCTCGCAAGCTCGGACAACTCTGCCAAAAGAACTCGTCCAATACAATAAATTCCCTGAATTTATTTATTTTTTACTTATTTATTTATTTAAAGAAGGTAGCTCATTAAGCTATCACCATACAAACAATACAATGAATATCTTATTTACAATGAGGCCTTCTGAAATAATTCAATGTATAACAAAACAAGTAAAGCAAGATTGGTGATGACAACATATTCATGATATTAATAATGATCTGGCGAATTGATTGAAAGGTTAATGACTTGCACTTTCTGGAAATCACTTTGCATCAAATGGAAACAAGTTCTTGCAAGAATAAAGTTTTGCAAATAATTTCTATTCTGTTGCAAAACTATTCGCGTAGAATTTGAAGGTTAAATGAAAGACTGAAGAGATTGCATTATCTTTTTCCAGAAATAAAACTCAGATAAATGATGATGATAGGTGGAACGCCTCGCTATAAAATCATGCAAAGTCATTATATGAAAATTAACACATTACAATGATGATGATGATGATGATGATGATGACAATGACGATTAAGATGATGATGGTGTAATGTAATTATGATAAAATAACAATATTGTTTGAAAAGACATACACAATTGTGAATGGAGTAACTTAAAGATTTATATCTCATACAGACATCAAATAATTTTTCAGAGATCGTTTAAAACATGAAATATTTTCAATGATTCTTATAGTAAGAGGAATGTCATTCCAACATTTCATCCCATTAAAAGAAAATGATTTCTTTAACAATTCTGTTTTTGGAATGCACTTATGCGATATCTGGTTACCTGATTTTGATCTTAAATCATAAAATTTGTTGTTACTTATCTCTACAAATTCTGACATATATGCTGGAGCTAATCCGTGAATAGTTTTATAGACCATAAGAATCGTGAAATACTTGCATCGGCTTCCAAAGGTTAGCCATTTTAGAGAAGTGAAATTTTCTATAGAACTGGAACTTTTAGGTTTGCATAAAATGATTCGTGCAGCTCTCTTTTGAATTTTACTAATTCTATTCAGAAACGATTATTTACACTTGCTCCAAATAATACACCCATAGTCAAAATACGGAGTAATGTAAAAACTATAAAACATTTGTTTCATTTCACTTGTGAAAAAGTTATTAACTCTTTTAAGTAGATACAGCTGTGATGAAAATCTAGCACAAATATGATAAATTTGGGTTTTCCAACTCAAGGTGTTATCGATGTATACACCTAAAAGTCTTTGTGAAGTAACGTTTTCTATTTTTCTATCTCGTATAACTAAATTCAATTGAATGCTGGATTGTAACTTATGTTTTGACCCAATTAGCATCCATGTAGTCTTTGCAGGGTTCAGAACCATGTTGTTATACTTGCACCATTTTTCTATCTGTGTAATATCATATTGTAAAATTTCATTTATAAGGTTAATATTTATATATTTAATATTTATTTTCATTTATAAGAAGAGCAACATTTGTGAAGCGTAGTGTCATCAGCAAACATATCTAATTTCGATGATATACAGAACGAAAGATCATTAACATACATTAAAAATAAGATAGGGCCAAGGATTGATCCTTGAGGAACACCAGATGTAATTGTTTCCATACGGGATTGCATAATACCATGCTTGACAGTCTGGCGTCTGTCGCTCAAATATGAACGAAAAAGATTACATGTATTTGACGTAAAATGGTGTAGTTTAAGTTTATATATAAGAACATTATGATCGACTAGGTCAAACGCCTTTCGAAAATCAAGAAACACGGATCCTACCACATTACCCTGGTCTAAAGCTGATAACCAAGTATCTACAAGTCGAATTAAGGCAGTTTGGCATGAATGGTTCTCTCTAAAACCAGACTGGTAGGAAAATAATATATCTGTTTGTTTTAGATATGTTTTGAGCTGGTTAGCAATGTGTCGCTCAAAAATCTTAAATAAAGTAGGTAAGATAGAAATGGGTCGATGATTATTAGGATCGGTTTTATCACCGCCTTTAAATAAAGGTTTAACACATGCATCTTTAAAGTTTTGCGAAAAAATGCTTTGAGAAATACAATTATTTATTATGCAAGCAATGGGTATTGAAATGAAATCTCTGCATAATTTTAAAATGTTTGGACCGATTCCGTCAAGCCCGGTCGATTTATTGCTATCCAGTTTATCAATTATATTTTTAACCTCAAAGGGAGTTATGAATTCTATATCAAAATATCGACCTGAAAGTTTACTATCAAGATGAGTCTTTAAGTTCTTAAAGTACCCTTTATCAACAGGAACTTTATCAATCATATCGGATATATTAACGAAATGGTTGTTTAGGGCGTTGATGATATTTATAATACCCTCAACCTCAGATGATTGAAAGTGTAACCTAGAAGGTAATTGTTCTTCATTTACGTTTTTCGATGTAATGATGCGAAGATTTTGCCAGAGCACTTTGGGATCAGATTTACTTTTAATTGCTTCGTTAAAGAAATGTTTCTTATTTTTCCGTATAATTGCAGTTACTTTATTTCTCCAAACTTTATACATGTTCCAATTTCCAGTGCATTTATATTCATTTCTTTTAAGAATTGCGTTTTTTACTTCCTCATTATACCATTTTGGTTGTTTAAGTCTCTTTACCCGTTTTTCTTTTAAAGGTAAATGTTTAGAAATAATATCATTCAATACACGATAGAAAAACTCTAATGACTTATTAGGATTTGATATTGTTTCAACATTATCGAAATTAATGCATGCCAAATCATACAAGAAAGCTTTCATATTTAATTTTGAAAAAGACCGGTACAAAATAGACCTAAAATTATTTTCGTTGTTTATTTTAGCATGACTTTGATATGTTAACGCAATTGGATAATGGTCACTCAATGCAAGTTTCGAGACTATGATTTCGGAAATATATTGTTTGCTAGTGCTATATATATGATCTATTATGCTCGACGATTTATCCGTTACTCTAGTTGGTACTTTAATATGTTGGTAAAGACAGAAATCTTGAACCAATCTAGACCATTTATTATTGCTGTAAGTAGATGTTGAAGAATACTGAATGTTAAAATCTCCTAACAATATATATTCTAAACTTGAAGCATCGGCTGAATTTAGTTGCTCTTCATACTTGTCTATCCATGCTTGTTTGCTGTTAGGCGGTCTATATGCAAAATTAAACAAAACCGGTTTGTTTTTAGGAAACTTGACTTCGAGCCAAATGCTTTCTATATCACTTAGTTCTAAGTTTCTTCTTCGTTCATAAATAACGTTATCAGCTATATAAATAAGTAATCCGCCACCGACCTTGTGAACGCGATCTTTCCTTTCAAATACATATCCATTTATATTAATATCAGAATCTTTGACTGCTTCATTTAAGAACGTTTCAGATATGCCCAAGATACAAAGAGAAAATGAATTGCTCAGTAATACACGAATTTCGTTTAATTTTAGTAGTAGGTGCTGAATATTTAAAGAGGCTATGTGCATTCCTTTTTCTTTAAAATTGATTTTTATTAAGTCCTTATCTTCATCACCATCCGTGTTTTTACTTTTCTTAGATGAATACTGTTTAAAATTTTGTAACTGTAGGATAGGTTTCGTGACAGTTTTATCATGCGTTAACAACAAGTTAAAAGCCTTAATTTTGTTTGTCTGATTTGATTTAGGTGAATGATTTTTAGATGAACAATTCAGAAATTTATCAAAACTAGATTGCGATCGTTCGTGATATGAGTCGATTGAACCACATGTACATGTATTTAATATATCAAATCTGTTACTACATTTAACAGAAAAGTGTATGTCTAACCTGTCCTACCCAGTTAAAAACCAACATTCCGATACTTTATGGTTCGGCAGTCCACAGTTCCAGCATCGTTTCAAACTATGATTTCTATTTATGTTGTCTCTGTTGGGTTTCTTTTGATACAAATTGAAACGTCTTCTATTGTACTGAACATGACTTTCTTGTCTGCCCTTACGATAATTTCCCATGGTTTTAGTGCAGTTTTTCTTTATAATAGAGATTTCACTATTGATAGTGGTAACTAAAGCACTTGACCCGTTTCTGTTCAAATGAATAAAATCGCGGCCATACAGATTTCTAGCTGTTTTACCGTTTGCATATACGAATGACTGAAAACATTCCACCAGTTCCGCTTTTGTTTCTTCACACACTTGCTTAATAGCATCATTCAGTTGTATAACGTCAACATCCTCTCTCGGGCAAATCGTACACAAGTATACGTCGCATTTCAAATCAGAAACCGTTGATTTTAATTCATCATAGACAGATCCGATTCGGCCATCAGCTACGTCATTACCCCCTACGTATATAACAATACTTTTGTAGGCATCAAGATTCATTTCTCCTAATTTTGAATGTACGTCCCTTGCTCAACGTCCTGGTAATGTTTTGATGTCTACAGATGCATCGAGTCCTCTTTTGTTAATCCCTTTTAATATAGAATCCCCAATTATTAGGGTTCTGTGAGGCTGTATATCTAAGATCTTTGAATTCCTGTCCATTAATTCCTGCATTTCTGGCTGTGTTTTATTAGAATTTTCTGGATTAATGTTTGGAAAACAAGACATATTCTCATGTTTACTGTTATTTGTTCCTGGACTACAAGTAGAATTAGGTCCAACGTCCTCGTTTGTGTTCGTGTCTTTAATTTCACTTTCTCCTTGTCGACAGACATTCCTAGACTTTTCATACTTGCAACATGGGACATTCTTGATAATATTCTGAATAGATCTGATTTGTTGTTTCAGTTTGTCGTTAGCTTGCCTTGTTTCACTAAAGCATGCATCATTTCTATGCTCAAGATTTTGAAGATGTTCGTTTGTCTCCCTTTGTTTGGACGATATTTGCTTCTTTATGCTTGTTATTTCATCTCTTATTTGGGAAAATGCATATTTATATTCATGTAAAATTCTGCAGCTTCAATTTTGACACTTTGCATAAGATTGTTTAACGTTTTTATTTTATTAACAATTTGGATGTGTGTTTTTTCTTCTTCATTTACTATGTTGTTTTCGACTGGCGTTGTCTCTGCTGATTGACAGGCTCGGCTGTCCGTAACATTCGCTTGTTCTACTTGAGATATGGTATCATTTAATGCTGTATTTACAACGTTTTCTATGCATGTAGTTGAATTATCACACTTATTTGTTTTAACACTAATATCATCGGTTTTTCCGGTTACATCTGTTTTGTTAGCTTTTCTGTCAGCAGGCGCATCATTTAAGAATTCAAGGGCCAAAAATTTTACACATTCGTTCAGTTCGTCAACGGTGCTCCCGTCTTTTATTAACTGGTTTTGCATGAGTTCTACTATGTTTGGTCTACTCTTAGGAAATTCTTCTCGGATCTTCCGTTTACAAGACATGTGCATTTTGTATGGTAGAGGTTTATAGTGAACAAGTTTGATTTATTTTGGATTATTTTAATCTGTGTTTCCACACGATAGGCATTTTTGTCAACAACTGGTTTTTTGCTTACATCGTATTTATCCGAGACAAAATATTCCTCTACCTTTATCCTGAAAAGCTCGTAAATACCGCTATTAAAAGTTAATTTAATCCCACCTCCAGTTTGTTTGATAAGTATGTCCTCTCTCTGAGTGTACAATAACCTTTTCTCCATTGCCGTAATTTGATTTAGTTCATAATTTCTAGCTTCACACATCTCAAAATGTTTCCTCCTAAAGCCAATTACTATTAAGAATATAAATCTTTATTAGAAGTTGAAAAATATCTATTTATTGATCTTCCTTACAATTATAGAAGAATTTTGTCAAACTTTAGATGCTCTAACCATAGTCTTGCCGTTGAAAAAGGTCGACATGAAAATATAGATAGACAATATAGATTTTGTAAATTTTGTTTAAAACATAATATCTATTCTGTTGAAGACGAGCTTCATTTTGTCTTAATTTGCCCACTGTACAATGCTATACGAGAAACCTATTTCACGCAAAGATGGAAAAACTCTTTACCTACGAAACAAACATTTTACAAAATAATGAGTTCGAGTTCTAAGAATGACGTATTTTCCCTCTCACGTTTTTTAACATATGCATTTAAGGAGAGAGATTCATTCCTTGAAACCCAATAGGTAAGACGACACAGAACGCAATGCCCAGTGTAAAGCCTTTCAATTTTCGTTCCTTGAAAGGAATTACACAATTGGATATTGAAATTACTTTCTTGGTACAACAACAACAACAACAATAATAAAAAGGCATTTGCCTTTGTCGTTTTAGCACGTCAACCACAGTGAGGCTTTTCATTTTCAATTTCTGGAAAAGAATCACGTGTGGTTTGTCATGCTGTTCGGATTTGAAAACGAATATTATAATTTAATTCGAAATTCAAACTTCATTTCAAAATGCTTTCCTGTTGTTAATAAAACGAAATATTAGTATGTATCTCTACGATAACAATTGTTGTGTATTTTTCTTCTTCTGAAATGGAACTTTAACCCTTTGCTGTTTAATCCCTGCTTTTTACGTGCCTGTGATTTTATGATTGAGAAAACATTGTGAAAAAAGAAGAAATTGCTTCTGACAAGCAATTTCTTCTTTTTCCACACTATTTTCTACCCTACTGAATAGTTATTTTTCAAATTAAATCCACTTTAAATTTTTGTCTGCAAAACCTTTGAATTTGGACAAGTCCAAAATTTTGTAAAACAGGAAAGGGTTAATTGTTATTATATATGCCATCTTCTATACAATATTTTAAATGAAACTGTTCAACATAATCAAAGTTACTCTTCTACTGGTATTGTTAAATATATTTGTGTTTTGTATTATGGGCCAGTGGCTTAGAAATATATATGTCAATAAAATTGATAAAATAAATTGGGATTTTTTTGCCTTTTCTGTTTCTTTGATTTGTTTCAACATCTTCCTAGCCTTTTCAATATTAAATTTTCCGCTATTTTCAGTTTCGCCATTTTTAAATTCGGCACGTCGCCGCCGGTGAAATCATATTTCGATGATGAAATTATCAATTGTCACTATATAATTATAAATAACATACCATCGTGTTCCGCAGAACATAAAGAATCCATTCGTACACATTTTTTCACCATCCTAGAGAATTCAACGTCGAAAATACGTATTTTCATTTAAAAAGACGTTAACGTTTGTTTTTTTCTGCGTGACGTCATCATGGCGCGAAAACGTATGATTCAATAAAATTAAAACATCGTGAAATTGACACCTTTTCTGATCGAAATCTTTCTAAATCAATCACTCTGTGCTACGTTCGTTCATTCCAAACACTTAACTCAATTCGTAAAATACGCATCGAAATTACAGGAAAACTTTTGAAATTGTTCAAGACGATCAATATTTAATTCAAATCGATAAAATTACGAGTATTCTACGATTTTATATGATAGTGCGGATTTTTTTTAAGTTTCTCATGGTCCACAAAGATACAAACAGAAAAGTACGTATATTTTAATAAAGGGGAGTAATAAATATCGCTAATTTTGTTCATCTTGAACAAAATTAGCGATATTGGATTACCTTTCTTAAATTTCACTCAAAACTCGCTCCACACACGCATTGAATTTAATTCCAAAATTATTCCAATGTCAATCAAACATTGTCAATTTCACGATATTCTTAACTGTAATCTAGAATAGTTTCCCTCGCGTTTAGTTTCAGTGATGCCATTGGACAAACGTTTTAAGACGTGGAATAAATGATTTCTCAAGAACGTAGCGAGCTGAAGCTCCTTTTTCGGTCTTTTGGTGTGGTTATTATGACAGTCATTGTGCATGTACTGTTGAATTAATACCTACGAGGGGCTATCAAAAAGTTTTGACACTTTATTCATATTTTCTATTGTAGATATCTGACGACTTAAAAAATTGCATGAGTGGAACTGTATGTCTTCTGACAACAAATTTACCAAGTTTCAGTATGAATACACTCGATTCCATGTCAAATTGAATGAGATGGGTGCGGCGTCTTGGGGCAAAATAATGACCTGATGAACGTCAGACCCTCTCTTGATTGCTTTTGTCAGCAACGTTTTTTTAAGTTATAAAGTTATAAACAGTGAACTCATATCAAGATACCACCAATTAAATCTTCCCAAAAGGTCAGTGCATATCTTTACAAATACATACAACTCTTTCAAGTTTAATATCGTTAAAAAGATTGATGTTTAAGATTTGGATTTCCACCCTAAACGAACTACATATTTCAAGCAGGAGAAGTATAGTTATCAATCATCGAGAACATTTAAATTAAGCAACCCAAGAATTGGTGTCGAGGAATTTAATTCTGATCTTTATTGTTCAACTTCAGACGCAATTTGAGTGCAATAAACCGCGTTGTATTAAAACAATAACCCATAAAGTTGTAATTGCCATTTCAAGTGCCCCGACGTTACGTTCCTTTTTGAAAAATAACGTCGTTTTGGTTGATTAGACTTCTCCTTGCGTCGAGTTAACCTCATAGTTGCTAGAACACTTTTTAAGGATTCAATGCATATTTCAAGACGACTTGATTTTTTTAAAATCGCATGTGTTTTGCGCGTTTCGGGAGATTTTTTTCTCAAAAGTGAGTTTTTAACTGAAAGTGCCCCGAAAGGGCATCATTCGGTTTCCATAACGAAGGTTCCTTAACCGACGCATAGTCATATTTGGTTGCATGTTGGTATAATTAGCACTCATATCCATGCGAATAATTACTGACAATTTTATCAATATCTGATGAATGATTAAAATATATTGCAATTGTCTCAAAATTTTTTGATACCCCCTCTTATGTTAAAAAAAACATAGACTCCCTAAAATTTACAATATACGTCTTCAAAGTTTATAGTAAGATTCGATTTTGATATTTTTTCTTTCTTACATTTCTTTTGCCTTTCAGGCAGTGTTACACTGAACTCGGCTCTCCCGGCTGTATTCCCAAGCAAAACCTACTCAATTTCTGCCTATGTTTATGACGAGGCTGCCTGCGAATATGCACAATGTACAACTACCATCAATGTAGAGGCCGTTAATAACGTAAGGTTATTTATCTTATAACTATACAAATATGCGTGTGATAACATCCCTATTAACTTTTTTGCGATATCACATGGATATTTTTAGAAAAATGACATATTGCGGTTAATTTAAGAAACTTGCATTTCTGTAAGAAACATCGACGAAAACATGGCAAATAGAGGTTATAAGATAAATATAATGTGTACTAAGTGAGTTGTATGAAATCTAACTCGGTTGTGGGAATTGATAATTGTCTCGGCCCTTACCCTTACCTCTCAAGATATTTTTTTTCATACAAAACATCAAGTACGTATTATATATGTATAAGATGAATAAATTTAATACCTTAATATATAAAATGATATTCGTTGCAGGGTGAGATCAACCCATTGAATATTTTTTATATTATATGGGTGTTATAACACTAGTATATAGCTATGCAAATGAGCTTAGAGCGAATGACAACGCTATTTTTGTTACCATTAAAATGATATCATAATGGATTTGATAGCGTCATTTTATAACGGTGTATTTTAATAAGGATTTTTTTTTCATTTTTAGGAGAAAAAAGTCTGATCACCTTATTTGTCAAATAAATTAAAGTTTTGTATTTTATCGTCATTCATTCAATATTCCCTATGAATGTATGTATGAGTCGATTTCATTAATGCTTTAGTATTAATAAAGTGTTTAATATCATGTTTCATAATGTCTGTCTGTCCGCCCGACAAATCGTCTGTTCGCTTGTCGGCAGCGACATCTACCTATCTAGAGATTGTCAATTGATTTCGGTAGGTTCCAAAATTGTCACCCTACATTCCAAATCAAACCTTCACCTTGACATGTTCTTGTTACTCGTAAATTTTAAGTTTGTTTGTATGGCCTAGATTTATTATACTGAAATTGAGAAAAGACTTAAGTACAGTTAGTACCATTGTGAAGTTGACACTCATCTCGACAAAAACCATTTCCAATCACTCGTTCAGTACTCCATTCATTCACACGAAACACTCACTCAAACATTGCAAAAACGCTTCAAAATTACTAAACAGATATGATCAACAACTACATTCAAAATAAAAGACATAGATAGAAAAAACGGATTCCCTTGACTTAATTGAAATTCTTAAGCGTCTGTTTGATTCGCGAAGCTATTTATTGAACTTGCATGCATTTTTATGAAAGGGAAGTAATAAATATTACTAATTTTGATCATCTTGGACAAAACACTTGTCATTAGATTACATTCTGGAATCTGAACTGTAAGCCAGTACCTTGCCATTGACCGTTAATTCTCCATCAATGGAAAAAAATAAAGGAATTCAACGTAGTATTTCAAGAGATAAAACATTTCTTAAACGGCCAACTAGTTCCCACGCTAATGCAATTTTTCATTTTTCGAAAACAGTTTCCGAAAAATGTTCTGAAAAAGCAGAAATTGCTGAGTATTTACAACAATTTCTTTGTTATTTGACTATTTGTATTTCTTATATTGTAAGACAGTATAGGTGTATTTTAAAAACTGAGCTCTGACGTAAGCGCCGAGTCCATGACCATAGGTAAATCGGGTATAATTGAAAGGCAAATGGTAGGAATTTAACCTGGTCCCCTCACTGAAATTGTGAAAATACATGTTTAGTTGAACCTTATGTTCTAAGACAAGCAATAACGTTGGTTTAAAATGCAAATATTTAACTTTCTTAATGCACCATTTTTCCTGGTTTATCTATTTCGAACAAATGCCCCGAGAATCTATCGTTAAAAGTTTATTTCACGGCTCACCGCGCAAAATCTACCTATACTTAGTTCCAAAAGAAAGTGTGTTTTTTTAAACTTTGAATATCTCTGAAATTTCTCAATCTAGCGTCATGTAGCGTCGTTTGACTATCCCCAATAGTGTGTGCAAACGATATTTGAAAACAAAATTCGCGCGAAGAGGAAAGATTTTCTGCTAAATTGAGACATTTGATTTTGCATATTTTGCGTGTGCATCACTTGTTAGACAAATAATTGGTCTGAAAATGCATTAAGTTGAATCTTTGCGGCTTTCTTTAGCATAAAATCACATCTTCAATACAATTATGCATGATGCTTTAGTATGGTTTGACTACCAATAAACGAAGTTGAACAAAAACGAACCTTGTCAGATTTAGAACGCCATTAAAATTGATTGAGCATTCATGTTCCAATCAAAATCGAGGTCTCCATTTTGTAAGGCCTTTATTAAGCAAATCGAGATGTCATAGGACGCCATAGCACCATTCAACGACAAGTTACTGGCCTTACATCGTAGCGATGTCTAACGTCGACGTACACGTAACGTCTGTATAAAAATTAATACTTTTGTTTGGAAATGGCTTCGAATGGCTTCTAAAACTGCATAATGCAACATCAACACATCGACACGTCGACGTACACGTAACGTCTGTATAAAAATTAATACTTTTGTTTGGAAATGGCTTCGAATGGCTTCTAAAACTGCATAATGCAACATCAACACATAGGTCTTACCAAAGAAAAGGTTGTAAGAAAGTCAAATCTCAACAATTTAAGTTTAACCTGCGCGTATGTAGCATGCGATGCTTTTTCTATAACTGATTTGACTTTTCATTTCAAAAGGTCTTGGCTAAAGTATGGTATCAAATTTACTCCATAATTTTTTCCCAACTTTGTAAAAATCAAGAAAAATGCCAAAAGTGAAAGTGCACACTTTCTTATGGAACTCAGTATATTTATAGGTTTTTGTTGAGTTTAATTGTCTACCGCGCAACACGCTAATACTTTGTTCTGTGTTTTGTTTTCCGTCTGCAAATGAATGGAGAAGTTTTGCAACTCATCAATATTGAAGAATTATTCAAGTCTTTCCTTTCTGGTTTATGCTTTCAGGTCGGTTGTACGTATTACTGATTCTTGGCCATAAAATTATAAATGTGACCCTCACGTGAAAAGGGACCATCTTGAAAGTGCGTAATGTGTCGGACCTTGTCAGACTGCGCGGTTTGCGCAGGATCGAAATTTCACGCATTGCTAATTTTCTGAATCTAGAATAATTAATCTATCATCCTGTGAAAACATTTTTTGTAATGCGACCTTCGGTTGACCTGTTCTATAACCCATCTCTTTTCAAATATATTGTTACAAACGAATTGTCCTCAACATAAGCATAGCTAAAAATTACTGACGAATGCCGGGGCCCGTTTTACTAAACGTCTTACGATCTTTTGTTGCGTAAGTCAAAAATTCACGTTGCGTCTACAGAAGTAACTAAATATGGAATTCTGCCATGCAACATCTCATTGGAATCGTCTTCTAAAGACGATTTCAATGAGATATTGCAAGACAGAATCCATCAATGAATGAAACATCAGGTACGATTTGTGATTTTGACTTACGATCATTTTTTTCGTAAGAAGTTTAGTAAAACGGGCCCCCGGTGTGGAACCCACACAGACAAGTAATACTTGAATTAATGGTTAACAAGTCCAATGCGCTAACCACTGAGCCAAAGAAAATCTTCCCTGACGCAGTATACATACCTAAGACGTTATGCAGGACAGTGGTGAGAGTGGTCTCCCGTAACAATATATTTTACGAACTCCCCAGATGGTCCCTTTTCGAGTGACGGGTCACAAATATTCCTGTTTGGGACAGAGCACGAACTTCAACATATTAGAATAGAAATAAAACAAATAAGTTTGAACTTAAATGTAGTAGTATCAATATGTATCAAATCTTTATCACATAATTGTACGGCAATCTGTTTGTATAACCTTACTGTATGTTGTTATGTATAAGTAGAATTCGCTATTTTGACTCGTGGATTGTATGCAAATGAACTGTAATCTCAAGTCATAATAACGCATATCGAGTTATACGATGGTTCAATAAAGAACATGATTTTGGTATCTTATGGTATGAACATGTGCGTGGCATTTAAGACAATTTGACATGGCGTGAATAGCAATTTCTGAGCAGCATAGACAGTCAATTTGTGCAATATGAAGATTGTCTGATTGTCCAAGATACTTTGATACCATCTATACATATAAAGTCCAAAGTGAAGACTCTGGCCAGACTGTGCGAGTGCACAGGCTGGCTAGAGTTTTTGCTTGGCACTCATTTTAAATTGTTATAATAATGATAATAATAATAATAATGATAATAATAATAATAATAATAATAATAATGAAATCTTTATTTCATGAAGGTAGAACATTAAGACATATTTCAAATGAATAATATGAAAGTAGTTAGGAATGCCACGCACAGGCTCATAAGTTAAGTTATGTTAATTTGTGTTAATTGTAGGAAATTACCATTGATAATCTGGATGCTGGTGTTAACATACACGAAGACACAACCGAGGAGACCAGCCTGTATACTCTGGCTACTAGTGACAACGATAATGATCAGACAGTCGACTGTTCGATCACCTTGATTGCACCAAATGAAAGTGTGCCAGATCATTTTATACTCAAAGAAACATACAGCGATTCAGAAGGTTACTCTTCTTATTCTATTTTATTACGAATGATCCACGAGTTACTGTTGATTTTTTTCCTTATTACTCATCATTGCGTGAAATATACGTTTTCGAGTCGCTATATAAGATATTACGTTAACATACAAGACCCGGACGTTAACGGGAGAAAACGAGGATTTACTAGTACACTGCCGTTCGCGCCCAGCTTCTTTTTTAATAAATATCCTCGGTCTTGGCCCATACACTTTATCGGCTTTTATGTTTAACATTAATAGAGACATTCACTCTCCTCTCGCGTTAAATTTGATATGCAATAATTATACCAAGCAACGTCGGCATAAAGTGACGGTGCAAAACGTAAACTGATTTTCCTAGCAGATATAGTGGGCTGTGGATTTTGTAATCTCTTTTTGAAAAAAAAAACAACAAACAAACAAACAAACAAACTAACTAACTAACAAGTTTTTCTTTGTATGCAACTGAGAGAAATAAAAGATATTGTATTGTACTGTATTTCATTTAGTTTATTGTCAATCAACGTTTATTGAGGGAGTTAACATTTGGAGAGACCCTCAAAATGCTTTAATGCTCTCTTGCTTTCACTCGAACGTTAAAACATTTTCGGGTCTCTGCAAATGTCAATGCCCTCAGTAGCGTGAAATAAGCCTACAGCAAACCCTTGCAAATATATCTATTTTTATCTTATAACTATACAAATATCCGTATGATAACATCCCGTATGATATTTTTATGATATCACATAGTTATTTTTAGAACAATGATGTATTGTTAGTTATTTTAAGAAACTTTCATTTCAGTAAGAACCACCGACGAAAACAAGAAAAATATAGGTTATAAGATAAATATAATACGTTCTAAGTGTATTGTATGAAAAAATATCTAACTCAGTTGTGGGAATTGATAATTGTCTCGGCAGAGCCTCGACAATGATCAATTTTCCCATCCTCGTTAAATATTTTTTTCATATAATACACTAAGTACGTTTATAATATGACCTACGTCGTGGGAGTGAAATAACCCGTTGAATATTTTTGATATTACACGGGTGTTATAACACTAATGGAATAAGTATGCAAACGAGCTAAGAACGAATAGCAACGCGAAAATGACGTCATAATTTGTATATTGTGACGTCAGTTGTTAAACGGCATTATAAGTTTCGCGGAAAATTGAAATGTTGAATTTAAAGAATTTTTACCTTTTCTTAAAAAAAAATCGGGTCATATTATAAATAGAATATCAAATTTGTGCTCATAAAATACCAAATTTATTAAACTCGTCATCTATAAACAGATAAAAACTCGGCGAAGCCTCTTTTTTATCTGTTTACAGATGACTCGTTTAATAAATTCGGAATTCCATGACCACTCATTCAATATCCTCTATATTGTATATGTTTACATTGGAATTTCCGCCTTGTTGCATTTTTTATGAGGGTATGTTACTCGTAAAGGTTTAGTTAACCATAGAAAACCTGTTCATGAAACATTCCTGCTGGATTCAGCTCTTTTGCAAACAGTGTAGACGAAGATCAGACTGTACAGGCGTTCAGTCTGACCTTAGCTTCAACTGCTTACTTTTAATATGTCCGTCGAAAGACAAGTAATCATCCGCGGCAACTGGGTGTCCGGGCTACTAGCGACGGGGAGGCGGGCAAAGTCAACTCCTTTGGCATAACTCTATCATCTTTTATTATACTGCAAAGAAAATTCTAGCATTTTCATTGGTTAATGCTGACCTTACAAATATTGATATCTACGGCCGCTCCGGTATAACTTCTATTGTTTCTTTACTTTAAGGCGCCTCGCCGTGAACAAAAAAATCGAAACGGTAATAGCAGCCATGATTCTCTCGCTTCGCTGATAACACGACCCGAATATACACACTAGGATACAGTTGAAAAGGATGTCAGTTAATAATGTGCAAATAAATGATATAGATGTCAATAAATACCTTAAATTTTTACAATTCTGTTCATTTAAAGTGCCAAGTTTCTCGCAGGTTCAGCAAACAAACGTTTTCATATCACAACATCGCAGAGTGTAGTAGTGTGACGTCACAACTTATATATGACGTCACGTTGTATATTTTACTTTTCATAGGGGCGCATTAAAGGATATTGGTGGTTTAAAAGAAATCGGTTTATACGCCTTAAAAAGGAAAAAGACAGATATTTAGCCCAAAAACTTTGAAGTATAATAAATTCGTAATACGGTTTCTTGTCTGGGTTTATGACGATTTATTCCAGACAGTAAATATGATATCAACCCTCGCCTACGGCTCGGGTGACATCATTTTATCCAGCCAGGAATAATTGGTCATATACTCCGGCAAGAAACCGTATTACTAATGATGTCCGGTTGACTTAAAACTTGTCAGTTATGTTCATCTTATGTAGAAGTGCAGTATGCAAATGATGGTTAATCTACCTTGCTAATTTTCATTTAATTCCCTTTGTTTATTTTCATACATTGAGATACATCAGTGTAACGGGACTATCGTGTTACTTTATTGTTGTTGAAACACTTGGTCAACTTTGATTGAAATCCCAAAATTTAAAAAAAAAAGTTACAAAAAAACCCTAACAAATAAAACATAATTAAACTTGAACGGGATTAGGGTTAAAATGGGATCCAGAGATATACTTTTTTAACTTTTTTTCGATAAACAACATTACATATATAGATTAGATCCAAAAAAAATCAAGTTTGTCTATCTGCCGATTAACTAAACCACCAGTGAAAATGGGTTGTTTTTGAAATTTAAAATGGACTTAAATGGTACTGAACTTTTCCGAGTGCATAGTTTTCGCAGATACGAATATATGAAATTTTCGCATTTCTTATGTCAATGTAAAACTAAGCAATGAAAAGGTTTCTGACAGATTCTCTTTTTTCACGCAGTTTTTGAGGTACATTCGAAAGCAAACCCAGGATTCACATCAGCTACGCTGTTATACCTTGTTACGATTGAATGCGATGACGATCATGGTTCTACCGCTACAGGAACGTTGTCAGTTACGATCGATGAAAACCAACCCCCAACACTAACCAACCTAGGCAGTAAGTTATTTTTTTAAGAGCTTAATTATCACGAAAAAATTTGTCGATTACGAAAGCATGTGATGACGATCACTGATCAAGCGCTCTATGGGTATTGTGAGTTAAGCTAGGTGAAAACTAAGCGCCAACGCTGTCAATCCTAGGCTGAAGGGTATTTTTATAGAGAAAAATTATTACACATTAGTAATACTATTCAGTGGATTATCGAGATATAGCGGTGAAATTATATTTGATAAACTCACCGCCAAACCAGTAGAATCATCAAAAAGTATACCTAGCTTTCTTTCATTTCATCGTTTTTGACGTCATGTAAGAGCCCAATAAACAAATAACGCCATGATGTTGCAGAGCTATCACGTGCAAAACGACACACTTTAAGATTATCATATAGAGGATAATAGTTTTTTTTATTTTTATTTTAGTAAGATATTTTAATATTTCATTTCGAGAGAGCAAAAAGCTATATTTTCGCTCGATCTTACACGGATGCCCAGTGGAAGAATTCCAACATTTCGCTGTGCGCCTTTGATGCGTTCCGCCTGTAACAGTGTAACGTGTCCCCCTGGGTAACGTGTCCCCGGGGACAGGTTACCCCGGGGTAACCTGTCCCCCCCTGGGGTAACGTGTCCCCCCCATGGAAAACATTTTTTCTTATCAAAATTTTAGTTTTTCATTCATGCTATTTTGTATATCTCTAAATCAATTTAAAAAAGACATATAAAAAGTATATGTGTATTTGAGTGGTTTTCAATTCCTCAAACCAAAATATAATTTGCTTACTATGATTTTTTTTATCAAATCAGTTTTCCTTCTTTTTTTATTTTTTATTATTAAAGTGGTCAATCTTGGTATTTTATGCAAATATTTGAAAGTTTAATGAAAAAAATATAAAAAAAAAAAAAACTTAGTGGGGACACGTTACCCCTGGGTAACCTGTCCCCCTATTCAAAATGCTTTTAACCATTTGATTTCACCTTCCAGTCATTCAATTTTCTTAAGAAATTATTATATGATATTCATTGAAAAATATTTCATTCATTTTTTTTAAAAAATTGATGCTTTCTTAAAAGAAAAATTTTAGGGCTTGCATGTTTTAATTTTTTGCAATATTACTTTACTTTTCAATATCTAATTGTTTTCCAATTCCATATTTAGATTGATAAATAGCATTTATTAACATATCATGTAAATATTGCAGTTTTCATAAGAAAGCAACATGACAAATTCATTCAATACTTCTTCTTTTGAAAGGGGGACAGGTTACCCAAGCCCGGGGTAACCTGTCCCCCTATTCCAAATCCTTTTTTCATTAAAGATATCACCTTCTAGTCATTCTTTTTAATTAAGAAAGATATTCTTAGAAAATTTCCCCAATGGCTATGTATGTTTATATTTCTTTTTTTTTTTGTACCTTTTTAAAGAAAAATCTTAGCACTTGAATATTTTTTTTATTATTGCATCATCTTAATTTTTCAGAGTCCGTTATTAGATTGAATAATAGCTTTTAAAAAGACAACTATCATGTCATTATTGCAATTTTGATAAGAAAACAACATGTCAATAGACAAATTGTTTAAATCTTGTATTTCTGAAAGGGGGACAGGTTACCCAAGCCTGGGTAGCTTGTCCCTGGGGACAGGTTACCCCGGGGTAACCTGTCCCCCTATTCCAAATGCTATTTTTCATTTAAGATATCACCTTCCAGTCGTTCTTTTTTTAATTAAGAATGTATGGTATGATATACTTTGAACATTCCCTCAAAGAATATGTATGTTAAAATATATTTTGAAATGTGTTCCTTTTCAAGAGGATTCTTAGCCAGTACAATTTTCTTATTATTTGCATCATTTCAATATATTCCAAGTCCATGGTTTGAATGATAAAATGCTTTATGAACATATAATGTTAATATGGCAGTTTTGATAAGAAAACAACATGACAAATAAATCAAAACATCTTCTTTTGAAAGGGGACAGGTTACCTTGGCTTGGGTAACCTGTCCCCCCCCCCCCTTGACATACTCATACACTCACAATAAATTTTCTATTAAGTGAATAACTAATTTGTATAACAGTTTTGATATAAATGAGACTATCATGCAGTTTTCAAATAAAGAAAAATGTATTTGCAAGTTTTTTTTAATAAATCCTCATTAACAACCTTTTTTCTTGTGTGTTTTCACTGGGTTAACAGGCCTGGGTAACATGTTTCAGAGACTAGTGACCGCAGCTTTAGAAACCTTACCCCCAAACAATTTGAAATATTATTGTATAATTGAAAACATATGGGTTTATTTTTGCATATATCATTGCTGACAGCATTTTTGGGGGTGGGACAGGTTACCCAGGCCTGGGTAACGTGTACCCGGGGACAGGTTACCCAAACTTGGGTAACGTGTCCCCCCCCCCCCCCCCCTTACACAACATAAACTCTCAATGAATTTTCTAATGAGTGAATAATTTTTGTAGTAAGAAAAGTTGTGATATAATTAAGACTATAAAATAACTTTCAAAGAAAAGAAATTGTTTTTGTTAACTTTTGTGAAAATTCCTGGTTAACATGTTAGCAATGTTTTCCCAGGCTGGGGTACATTTTTTAGAGACAAGTGACCTCAGATTGGAAAATCTTAAATGTACCCAAAACAATTTAGAATAAATGAGAAAAAGAAAATATTTTGGTAAATTTGTGCACAGATCATTGTTGACAACCTTTTTAGAGGTGGGACAGGTTACCCAGGCCTGGGTAACGTGTCCCCGGGGACAGGTTACCCCAGCTTGGGTAACCTGTCCCCCCCCCCCCCCGACATATACATACACTCACAATAATTTTTCTAATAAGTGAATAACAAATTTGTATAACAGTTTTGATATAAATGAGACTATCACAGTTTTTAAATAAAGAAAAAAGTATTTGCAAGTATTTTTGAACAAATCCTCATTAACAACCATTTTTTGTGTTTTCACTGGGTTAACAGGCCTGGGTAACATGTTTCAGAGTCAAGTTACCACAGCTTTGGAAACATTCCCCCAAAACAATTTGAAATATTATTGTATAATTGAAAACATATGGGTTTATTTTTGCATATATCATTGCTGACAGCATTTTTGGGGGTGGGACAGGTTACCCCAGCTTGGGTAACGTGCCCCCCCTCCCCCAAATACACACAAAGAAAAAAATTAAGCTTTGAATAATTTTTCTAAAGACAAAATCATTCATAGATATGTCCATAGTCATGATGACATTAAACAATTATTTTTCTAAAAAAAAAGTTTAATTGTTATAATACTTATCATAAAAAATATAAAAATCCTTCAGAACTGAAACAGTTTGCAAAACAGATTAAAATTACATACAGATCAAAGAAAGAGACTTGTAACACATAAATTAGAAATATCTTGGTAAAGAAATCAGACTATATATTGCTTTACAATATCTGTAGGGGGGACAGGTTACCCCGGCTGATTTCTAGGGTAACGTGTCCCCGGGGACACGTTACCCTGGGGTAACCTGTCCCCGGGGACACGTTACCCAGGAGACAGGTTACCCTGGGACACCGCCAATGTCGAAAGTTTCCTACATTTTTTCGAATTTTAATTTGACCGGTCGGGCAATATTTCCCGACCTATTTAAGACTAATCCAAATACCATCGAGAAGTGAATGTGCGTTGAAATTGACAAGACACGGAAATTATTGACGGAAAGATTGAGAAAAAGAGGGAAATGCTTGTAATAAGCAGTTTCCCTTTTTTCTTTAATGATTTTTACATTTATGCCCTATAGTACATAATACCCTGTTTAATAAGAATATGGTTATATAGACAGGTAAAAAAAAGATCTAATTCTTTTCGGAATATTTTTTCTTGTTTTATGAAATATAATGATTTAAATGCATTTTTACGAATATAAGTTTAAGTCTATTGTCATTTCTATATGCATTTAGGCAGGCTTTCTAGATTACGGTTCAAATACGAGAATATATGTGACCTGTCACGCGAAAAGGGACTATCTTGGAACTTTGAAAACGAATATTTGAAAAAGAGTTTAGCTCTAGAACATGCCAACCAGAGATCGCATTTCAAAAATTATTTCACATGAAGGTAAATTGATAATTCTAGATTTCAAAAATAAGCAAAGTGCGAAAAGTTTCGACCCTGGTCATTCTGCGCAATCCGCGCAGTCTGACGAGAATCGACACTTTCACGCTAGATGGTCCCTGACGCGTAACGGATCAATTTTTGTCCTTGTTAGAAATAAAGACGTCTCAATACGTACTGTCATCTATTTAAGATCCAACAACGGTTTCAATAGATCCTGCAACTTGGGTTATTGGTGATTTGGTACATACAGTGAGTACAAGCGACACCGAGAATGATGTGATTACATTTAACTGTACAGTAGCTAATACAGAAGTACCATTTCAGTGTAATACAACTAGATGTAAGTATATTTCGCACAGCGGAAAGTACATATAAAGTGACGCCGAGAATCGTGTGTTTACATTTAACTGTACATTGTTGCCAGTAAAGAAGTATAATTTCGGAGATATATGTATATTACTAGGTGTAAGTGAATTCTTATTACGGAAAGCACAAGTACAAGTGACACCGAGAATGCGATAGCATTTAACTGTACAGTGGCCTATACAGAAATGTCATTTCAGTGACATACAACTAGATGTAAGTTTACTTCTTTCACTGAAAGCACATTTACAATAACACAGAGAATTACATTTAACTGTACAGTGGCCTATACAGAAATGACTTTTCAGTGACATACAAAGAGATGTAGGTATATTTCTCTCACTGAAAGCACATTAACAATAACACAGAGAATTACATCTAAATGTACAGTGGCTAAAACAGAAATACAATTTCAGTGACATACAACTTTGTGATAGTATATTTCTTTCACAGAAAGTAAATTTACAATAACACAGAGAATGGTGAGATATCATTCAACTGCAACTATGTAGTATATTTCTATCACGGAAAACAAATTCAAAATAACACATAGAATGGTGAGCTTACATTTGACAACTATGGTGGCCAAAAACAGATTTACCATTTCAGTGACATACGAACTCAATTTAACTCTACAATGGCTAATACAGAAGTGCTATGTATTACAACTAGGTGTATGTGTACAGTTAATTACATCGTGAAATGGACATTCAGCTCAATCAAAACCATTCTAGATCGCTCACCCAGCACTCCATTCATTCATTCCAGACACTCACTGAAACCATTCAAAAAGGCTCCAAACTTACTGAAAAACATATAACATCAACTTCGTTCAAAATTAAGATAGTTGGGGAAAAATGGAGATTTCGCTTAATTAATTAAAATTTTAAGCGTCTGATAGGTTCTTGAAGAAATAAGAAGCTATCTATAGAACTTGTATGCATATTTTATTAAAGGAAGGTAATCAATATTGCTAATTTTGTTCATCCTGAACGAAATTTGCAATACTGGATTACCTCCCATTAAATTCACTCAAAAGTCGCTCCACACTCTCATTCAATTTCATTCCTAAACCACTCCATAATCATGCACCTTGTCAATTTCACGATGTTGTTAACTGTACTTTCATCTTCAAAAATGTAAGTCAGTCTAATCTTTTTCTAATTTTCTAATTTTTTTTAGATGAAGAGAACATTTACGGGGGTATACAACTAAAAAGCTAATCGCCTGTATATGATTCTTGGTTCTATCCCTCAAAGCATTCGAGCGAATTTCTTCATACTTTATATAACGTTATATCATCAAGCGAACAGTAATAACAAATACCACTTTTAGACAGGATTCTTTCCGGACTACTGTGTACTCAAGCTTTCAAAATAGCTCTGTACTAAGCATATTTTCATTAAGAAAAGAAAATAGTTTATCATGCAATGAAGCCTGTATTGACCTGATATAGCCTGTCTGATAACATAGCTTGATATCAGACCGTCTATTTTAAGAAACAATTTGCATAAACTTTCACATAAATGTCTTCAATTTTTAAGGGTTTATTATGATTAAGCGCTGAAAAATAATTGCATGATAAATAGAATAACATGTAAGTGTCTTAAAATATCAATGTTATCTGGTGTCGGCTGCGAGAAATCATCATGACTCGGCAAAGCCTCGTCCTGATAAATTCTCCCAACCTCGACCAGATAACATTGATATTTTAAGACACTAACCTGTTATTCTCTTTTTCTTGCTAATACAAATACGAATCTTGATGATCACATCAAAGGCGTCGTTGTTCCTCAAATTTTACTCTGAAACGATCCTGCTTATTAAAACCTACTTATAAACAGGATAAGCAAAGTTCAGCAGCGAACCCAGTGTGTGAGATTTCCAGCAATTTCAAATATGTGCAAAGCAAAGGCTCTGACCAGCCTGTGCATCCGCACAGTCTGTCCAGAGTCTTCCTTAAGCGTTCAGTAGATAGATAAGATCTCAAAGTATCTGTAGACCATCGTGTATCTTTATATTTACACTATGTTGCTTTCTTCCCTACTCAATGTTTGAACTTCACCAAAATTTCAAATTGTTGGAAATGACATGCACAGGCTCAAATATGAGACAAAAGTAGTTTATCTCGTAGAAATCACTACTTTTTAAAAAAAATATAAGCGTTAACAGAAAATTAAATCATTCTTTGTTTTTTTACACTCAAAACACTTTTGAACTTTCAGACAAGGCCTACGTCACACTGTCACGAAGTCTTGACGTCGTTGATGACGATGGCGTCACATATTCCATCGACATCTGTATAAGTGACGCCAAACACCACCATGCTGCGTGCGGTTCCATTCAAGCAACGCTCACAAGTAAGCTTCATCCCTTATCCTGCCGAATTCAAATTTTGTTTTAACCCTTTGCTGTTTAATCCCTGCTTTTTACGTGCCTGTGATTTTATGATTGAGAAAAAAAATGGGAAAAAAGAAGAAATTGCTTCTGACAAGCAATTTCTTCTTTTTCCACACTATTTTCTACCATACTGATTGGTTATTTTTCAAATTAAATCAACTTTAAATTTTCGTCTGCAAAACCTCTGAATTTAGACAGGTCCAAAATTTTGTATAACAGGAAAGGGTTAAATACATAAGGTTTTCTATTTTGAAGAGGATACAGATTTTAATAAGAAAAATGGGTAATAATGATTCATGTTTTTAATCATAACCAAAGACGTTTATCTAATTGCCGCGTTAAATTTTGTGACGTTTTAACTTTACCTGGCTTCGTCGATATTTACAAAAGTGGCGGAGCAATGCATTACGCAGTTTTTCTGGAAGATTCGATAGTTTAAAGTATTTCTTCGATTTCACGATCACTGATTAAATAAATGCTTTAGTCTTTCTATAATAGCGCAAATTCACGTATATTCTGCAAATTCTGTATTTTATGAGCACAAATTTGATATTCTATGAATAATTTGACCCGATTTTTTAAGAAAAGTTGTCAATTTTCTTGAAATTTATCATTTCAATTTTCCGCGAGACCTATAAGAACGTTAAAAACTGACGTCACAATATATAGATTATGACTACATTTTCGCGGTTTCAAAATAGCGTTGCTATTCGCTGTGAGCTCATTTGCATAGTTATTCCACTAGTGTAATAATACCCGTGTAATATCAAAAATATTCAACGGGTTTATTTCAATCTTGCGACGTAGATCATATTATAAACCAATGTTCTACCTCCCTTGAAAATCATTCAAAACTCGCTCTCCACTCTTTAGTTTCACCAAATCATTTTCATGTCAATTTCATAATGTTTCTAACTGTAATAGAGAATGGCCATAATTCTATTTTAAAGGTTCGCGGACGTATCCCTACATTCATAATCTACCTTCCACCGTGGTGGTCTTTGAAAACATAACCACTGGAACGTCCCTCTATGATATAGACTTCACGGATCCTGACGTCGGGGAGACACATTCATATACCCTGATTGCTGTGCAACCAAGCTCGGGATCGAACTTATTTCACCTTAACTCAACTAGTAAGTAGAGGATATTGAATAAGTGAAATACCAATTTAATTAACCCTTTGCTGTTTTATCCCTGCTTTTTACGTGATGTGATTTTATGATTGAGATAACATTGTGAAAAAAGAAGAAATTGCTCCTGATAAGCAATTTCTTCTTTTTCCACACTATTTTCTACCCTACTGAATGGTTATTTTTCAAATTAAATCCACTTTAAATTTTCGTCTGCAAAACCTCTGAATTTAGACAGGTCAAACATTTTGAAAAACGGGAAAGTGTTAAACGGGTCTTTTGTAAACAGATAGATATGACTCTTTGTCGAGGTTTTATCTGTTTTTGATGAAAAGTTTATGAAAGTTGTTATTTCACAACCACAAATTTGATATTTTTTACATGATAACTATCTTTTTCAATAAATAGATAAAAATCTTGAAATTTATCGATTGCAGTTTTTTCTGCGCAATAAACATAACGCCGTTTGCAAATTGGCATCATTACATCGGTTAAGACGTCAATTTAAGGGTTTCAAAATAGCGTTGCTATTAGCTCCAAGCTCAAAAATTTCGAAAAAAATATTCATTGAGTGTAATAACACCCATATATTGTAAAAAATATTCCACAGTGTTACTTCAATCCAATGATGTGTGTCATATGTTATAGCATTCGAAACATCGTTGCTCGGACTTTTCCGTAAACTCGAAAGTACCTCGGATGTAAGTGTAGTAGTTTTGGAACAATTTATAGCTTATTCGGCTTCTGGTTGTAGGCTAGTTCGGTCTTTAACGCTTGGAGAAAAACATATTTCTTTGCAGCTTTCCAATTGGCTTTGGACATATTTTGGGCAAGTTACAATTTGAAAACAAAACGCAGTAAAACACGGCGAAGTCATACGTATAAACCCATGTGCGATACGACGCGCTCTCATGGATGCGCTCTTATTATTCCCGATAATCACCCAGGGTTCCCCATCGGAATAAGATTTGTTAGCGTTTATAAAAAGATGTTGCTTTATTATTCATTTAACCAATAACTTTAACAACCATCCTTTTCTATTATTGAAATAAATCTAGAAAATTTGAAATATAGATATTCATACATACCAAATACTTTCTTCACCATACATCTGAAATAACTTTTAAAAAAAGATTTTTGCAATTTATCATGCAATGAAGTCTATATTGACCTGATATTAATCTGTCTGATAACATAACATGTTATCTGGCAGAGAAACATGCATACACTTTCGCTGGATACTAGTATCTTTGATTTTTTAATGATCATGCGCTGAACATGATTACATGATAAATAGAATAACATGTAAGAGTTTTGAAATATTAATGTTATCTGATCTCGGCTGCGAGAAATTATCATGACGGGGAAAAACCTTAAGAAAAATTCTCCCATCCTCGGCCAGATTACATTGATATTTTGAGACACTAACATGTTTTTTCTTTATATATAATATACATCTTAAGCAAACTCCCGACCTTTAAGGTAGTGGACCCGTAATTGTTTCGCAGCGTCTCGTAAGTAATGAACTTTAACAGTGTCAACCGAGGTTTCCTAATGAAACCATTAGGAAACCTCGTTTAACATTGTTAAAGTTCATTACTCCCGAACGGGTCCACTACCTTAAGAAAGGACCATCAAGTTCTCAATGATTGAGTCCGTTTGACCCAGTTTTGTTCATGTCGTACTAAAACCCTGCGTATTTTCATTGTTTTGCTTAAAGCTGGAGAGGTATATACATCGGGTGAACTCAACTTTGAAGAAGAAAGTCACTTTAGTTTGGAATTTACGGTTCAGGATAATTACTTGACATCCGAAGCGTCTGCGTTTTTATACGTAAACGTGACAAACGTAAATGAGCCGCCAGTTCTCACTGCCGACGTACAGTACGTCAATGTCTCTGAAGGAGCGGTGAGTAGCCTTTTGAGCAGAAATTTAGAGATTGAAAGTTTGGACATCGAACATTTGTATTTCATTATTTAAGACGTGTTTATAAGCCTATTCGGGAATAAAATGTGATATACCCTGGTAAAAAGTCGTATAACTCATAATATATAACCATATTGATGCCCCTCAAGAAGACGACTATTGAACTATAGGGCAAAAGAATAAAATGCTTAAAACAAGCAATATATTCATTTCCTGCAATGCTTCCCATCTTAAAAGCCAAAGCTTTTTAAACTCCATAAACTAGAAAATCACGTGTTTCAACTTCCGAAATCAATCCAAATCATTCACATTTTCAATTAAACGATAGTCCTAACTTTACTTGATATTCAATTGATTGTTTGAATGGAGATTAACGCCGCTTTTATCAATATTCAGTTATATTGCGGCTGCTGGAGCACCTTATAATGGATTCTTGGTATTTCTCTCACCAGTACAACCATCACATCCTTTCCTAGCCCCCAGCTGCTATCTCACATGGGTCTACGATAATCAATCCACTGGTGAGAGCCAAATAGTCGGAAAGAATGGGTGCGGCCGTCGGGGATCGAACTTCTGACATTCTGGAAATCGTATTCAGCAACATTAAATTATGTTTGACTCAGAAAACTACCAGCTAAGCTCACCAAACGGTGGTACGGGGAGTGCTTTAAGTTTTCTGTGACTACAGTTAAAAACATCGTGAAACTGACCTGGTTAATGATTTTGGAATGGTTTTGGACCGAAATTAAATGAATTTGTGGAGTGAGTTTTGAGTGAATTTAATGGGAGGTAATCCAAAATCGCAAATTCTGTTCAAGATGAACAAAATTAGCGATATTAATTACCTTCCTTTTATACAATATGCATATATGTCCTATAAATAGCTTCCTCTTTCTTCAAGAATCTTTAAGACGCTTGCAATTAGTATTATGTCAGTGAAATAGCGATTTTTTTAGTACTATTAATTTTGAATGACGTTGTTGATTAAATCTTTTTCAGTGGGTTTCGAGTGTTTTTGAATGGTTTGAGTGGGTGGAATGGTTTTGATCGAGATGAATGTCAATTTCACGGTGTTGTTAACTGTAGTGTCATTTTTAACCTTTCAAATTTAACCGTTCAACTGATTCATATTACCACAATATGATTTAATTTTAGATGATAACATATTTTTCTGTGCATTCTATTGGCTAAAAATTTGGTTCTATTTTTCAATGAAAACGATTTTAAGTACGCAGCCATTTGGTAAGTTTCCACAAAAAGTAGTTCCGGTAGAAATCTGTTTTATTTTTGAAAAACCTTCACAGTTTTCTTCATGATATCAAATTATTAGATATGAAGAGAGTATTTATTGATTTCACCAAGGTATGAAACTCAAAACCTAATCACACTCAAGCATGAATCCGCTTTGCGTATTCATACAGTGTCATTAGGTTTTTCTAAGTGCTGTTATCACTAATGAATCGATTTTCACTGAATATTTGACAGAGTTTTGCATTTCAATCTATACTTCGCCTTATCAAGAAGGTGCATATGAAATATCCGTAGAACATTATGAAAAGTGTGGTATTAGAATACGGAACAGCTTTATATATCTAATCCACCGGTTGGTTTGATTTCACTGAAAATTGAGCGATTATTTTGCATCTCAAAGCCCTAAAACTACAGAAACAATAACACAATATCACAATGAAAGCTTTTATTAAACAATTATGCCTATTTGTTTTGTTTATTGATTTTAATATATTTTTCTCTACTTTGGGATAGGATGTAACAACAATATATATCTAATCCACCGGCGGGTCTGATTTCATCTCTAATGTACAATAGATTGAAATTTCACAGCTCAGTATCCTTAAAATTCTGAAACTCAATAAAAAAAAAAAAAAAAAAAAAAAAAAAAACCCAATACAATTATTGATAAAAAACAAAAATGCAGTCAAACCTGTATAAAGGTAGTGCACCCGTAATAGTTCTGCAATGACTTGGAGGTAATGAACTTTAACAGTGTTAACCGAGGTTTCCTAATGATTTCCGAAATGTCGCGGAACTATTGCGGTTCCACTTTCTGAAGCAAATACCCAATGGACACCAGATAAATTCTTGCTTGAGACAGGTACTTGCTTTATACAGATAATCTTCCGTTCAATTGCTACATTTGGAAGCCCAGTGATCGCTTGCTTAAAACAGATTTCTTGCTGAATACAGGTCGCCACTCTGATGGGTTTGACTGAAATAAAAAAAAGTTAATTTATCGATCATGCCTATCTATTTTGTTGATAAACTTTTATATATGTGACCCTTCACGCGAAAAGGGATCATCTGTAAAATGACTTTTTGAAAAAAAAATGGGTCTAGCATTGGTCAACCAGAGGTCGCATTTCAATAATTCTGCCCCTGGAAGGTAGATTGAACATTCTAGATTCGGAAAATAAGCACTTTGTGAAAAGTTTCGACCCTAGTCAGTCTGCGCAAACCGCGCAGTCTGACTAGGGTCGAAACTTTACACACTGCCAAGATGGTCCCTTTCATGTGACGGGTCACATATATTTTCTTCATAATTAGCTTCCCGGAGCTGGGCTGCAGTTTTTCTTCACGGTGACCGATCCTGATATAGACGACGAGCATGCATTCAGCATTACTAATGGAAGTCACTCTACGAGTTTCGCGTAAGTTGTTTTTCAACGTCATTAGACCACACTTGAAGCAAATTGGCCAATCAGAAAACAGTATTTCAAAAGTATATTTCACAGATACAACCCCGAGTGTTGTATTTATAGATATACGGTGGTAGTGTGTCTTGCACGTGAATCTCGATAGATTTTGGGGACCGAGTCATTTCAAATGACGACGAACCTTTTATATACATGTAGCTCTTTTTTTTCCTAAAGTCTTTTGACGGTCGCAAAAGTGCAAAAGATCTGAAAATGGTATCGGAAATAGATTCATAAATAATTTCAGCATATTCAAACTTGATAAAAGTAATATCACAGCGAGATTTACTCTTTTTCAGTATTTAGAGCTTTGGGTAAAAAATATAGATAATGTTAGAAAAGCGTGGTCTAAGTCAGATAGAAAATCTCGTGTCGCGGTAAATGGGAAATAGACACTCGCTTACGCTCGTGTCTATTTCCCATATACCACGGTTCTCGTTTTCTATCCTATACTGAATTAATTGGCTAATTTATTTCTGACCTGAACGGGTCCCGGTTGGCGCATGCACTTGCGTGCAAAACGGTTATAATTTGAAAACGGTTTGTAATATCTTGTCAGTCGGAACACAGGGCTGGTTTCTAATTGTGGCCCGGCTGAAAAACAACAAAATCGGGACCCGTTCGGGCGAGAAATAAGTGGGCCCATTCATAAAAGGAATCAACCAGCAGCAAGTGCAATTTCAAACGTGGTTGTCACACAAAAACGGATATGGGTCAAAACGTGGATCTCGGGCCATGTCCCTGAATCATCAAAACGACTTATCATCTCAGACGCCAATGTAAATTCTGTTTTTAGATGCATGCCCCAAAACATTTGGAAAACTGGAATCGTTGATGGTTGTATTAAAAATACCTTTTAAAAAATTGGTATTCGGTTTTCTGAAACGGAGAAAAAATCCCAATCATAAATGAAAGCACGATATAAAGAGCTTAAACAGACAATAGCGAAATGAATGTGATCCTTACCCAACCAAATAACATTTGAGCCTGTGTTAACATTTCCAACACTTTCAAAAGTGCGCAAAGCAAAGTCTCTGGCCAGTCAGCGCATTCATTCTCCATTGCTCCATTCATAGCATTCTACACCATTTTAAATTCTTTAATACTTTTTGGTGGATTATCGAGAAATAACGGTCGATTATCACTTGATAATCTCACAACATAACCAGTGAAATTATCTGAAAACTATAAGCCGCTTTCGTTCAATTAATCCATTCTGACGTCATCTAAGCGTAGCGCCCCCCCCCAAAAAAAAAAAAAAAAAAAAAAAAAAAAAGAGTTTTGAGACAAAAATGACCAAAACATTTCACTATTTGTTTCATTTATAAATTAAAGAAATAGAATAACCGTTTGTTTTTCGAGTAAGATCGTTTGATATTTCCTCTCGTGAACAACAAAAGTATTGTTTTGTAAAGATTTTATTGTTCATTCAATGAAATTTAAATCGATCTTACACTGAAACAAGTGATTATTCTCGTTCGTTCGAAAATTTTCAATATCTCTTCGATTTGTTCTTCAATTCAAACAATTAATAAAATCCTGAAATTAACAATTTGAAAGATTTTGGAATGATACTGGAATGGAATTAAAAGGGTGAAAAGAGCAAAATTGAAATGAAATAAAGAGGGAAGGTAATGTAACATCGATAATTTCGTCCAATTGTACTCTTTTGTTTGTGTGTCTTCAGAGACCAATGAGGCGATTTAAAATCCACACAAGCAAATAGAATTATGAATGATCGATTTTTATGAAATGTTGATCGTTTGGAACGATTTCGAGTTTTTGGATGGCTTGAATCAGTGTTTCAATATGAATGCATTGAGCGCTGATTAGGTGTTTTCTATGTTTTAGTACGGAGCGATTGTCAATTATACGATATTACTAACTGTTTGAATCATGAATGCACATTGTTTTTATTTTGCAGTATCGACTCAACAGATGGAACTTTGACTCTTGTGACCACGTGGGATCTTGAAAACGCCTACCCGGCAAGCACCTCCCTCGAGATCACATGCACTGATTCTGGAGGGTTGTCGTCTACCATCGACGTCACTATAGAGTTCGCTGATATCAACGATAACACACCCACTGTTAACGTCGTTGGAGACGCTTCCTCAGTTACTGTACGTTTATTTCTGACCAGTCACGCGAAAAAGAGCTGTCTTGTGCCACCGTAAAAATAAACATTCTAAAAGAGATCAAATACCGAAGAGGCAACCCGAATTCGTATTCCAAAACTAATCATTTTTATTGTAGAATGATAACTCTAGATTTAGAAATTCACAGAAAGCGAAAAGTAAATGTATTATCCATTTTCAGCCTGCGCATTCTGTGAAGTCAGACGATTTGTCTCCGAAAAGCCGAAATATGACCTCCATACCATTGTGGTCGTGGTCGTCACGCAAAAAGTTTTACAATTTGATCATTCAACTGTAGTACAACTTATGGTATTCACTTAAAACTTGAATATATACTGAGCAAAAATGAAAGCTTGACACTTCAATGATGTCCAACAAAAATGATCATTCCGTTTCTACAGAGATATTTCTTTTTTTAATTGGTAAGCGATTTTCACAGCTGAAGCGGTCCCAATCTAACAAGAAAACTCTCTACTTTTAAATGATGATGTAGGCTAACAGTCTCAGGACCGTATCAAAGTTACGTCACTGGTGTCGCGCCAAAGCTCGGTTTGAAAAAAAAAATAAAAAAAGAGAGAAAAACTCTCCAATTTTACTATTTAATCGCTACAGCACCTGCAATTGAATGCCTTTCAAAATATTATGTCATCGAAAAACCGTTTAGAGACCTACAAATTAATAGCCATTCTCTGTAAGCACTTACACTTTTTTGGCACGCATAAGAACAGATTTTGTTCAAACTTGCACAAGTTAAACCCCATATAAGATCATTACAAAATATATCACTCATTCGGAAATGGGTGCTATGTTGCCATAGAAACAGGCCATAGAAAGTCAAAAATTTGCAAAAATGCCAAATTTCAGATCCAAATTTCAGATTTTTGCAGCGTATATGGGGAAAAAAATTGTTTAAAGCAAACAGATTAGGTGTTCTAGTTATCAAAACATTAAAAATCCCATGGGGTACATACCCTAAATTTTTCACAATTCTCGATTGAAAATTGCATACTCTTAAAAATGGCAATAATGTACATGAACTATCCCTGTTTCCAGGAGGTTACAATAATTCAATGCAGAAGATTTTACAGTACATGTCCATATTAATTGAAAGATAAATTAATAAATTTTCCTTTAATAATCAGAATATATTGTTTTCATGTGGTATAATTTTAGAATTATAATTTGAAAAAATGGTGTAATTTCTTAAATTTAGTCTTGTAGTCTATTTTACAGTTACTTCCCTTTGATCCCATAGCAACAATCCAAAATGGCGGATAAAAATAACAAATGTGCAGTCAATATTTCGCAATTATTAATTCATTCTGTAAACAATTTAGCTAATTTAAAAATGTAAACTTATCATTGTTATTAATTTTAAAAAAAATATATAAAAAAAATAAATAAGCTATTTTAAGCTGAAACTACACGAAAAGGGACATTCATTGATTTTGTTGTTTTACATAAATTCAAAATTAAATGAGAAAAGAATTGGGTACAAAAAAAAAAAAATTGTCTACCATATGCAGCTTAAAAAAGCTCACTGTGTTAATTCAAGACATTTACAGGGCTCAAACCATGTTCAAAATATAAGGAGGGCCAAAGAGTCATGATAAATAAGAAAAGGATTTATTTATGCAGTTACGCATGCAGGGGATATCCATCGGATGGGATTATTTTTCTAACTCAACACTTGAAATGCATCTAGGTAGTGGGAATTACAAATTAATATAGAATCCAAAACACTTTATTAGTTATCTTGTCACAAAAATATGACAATTATCTGTTTCTCTATCTTCCTTTTTGACAGATGAAAAAAGTTGATCTTGACTGGTTTTTTATCTCTTTTTCAAAAAATTGTGCAAAAATGGTTAACAAATGACCTTGACCTTAAGTGAAAGACTTCTGGCTGACTGTCATTGATGACATCTATATACCTACCAAACATGAATTTCAAAAAATACAGTTATATTGAGCAAATAATGTGTTTTTAAGAAGAAAATACATAGAAAAATACTAAAATTTTTACTTGATGGTGCCTGTCTGGTAACCATAGTAACCACCTTTACAGACAAAGTCCCAATATTTTTTTTCTTTTTTATGATAGAGGGATGGTTGATTTATTCTTTAGTAGGTACACATAATTTCAAACTAGCTGCATTTTTTCAGAAATGCATCAAGAAATTGTCAAAATATGACATTTTCAAAAAATGTCTTACCCCACCCACCTTAATATGGAAAAGCATCGAATATAACAAATAATTGAAATGAATTTCAAAAGTGCAAATGATTGAGTAAGGATAAAACAATTTATAAGAGAAAGATTATTTTTTGTAAACCTTTAAATAAGCAAGATAGCAATGCTCGAAAAATGCCTATTTTCATGCTTATATTTGCCATTTTTTATCAAAAAACTTTTAGATTGGTTTCCATGGCAACCTAAAAACAAATTGACAAAAAAACTATTATTTACTCATAAGGGCAATAAGGTCTGATAATCAAACAAGTTTCAAGTAAATCCGAGACATGGCGTGCCACACTCACTATGTAAAAGTGTAAATGCTTATAGTCCGTGGGCCAGGAGGGGTCACCATGCACCCCCCTAAGGGCTCTCCAAGAGTAGTATGTAAATGTTCATAGGACCTCCCTGAGTGAGAATCAAGATGTTAACAGGTGGTAATTTGGGTCCCGACTGCCATTCTGACTGGTTTTCTAGATGGCAGCCAAAAATAATTTCATTTTACATTTGGTACACTATAGAGGGATTTTTTTCATTATAAATATTTTTTGAGAGTCTGAAACATGTATATTTTGCGTTCTGGTAAAACCCTGTATTACTTAAAATGAATTTGAAGATCCCAACTTCCGAAATGGGAGATGGCAGCCAGTTCTAGATAAGAATTTTGCTTTTTTTTTGATGAATGCCATGAGATAAAAGTGTTCACCATGTACTACACCATAGATCATGTTGCAAAGTGCTATGATATTGTTGATATGACCTTCTCGAGGTCAAATCAAGTTGTTAACAGTCAATATTTTGGGTCCTGCCTGCCTTTCTTTTCGTTTTTCTTAATGGCAGCTACTAAAAATACAAATTGACCAGGAGACACTATACTGATGTCACTTGATTTTGAATCATTTTTAAAGATCAAAACATGTATATTTAACCTTCTTGGAACGATATCTATTAATTAAAGATAATTTGGATATCCAAATATGCTTTATGAGAGATGGCAGCCAGTTTAAGATAGAAATTTTGCTATTTTCTGTTGCATTCTTTCAATGACGAAGGGTTACCATGTACTTTGCAAAAAATACTCTCTGATTGTGCAATGATATTTTTAATGCTAATCCCAAAGGTTGAATCAAGTTGTTTCTAGTCGATATTTTGGGTCCCGACAGCCTTTGGGGGGGGGGGGTCAAAATGGCAGCCATTGCAAATACAAGTAAATAAATTGGAACAAATTGTATTAAAGCAACCTTCATTTTTTATCTTTAAGGGCCAAAATCATAATATATTTGGTGTTCTAGCTACAAACTGAAAAAAACACAACTAAAGTCTAGTTGAAGATCAAACATCCTGAATGGTCGATGGCAGCTTATCTTAAATATGAAATTTGCCTTTTTTTGTTGCACATCAAAAGACAAGAGGAGACGAAACATCCTAAAAACCCTTTCTAAGAGTGCAAAGGAATGTTTAACCGACCTCACTGAGTTATGATCAAAAATCTTTAAATCGATATTTTGTGTCCTGGCTGCTTTTACGGGCATTTTCTAGATGGCTGCCAAGAAGATGCTTGAATTACATTAGAATCCTTTTGCAAACATTGTTTCAAATTTAAACTGATTTTAAGGACCAGGCACCAATATTTAGCATTTTAGCTACCGTTCTATCAGTTTATGTCGAATTGAAATCCCAAAATATTGAATTTTAAACATGATTTGATAAAGGAGGGGGGGGGGGATTTGATAAAGGGGGGGGGGGTCTGAAAAAGATTTATCATATTAATTGTTCACAAGACCCCCCAAGATAGAATCATGTATAAATAAAAGTTTTCAAACTGAAAGGGAAAATATTTGATATTTTGAAATCTTCTTCTTGGTTATCTAGGTCTAATTTGATGTTCCCGAAATTTTAAAAGTGAGATGGCAGCCATATATTAATACAAATATTCCATATAGTTTTAGTTTGATGTATATCGTATCGGACTGTCAATCTAGAGGTACTGGGTTCGATCCCCAACATTCGTTCCGACTATTTGTCTCTCACCAATGGGTCGATAATGGGTGAGACCTATGTGAGATAGCAGCTGGAGGCTAGGAAGGAATGTGGTGGTTGTACTGGTGAGAGAAATAATAGGAAACCATCTTAGGTGCTCCAGCCGCCGCGATAAAACTGAAAAATGTTAAAAGAGGCGTAACACTCCATTCAATCAATTAATCAATCAATTAGTTCGATGTAGGAAAACTTTCGACTGTCGACCGAAAATGTCCACCAAATTAAATAAATGTAAAATAATCCGAAATAAATCCACAAATTTTGCTTATTTCAACATCTAAAATTATCTTAAATCTGTTTAATTCATATTTCTCTTGAAGGGCTCAGCAGTGCTAATCCCTAAATAGCTGATACATTTAGAAAATCACATATAAATTTTTAGGACGTCTTATCAAGCATCAATTCATTTTATTTTTCAAAAACTTGGCGGCCATTTGGCCATATGGAAGTTTTCCTATATCGAATACATGTAATTCCAAAATATAACTTTATTATTGTATGGAAATCTGGATTATTTTGTTTTAAATGCAAAAACATGAGTCCTGTTTGACAAAATAAACGCCTCACTAAAACATTCTTAGAACGAATGAATACTTTTTGTGGTGCAGCATTATATATGGACAAACATTGAATATATGCTGATATTTATATCATGAAGTATACTACAAAAGTGTCATCAAAACACAACCTTAAAGACAGTGACTTTGATTGTCCCATGATATGAAACCTTCTTACAAATCTATTTGTATCTTGATTAAATCCATACATTGATGTAGAAGGAGCAACGTTTACCGTTACTCGGCATTAAATCAGCAATCATCAGCAAAATAAGTTTAGTCATATTCTGTGAAAATAAGTCTGTAAATGAAGGAAATGTTTTGCGGTCTAACACCGTGTACTTGACGCTAAGTCTGGTCAAAACCATTTTGCTCGGCGTTCCATCCATAGCATTTTTGAAACACTAACTCAAAATGCACCAAAATCATTCAAACAGTATTCAATTGACCAAAACCACTCCAAAATCATTCAAAATTTTCCAATCATTCAATAATCCCATAAGCTGGAGTGGATTTGGAAGCTTCTGATTTGTCCCTGAAGACATACATATCTTCTATCAGAACAATACGACATTATATTGTACAATTATTCTCAAGTTTGATAATAAACAAAACATTCAAATGTCGCTTATGCTACTTACCCTTGTAAATTTCACAATTCTCTTAATCGAAAAAAGAAATTAACTAACCTATGTATAAACACACGGACTGACAGATGGAGAAAATGATACCAATATGCATCTATATTCGACATAAACATGTACACATACAGATATTTTTTACAGAAATAAGATGATTTCAAATTATGACCTGACTGCCATCTCGTATTTAAGATTTCATTTTATCATGTATTTTCTCGGAGACCATTTAAAACTACCCTTATCCTTCAGTTGAAACGAAAGAAGCAGAATATTGATATCAGGGATATATGGTGAACAACTTGACACCCCTTTCCACAGGAGTGACATGCCCACCCAACTAGTTTAAGAGACTATAACAGTAAAATAAGAAAATTACGTGTTTAAAATAGGCTGCCATTTTCATTTCAGTATGTTTTGTTTTGAAATTAGACACTAAATTAAAGAAATGATAAGAGATACGCTAAACTTAGGTAATTCGGTCCTGAAAATAAGATAAAAAATAGACCAATGTTTGCAAAGGGATTGTTATGTAATCTATACTTTCTCTTGGCTGCCATCTAGAAAATCATCCGGAAAGGCAGTCGGAACACCAAAAATATCGATTGATACTTTTTTGATTCTCACTGTGTAATACTGATGAACTTTTCCTTTGTCCTATCAATGATGGCATCTATGATGATGATGGACTAAAAAAAGGCAAATATTTCAAACTGGCTGCCATCTACCATTCAGGATGTTTGATCGTCTAAAAGACATTAGCTATTCAGTATGTAGCAAGAACACTAAATATTTATGTTTTTGGTGATTAAAGATAATGAAAAACAAAGATTGCTCATGTACAAGTTGTTCCAATTTATTTACTTGTATTTGCTTTGGCTGCCATTTAGAAAAACACCCCAAACAGGCAGTCGGGACTCGAAACATCTACTGTAAACAACTTGATTTAACCTTGGGAATGTTGAATTAACAATTTCGTGGTACGATCAGAGAGACATGTTTTGCAGAGTACATGGCGACCCCTCGTCCTTCACAGATTGCAACAAATATAACAACATTCCTATCCTAAACTGGCTGCCATCTCTAATAGATGATGATTGGATATCCAAATTAACATTAACTAATAGATTTTGTACCAAGAACGTAAAAAATACACGTTTTGGTCTTTAAAAATGATTTAAAATCAAGTGAAACCGTATAGTGTCTCTGGTCAATTTTTATTTTTAGTGGCTGCCATTTAGAAAAACACCGAGAAAGGCAGCCAGGACCCCAAATATTGACTGTTAACAACTTGATTTGACATCGAGAAGGTCATATCAACAATATCATGGCACTTTGCAACATAATCTATGGTGTAGTACATGGTGAACACTTTTATCTCATGGCGTTCATCGAAAAAATAACAAAATTCTTATCTAGAACTGGCTGCCATCTCCCATTTCGGAAGTTGGGATCTTCAGAGCCACTTTAAGTAATAAAGGGTTTTACCAGAACGCAAAATATACATGTTTTAGACTCTCAAAAATATTTATAATGAAAAAAATCCCTCTATAGTATACTAAAGGTAAAATGAATTTATTCTTGGCTGCCATCTAGAAAACCACTCGGAATGGCAGTCGGGACCCAAATTACCACCTGTTAACATCTTGATTCTCACTCAGGGAGGTCCTATGAACATTTCCATGCCACTCTCGGAGAGCCCTTAGGGGGGTGCATGGTGACCCCTACTGGCCCACGGACTATTACAGAGAATGGCTATTAAAAGTTTAAAACGTGTATTAACAGTCCTTTGACTGTGACAAGCTCACAATAATGTCCAGCTCAAAGTTGTTTTCTTGTTTTTCCACTTTATTCAAGTAAACCTTTGTTCAACAATTGTGAGGTAAATACACCGTTTATTGTGTACATGGGACGTCAACGTTTTCGGTTTTTCCGAGGCTACAGGTTGACGGAAAGCACATGGCTTTCAAATTTATCAGAATTCATAGTCACGTCAATTCTACTCAAATTGACACGTGTTGCATTACATATTCATTTAACGGATGAAAAATAGGAAATTCAAAAGTGTCTAGTTTTCTTTTTTTGTCAGTTTATTATATGTTCACCATCAAACGACAACATTCCTCTTAAGGGAGTGATGTAAATGCATTCTTTGCGAAGCATACTTGACTTATATCTGTAACCGTTCACCCAAAATATCTTTGCTTTTAGACTTACCCCCTTGATAGTGTGAGTTACTCTTTATCTTATTACTATACAAATATCCGTATGATAACATCCCGTATGATAACATCCCGTATGATAATATTTATGATTTATTTTAAGAACAATGATTTAATGCGGTTATTTTTAGAAACTGGCATTTCAGTTATAACCATCGACGAATAAAAGACAATTAGAGGTTATAAGATAAAGATAATGCGTACTTAGTGTATTGTATGAAAAAATATCTAACTCGGTTGTGAGAATTGATAATTGTCTTGGCAGAGCCTCGACAATTTTCAATTCTCCCAACCTCGTTAGATTTTTTTTTTTTCATATAATACACTAAGCACGTATTATATAAATCTAGCGGCAAACAGCCTAGCGCCAGGCACAAGTAGGCATTGCTCTTGTTATATATTTCAGATTTCGGACACCACAAACGTCATCGACGATCTATTGACGTTGACGTGTAACGATATAGACATCGGCGAGGACGGTTACTGTGAATTTCAAGTAATTGGACAAGGAGATGGGGACCAATTTTTCGTCATGCCCTTGTCAAGCAAGCGCTCTGTCGGGTCAAGCGCAACTCTAAGGTTGAGGTCACCCGTTTCTTTTGACAGAAACAGAACATTTACTTTCACAATAGGGGTATGATAAATATTTTTCCCACGTTTTTCAAAAATATTAAATCTTATATTTTATCTATTTATCTATTTAAGTCTCATCACATGTGCTCAAATATTACACCCAAACTCGCGTACACACACTCACACACAATTATATTGTGATCTCTATCAAAGGAGATACTCTGTTATAGCAGATTTCTTCGTAATTCAAAAACTTTCTTGAGCGTTTTATTTTGATTAACTGTATATTTTTTAGACTATGGGCTACTGGGACCCCTGTCCCCCCCACCCCCACCCCAAGGGGGAATTTTGTACACTATGATTTTCTGAAAGGTACATGTATAAGCAACATTTTAAGACATGTTAGCACTCTGGCGAGTGGGGCTTTTGTAAGATACGTTACTTTGAAAGCACTCACCCTAGATGCTGATTAAATACTACATTTCGCTCCAATTTTGTGAAATTCTTTGGGCAGATTGCGATTTTTAGTACTATCTCATACATGATTCTTCAGTATGGGTAATACAACATCCACAGAATCCTGTATGATTCAAGAAAATACGTGAAATATACGTTACAATTATAAAATTGTTTCTCAATATTCGCCAATATAAAGATATTTGCATTTGGGCGCCAAAAATGTTCAAAGTCAACACTTGTTGGCAAAATTCACAAGATAATATGATGAATTCATATTTACATAGTTTATTTTTGCCTGCATATTACTTGTTTTATACGTAGAAAAAAAAGATTCGAGTACATGCCCTTTCAAACCCTTTATACAATGTAATTTTATATGTTCTTCGTAAACAGAAAGAAGGAGAATGGCAGCTGCAGTTTACTACTTTGATCATGCATAATAAAACAAGAATATCATTTAAAACTGATATTCTTATAACAACAAATGCTTTATATCTCTGAAGGAATGTTGTAACATACGTTACTTCAAAATATTTTACAAAAACCTGTTTAAACTGTTTTATTTTTTATCAAAAAGGGTTGAAATTCTTTGAATTTAGAGCTCTCTGTTCTATTTCTCAGAAAATTCATCGGTACTGAAGGCAAATGTGTGACCAACAAATGATCAAAGATCCCCTAGCACTAATGGAATTAAAAATTTAGACCTTATTTTAGAAGTCAATGTCATATCAAGAAGGAAATTCTTATTAAATGCTAGTTTTTACATATTGTCTTTTAATGTGAAGTGATAAATCACACAAATTGAAGTTAGTATCATTTATAGTATCCCATCTCACAAAGTTAAAAATTTGATAACATGATTTGAGATCATAATTTTGAAATAGCCAAATCATTAATACATGTATATATCCAATTGCTGAAATTGAAATACCTACACCCTTCAAGATCAGCACAGATCTTGATAATCATTTCAAATAAGAAATTTCAAATAACTTGAAATATTCAATAAATAAAATGGCTTTCTGATAGATATGGATATGTACTTTGTGTTGTACTATACCTTTTGTTTAATTTCGTCTTCGGGAAATATCTGTTCAGGGGAATTACATATCTATCAATCACACAGTGCAGCATTAAAGCTAAAAGAATTTAATTAATTGAAACTTTTTCAAAATTACTTAGTTACTTAAGCATGTATATTATTTTTCTCTTATTTCGTGCATCGGTTTATTCGTTGTCTATAAATGTTTTGAAACAGAATACTGATGGTCATTATCTAGTAACGTATGTTACCATTTGTATGAAACAAGTCACAATTATCTTAAATGTACTTCAGTGTCAATACTGTAGCCATTAAAATCAAAATCATTGTTTCTCTTTGATTAAGATGGATTTTGTTTTTACTGCATGTTTTTCAAATTGTTTGTCTGGAATGTTGGCCAAGTGGTTAGAATAAAACTTAATGGTTAGTAGAAGAGTCTTGTACGTGTGCACATGAGAAAAATATGAGAGTTATGCCCATGAACCATGAGTATATTAATTAGAATGGGATTTCTTCAAATCTTTTCCCTACTTTAACACGAACTGCATGAACATATATTGAAAGTCAGCCAGCAATGTTAAACAGGAGTGCATATAGAATGTTAAATCCTCAGCCATTTACACATAAACACCTATAAAGCCCTTATAAGAATGTGACTTAAAGAACCATCATGTAATTTTCTTATTTTTACGAATCAAGTCTTGGGTTGAATTTGAATGAGAGCTTGATATTGATGAAATCCTATTGCTTAAGGAATTTATCATAATTCTTTTATTGTTTCAGAATGTAAGATATCAAAGAAGTGCTAATTCTATCTAAGATATGTTTCTCTCTGCATAAAAAGTACTTGTAGTTTGTATCTAGTTCAAAGTTAAAGCATTTTTAAGCATCTTTGTTTTATTAAATTCTTTACTTTTGTAAGAACTAATCATGTTCAAGAGAATTACAATTGGTGTGCATCTAATTGTCCTTTGAAAGCAGCAATAATGTTTGATTTAAAAAAAAAAAGAGGTCTTTTAAATGTAACATATATTACTTTCTTTGATAGCTAAATCAAAATGTATATGGCAATGTTCTATTCATTTGAACATAATAAGGTCATACTCATGTAAATTTTCAGTATTGAACTGATTTGCACAGTTTCTTGGCAAAACTAGGATTGCATGCAATGTACTTTGCATTCAATTGGAAACAATATAGAGCTAAAATGCTTCAAGGATTTTTCAGGCCATTTTAACAATATAACACTCTCATCAAGGTGGCTTATCCACCTAATCATGAATGCCTTGTATTTATCGTACACATCATTCCATTCATCACATCATCTTTTTAAAGCCTCTAGTTGCTTATACAACCAAGATTAATGATAATCAACTCTTTTTTACTGGCTGATTAAACCTTGTACCTATGATATGGAGTCAAAGGCGCTACCAAATCCAATGTGCTACCAACTGGGCTACGATCATGATCAACTCTAAGAGAAAAATTTAACTTTTCTGTACTAAGTTGATTGAAATATTGCTTAAAAATATTGTAGGAACAGCTTATTTCATCTATTTGGTCATCATTTTTCACAATGAAAACTGTCTCTTTTCATCAGAAGTAACATATTTAACTTGTGTTTTATTCTAAAAATGTAAAAAAAAATCTCAAACATAGAAGAAACCATAAGCTTTCTCATCATCTTGTTTGGAAGCTGCCTCAACATTGTGTTTGGTGCATTTCCTTAAAGTATGATAGCGGCTCAATAATAATTATACCTAGGAATAAGTGGTATCGTATTTTGCACGCTTTTAAAACCTTAATGAGTCTTGAAATGATTAAAATTTATATTGATACCTTAAAAATACTTTAAACAGTTATGATTCATAGTTGATGAAAATTTAACTACTTGATTATTTTCCCAATACATTTCTCTGTTTTGGGAAAAATCTGTTTTTCAATTCAAGTTCTATCTAGTCACACCAATAAATTTGTATTCAATACTAAAACCTAGGACTATTATTTTAGTATAAATAACAATTTGCCAAATATGACTATCTTTGAAAATATTTTTTTTCAAAACTTGTACACGCAAATACAACAATTGTAATCCTAATGAAATCGGGATGTAATCATGATTACATGCCTTTTTGCAATGCAATCGATTAAATTACGATTACATGTAATCAGAAATGCTCCGATTACCGATTAGAATTAGATTACCCGAAAATTGTAATCGATTACATGTAATCATGATTACCGATTACGATTGCCCCAGGTCTGATGTCGTCTGACATTTGGATTAGCCATGGGTAACGACTTAAAAGTAAATAAAGTACTGAAAAACAGAAACTAAGCATCTTCAAGAAACCTGTACATGTATAAAATGAGAAAGGACAGGTAAGACACCATTGTTCCTCATTTTGCACGAGTCTCGAGAGAAAATTGCGTATCAAATTAGGTAATGTATACATTAGATATCCTGTCGATACATTATTGTACAATTTTCAACACGAACACGATTTTTTTAATCAACTCCTGTAGAACAGCGCAAAAGTTTGGTGCTTAGCAAACTTTGAGTAGTATATATACAGCTGCTTTATTTTGCATTAGGGTTTCGATGTAAGAAAATTCTCCCTTGGATTCAAACCCACTTTTCTCAATTATATAAAGAATTTTTTGACGTTTGATGTATGTGCAGATTTTTAACTGCGACAAAAATATTTTTCTTTTTGTGTAAAGTCAATCAAAATATGGCGAAGTCAATGCGTCTTTACACTTAATAAAACAGAATTACCGTTTTTGAGCACTAAAAAACGTGTGTTTAATGCACACGTAAAACTTTTGAAAATCTCACACACAGGCTCGATTGCAAGGTTTATGGCCACTGAATAAGACCCAAAGACCGTTAAGGCATAGTCTACACCGGTATTGTGACTACAAATATAATAATTACTTAACAAACTGAACTAAACTTAAACAGCTTGTAAACACTTTTGCAATTATTATTACCTAACCAGTAAATGTGAGATGATTCAAGATACTTTTTTAAGAAATTTTATTTGATCGAATATCTCTCGAATTTGATATTGATTCGAAACCACATGACGAATCTCTTCCTGAATCTACGCATGCTTAGAATATCCAGCATTTTTTCAATATGATCACTATTCGCATGGAAAAGTAAATTATACAAACCCTTTTGACATTATTTTCTGTTATTTTTCAGGTATCTGACGAAAGCGGGCCGTACGGTATAACAGTCGGCGTACCCGTGACCGTCACCTATATTGCGAGTGACCCTGCAGATCCCACCAAACCAACCTCCTGTCCAACGTGCTCCAGTCGTGGAAAATGGCTGATTGGTTTTCTTGTCCTTGAGGCTATTATAGTCGCAGGACTTATTGGTCATGTGATATGGCACTTTAATTTCCGGTACAGAAAAGAGTGAGTATTTTAAAGATAAAGGCAGTACAAACACACAATTTTGAAATCATCCTGAAATTAGGAATTTGACAATCTTCTGAAACAATCGAAATTGATAAGTGGGGTAAACTGGTGCAATGATATCGTGACAGCAACGCCTGAAAGGTTATACTAGCTGATCCCAAAATGTTACGACGTCATCCGGGGACTACCACAATATCAAGCTCTGATTGCGTTATTTTGGAATTAAACTTTAGGAGTTCTGGTTGTTAATTTTATATGTATGCCAATGTATAATATCCTTTTAAGGATAATACACGTCATTGTGACGTCACAATGTGAAGAGGGAGAAGGGTTAGAGAACGTGAAAACTAGATATGGAACAAATTATATTTTTAAATAATGGAAACCAGTAAATTTTAACTGGGAAAATATTAAAAATTCCATATTATGCTGATCCCCGAATCAGCATATGGGGTTAACTAGCTGTGATAACCTAGCCTTGTCGCTGATAAGTTGATAGAGAGCTAAATATGCTTATCAAAGAGAGGGCTACGGTATACCAAATGTTACAAATAGATAATATGACACTTTATCATGCAATGAAGCCTGTATTGAACTGATATCACCTATCTGATAACATAACATGATGTCAGGCAGTCTATTTTTAGAAAAAAATGTGCATGCACATTCACATGAATTTCTTTGATTTTTAAGGGTTTATTATACTTTAGTGCTAAAACATTATTACATATTAAATAGAATAACATGTAAGTGCCTTAAAATATAAATGTTATCTGATCTCGGCTGATAGAAATTATCATGACTCGGCAAAGCCTCGTCATGGTAAATTCTCCTAATCTCGACCAGATAACATTGATATTATAAGAAATCAACATGTTGTTCTCCTGTATCTGGTGAGCTGACGGAGAGATATATAAGCTTTTCGAAGAATGGAATACGTTAAATTAAAATTAATTACACATAGATAATATGACCAAGTTTCTGATAATCCGACAGAGAGCTACAAAAGCTGATAAAAGCGTTGGCTACATTAAAGCAAAATAGATTGCACCATCTTTCACTCTTCTCCTCCAATGATGTATTTTGGCATCTCCATGACTACACTTAATTTTCAGTGAAATACATCTCAATGGAGTAAGAGTGCAGAATATTCTAGACTTGGTCTGAATCGAAAAAAAAGAGCTTCAAATAAGCGAGCACCCATTCGACCAACAAAATGTTTTTTTTTATATAACAAATGAAATTTATTAATATTCTGTAGACCTTTTAAGAGATCAAGGGACATAGTTTGCTGAAATCTAAGTGTACACAAGGAGTCTGTGATGGAAATATGTTTCCAGTAAGATATTTATTGCAGGCTGATAAAATCGGACATGTCAGAAAACGTATCTGTTAGAGTCAAATACGATGCCATAAGTCTGGGATGGCATTTTTTCCCTTTTTTATTAAGAAACATACGATGTCGTTTTTCTGTTAAAATATAATATTTCCTAAATAAAATAAGCCTGTGCGTGACTTTTTCAATAATTTTGCACGTGCGCGAGCTACAAACATTGAGCAGCGAAGATAAATGCACAATGCAATCAGAATACACGATGACTAACAGGAGAGGTATTCAGACCTTATCTATCTATATAGCGCATGAAATCTCTGGTCAGAGTGTGCGGCAACACAGGCTGGTCAGAGGCTTTCCTTTGCATACATTTGAAATTGTTGGAAATGTCATGCAGATGCTCAAATATCAGTCGATCCTGTGCATGGCATTTCCTTACTTATACCGTAAGTAAAATTGACAATGGACAAGGTAAATGAATTCGAAATCATTTCATAATGAAATCGTTTGATTGGGAGGGGCGAGTTTTGAAAAAAAAAATAAGGCGAACTTGTCTACATATTTTGTTTAAGGGGATAATAAATATCGCAAATTGTGTTCATTCGGAACGAAATTTGCGATATTGGATTACCCCCTTCTAATTTTACTCAGAAATCTCACATCGCACTCATTAAATTTCGTTCCAATATCATTCCAAAATCATTCATTTTGTCAACTTCATGTTGTTGTTTACTGTATTGTAAATGTCACGCATATGCTCATTTATGCTCACTTCTCCAGAGACAAGGATGGTGATGACATGAAAACAATTAGCTCAGTACTCTACTCACGAAACAGATCTCGAAATAACCCAATGCCACCAAACAACAAGTTCACGGCTGACACAACATCCAAAACTAGACCGTCTGCTAAAAACAAGTCTAATTCTTTGAAAACAGCTACTTTGACTAGACTGTCGTCTCGACAAATAAGCACGCCTTCAACCTCGGGTCTCTACTCAAAATCGAGTCAAGGACCGAACAAGGGCAGGGTAACATCGGATATGGTGATCTCTAATCTGGATAGTTCCAGCTCGGGCGACTCGGACGATAGCTCGGACGAAGAGGTGACCCTACAAATAAGGTAAATCATTTTAAACGTGCGTAAGATTAAATACGAGTACCTCTTTGCGAGATAATTTCATATATATCAATATCTGTATACAATATGATCTTCTAAAAATCTATTTGACACTGATAAAGAATCCGTTTTTTCTCAAATAAGATTATAAACTTCGACAACCGTTGACTCTTTTGATAAAATTAATTGTGATTGTTATAGTTCATGGGTATTGCGATTAAATACTCAGTAACATACCTAAAAGAAGACGTGAACGCCAAATTACACAAAATATGACCCATTCAAACACAAAGTACAATTTTACATTTATTTGACAGACCTGACTTGCAATTGCTTCTCTCTCTCTCTCTCTCTCTCTCTCTCTCTCTCTCTCTCTCTCTCTCTCTCTCTCTCTCTCTCTTTTTTTTTTTTTTTTTTTTTTTTTGGGGGGGGGGGGGGCAAAACGTTTTGGCACAGAACAGAAATGAAACATGGTAAAACGAACAGAAGAAACTGTCATGCTATTTTGTCGCTAGAAAGTCGACTCCATGAGACAAACCTTTGCAAATCACTTTGTTTATCCTAAATAACACAATGTTGACCGTAGTTTCCTAATGAAAATTATTAGGAAAACTCGGTTAACACTATAAAAGTTCGCAACTTCCTAAAACATTGCGGGACTATAACGCTTCCACTACCTTAAATTCATTTATTCCATTTCAGAAGCACAAGCGCCAATGCACAGAGAGACATAATGAACACAGTGTTTCGGAGTCCCCAGTTATCCAATCAGGGCTCCTCTGGCCTACCAAAGCCCATTTATAGATAGACTGGAAGATTCTACACAGATATACATAAATAATACCTGCTTGGTGTTTTGTATGAGAAAAAATATCAAACGAGGTTAGGAGAATTGATAAGTGTCGAGGCTCTGCCGAGACAATTATCAATTCTCACAAGCAAGTTAGATATTTTTTCAAAGAATACACTAAGTAAGTATTATATTAATCGTATAACCTCAATCTGTTTTGTTTTGACGATGTTTCTAACTGAAATACAAGTTTCTAAAATTAACCGCATTATATCATAATTCTAAAACTAACTATGTGATATCATAACAAATATCATATGGAATGTTATCACACGGATATTTGTATAGTTATAAGATAAAATTTAATAACTTACAAACTTACAATTATTTACAAACACAGGACTTTTTTGTTAATTTAACTGTCAAGTGTCTGAGGGCTAACCGTCACATTCTGTTATGATTAAAGTACATTCAATCTTTCTTGATCTTCCAAGCGACCAATTGCATTTTGCGACCGTTTCAAAAGTCACCTTCCTTAAATCAGAATATCTTACAAAGAAGGTTTAACAAAATACAATAAGAAACATATACTTTTTAAAGTAATACTATCTTCCGATACTTTTTAGACTAATACTATCTTCTTTGCAAGACATTTTGATTTTAGGGTTGTGATCTGAAAACGGTCGCATAATACAATTGGTCGCTTAACAGACGTGGTCGCTCGAGGAAGTTTGGCTGTACTTGCAAATCAAATCAAAGCGCTGAAAGCACTGGAGGTGGACGTTTCTGGTGGCATTGTGGTGAAATAAAACGAGACGAAAAGAAATTATCCATGTAAACATGTGATAAATGTAAAATGGTCCGATCCAAGATCGACAAGTTTCAATGTTAATGCAAACTTTATAGGAATTACAATGTTTTCTTTACTTTTTTTTTGTTAAACCTACGTTAACGGTTCAAAATACGAATGGAATATGACAATAACACCTTAGGTTTATTTTTTTATGAAATATGTGCGACCCATCACGCAAAAAAGGAGCACCCGAAAAAGAATTTGAAAAAAATGATCGGTTCCGGAACCGGTCAACCAGAGCTCGCATTTTCAAAAATATTTTACGCAATACCCAGATCGTTCCTTTTAAAATGGCGGGTCATATAATAATCAGGAGTACCCAACCCTCTTTAATCCGCATGAGCTGTTTACTTCATATTTAATATAAAATTGACTCTAAATTTAAAAGTAACTAAGAGTGTGCTAATGAGAATTCGTTATAGATTAGCAACTTTAATGAACATATCCACAAATAGCACCAAACAACTACATTGATAAGGAACAAATGAAGTCTCGCAAATACAACTGCGGCTTTAAGGTTAATGATATCAATGAAATTCTATGTCTCAAAACGTAGGCCTACAATTCTTTATCTAAATGTAGTGTATTCCTTAAAATATGAGTTGCAAGACACTGTTTTGCTTGTGCTGATTCTTCTCATATTTTTTCACGAAGCTTGGTCATAAATCATTAATTCAAAAACTAATATTTCAGTATGCATGTTAACATTTTGGAGAGAGAAAAAATGAATGAAAGACCTAGAGATTGTCAAAAAATAGGGTAAATAGGCATAGCGCTGGTGTTCTAAATATTTTAAAATTGGGTTGAACGGTTGATTAGAAATCCGCTATCCGCGAGACCGCTATAAGCAGGTCAAATGCTATGGAAAATACATCAAATATTTAGATGTAGACAATGTATGCATATCCAAAAATGGCTCTTTATTTTTTTAAGTTGTCCGGAGAATCAATGTCGGTACTCCGTACATTACGTACGGTATCTGACGTCATTTTGGTCTCAGGGCCCGGTAAAGCGCAAAACCTCCCGAGAAAAGCACTGAGTATGTCCCCTTGGGGTGTACCATCTCGGAAGGTATTACTCTTTAATATCAACGGCAGGAGACTTCTGTGCGAATGCGATCGTTTTCCGTTACCCGTGCAATAAAAGAAAGAAGTAAATAACAATAAGATGCGAAACGTAGACCGCGCGTCGTGCGAATTAATATCCCGCACAGCCCCCGCAACGGCATTTAGATCGGCGGAAGTATGCCTTTAACCTTGTAGAATTTGAGTTGACTAGATATACGATAAGACGATTGTCTGTAGTAGACGACGGAAAGATATATAAATTAGCAAAACAAGAGGGCCGTTGGCCCTGGGTCGCTCACCTGAGAAAAAAGCTTCATTACCTAGGTATGTCCATGCAACCACAGAAAAAGAGATTTTCACTTATTCAATCAGATAACATTTGAAATAATCATTCCCCCCCCCCCTCTGCTCCTCCCCTGGACATTATTTGTTTAAGCTTTTTCCATGAAAGGTCTGTGATCAGCTAATCTATGCCAGATATACAGGCTGAGTCTGAGACTTTTAAAGTTTTCTTTAATGAGTTGATCAATCCATGTCAAATATAAAGGCTGTAGGGATTCAAAATTCTCAACAAAGCACTCCCCCCTCCCCCAAGATGCTCTGCACCTGGTGAATCTACAGTCATGATTTTAGCTAATTCAATATATGTCCATATGCTGATCATCCATACCAATTTTCAAGTCTGTAGGACTCCTGGCTCATTAAAAGTAGTTTTAAAGATTTCAAAAATGATCCAAAGTACTACCCCCTCCCCAAGACACTCAGCACCTGGTGACCCTACAGTCATGATTTTAGCTATTATTAATGTCAATATATTGATCACCCATGACAATTTTCAAGTCTGTAGGGTTCCTGATCCAGGAGAAGAATAAGGTTTAAGATTTCAAAATTGATCCAAATTACTACCCCCTGCCCCCTAATGCTCCGCATCTGGTGGCCCTACATTCATGATTTTAGCTATTTTATTTTAGATCCATATGCTTATCATCCATGCCAATATTGAAGTCTGTAGGGCTCCTGGTTCATTAGAAGATGAAGATTAAAGTTACAAAATTTCCACAAAAATACCTCCCCCCTCCCCCCTGATGCTCCGCATCCTGGTGGCTTTACAGTCATGATTTTAGCTATTTATATAAAGGTCTATGAGCTGATCCTTCATGCCAATTTTCAAGTCTGTAGGTTTTGTGATTCAGAAGAAGAAGAAGGTTAAAGATTACAAAATTTTCACGAAAGTACTATTCTCCCCCCCCCTGGTGCTACGCACCTGGTGAATCTACAGTCATGATTTTAGCTATTTTAATAAAGGTCCATATGCTGATCATCCATGCCAATATTCAAATGTGTAGGTCTCCTGGTTTATAAGAAGAAAAAGGTTAAAGATTACAAAATTTTCATCATAGTACTACACCCTCCCCCCTGGTGCTCCGCACCTGGTGGCCCTACAGATATGATTTTAGCTATTTTTATCAAGGTCTATGAGGTGATGATACATGCAAAATTTTAAGGCTGTAGGCCTTCATGATCAGAAGAAGAAGAAGGTTAAAGATTACAAAATTTACCCAAAGTACTACCCCCTCCCCCCTGATGCTCCGCACCTGGTGGCTAAACAGATATGATTTAAGCTATTTTTATTAAGGTCCATAAGCTGATCATCCATACCAGTTTTCAAGGCTGTAGGGCTGCTGGTTCAGAAGAAGAAGAATTTTAAAGATTTTCTTAAATTTTTAACTTTGGTTGCCATAGCAACCAGAGTTTTTCACCGATTTCAATTCTTTTAGCAATTCTTAAAGGGGACCACCTAAGGAACATTTCTGCCAAGTTTGGTTAAAATTGGCCTAGTAGTTTAGGAGGAGATGTCGTTTAAAGAAATTGTTGACGGACGACGCACGACGGACGACGGACGACGCACGGACGCCGGACAAAAGGTGATCACAATAGCTCACTTGAGCACGTTGTGCTCAGGTGAACTAAAAAGACGTATTGTCTACCCGGATTATAAGCGGAGAACCCCTCAACGTAGACCTGATGACTTTAATTTTAGCTTCCCTTCAGTTTTCTTTTAAGAAAACACCGCGAACTGGGTTAATAATCCATTTAAGATGTTAGTTTTATGAAATATCCTAAATCCCTGTATAAATCCCTGTATAGCTTTATCTGAGTTACGACATTCTAGCCACAACCCGAAAAAACGCAAAATTTCTGAAAAGTGTACAGGATTGATCACCGAAGAGAGATTCGCCTAGAAAACATTGCTCTCCTCTGTTGAGCGTTTCTCGCCCCAAAAAACATTTGACCAAATTTTTAACTTTAACTTTTATACTAGGAAACTTTCAAGCTTTAATTTTGCAAAGTCAGTAGTCAAGGAGAGGAAGGTGAGAGGAAAAGGAGCATCATGGTCCTATTGTTACAATTACTGATATTTATTATTATTGTTTGTTTTGAAATACAGGATTCTGAATTTGCCTTTTTTAAAATGTCGCTGAAAAGTGAAGTTTCCTTGCACTCTAAATGTCTGTCACAAAATTCACGGAAAATATCATATCATATTGAATTTATCATCTTATTCCAAGAAATGAACTTCTGAGATTTCACAGCGTTATAGATTTTGATATCATCAAAGTATTAATACTTTTAAATTATTTAGTGCTATCATCATAAAATGTACTACTTTTGTCTCGCTTTTGTGGGTATGTTACTCTCATATTGCTGTATGAAAAACCTTCCCATTCACAGCACCAATAAAATTCATTATTTATACCATTTTATTCATACATATATAGTACAGCTCTTCTCAGAAATATAACATATTTAAAATCAAAGGAATACAGAAGAAAAACAACATTAAAATTGGCATTATGTAAATTACGAACTTCACCATTTTCAATGCTGTAATTGTGAATGCTGAATTTTGCTTTCCCTGTAAAATTATCGTTTATCATATTTTGCCATAAGAAAAACCTTTTCTTACGGCAAAATATGGCTAACAATAATTTTAGCTTCGGCTTGATGAGATTTGCAAGAATGCACCCTTTCACTGGCTATTTGGTAGATGATATGGCAACATACCTCAGAAAATAAACAAAAAATAATTAGATATGTCAATAAAAGGCTTGTTCAAAGCATAAAAACGTGAACGCAGAATGACAAAAATCTCTATCTTGTGTCGTTTAGAAAATTTAAGGTCTGTAGACATGTGGAAGAGTCATTATGGTAAACAAGCTTTCACTGACCGAAGTTATGAGCAGAATAGAATCGTTCTAAATTTCAATGATGTTTTTTTAGTTTGATGGTAACTACAAAGTAAGTAAAAATGCATCTGTGCTTCTGTAATATACTCATAACATGACAATTTTATTTACATACTCTTTCTTTATAACATACATTTCTTTAAATTGATGGTGGGATATATCACGTACTTTAAAAATGTAATTTTATTAGTCAAGTTACATTGTCATAACCATTCTCTGTTTAACTGTAAATAGATTGTTACTCCATTTTGATTTTTGCATTGTTTTCTATTTTTTTGCCTGATGGTTTGTTTACTGTCACCAACTTGACTTTCCTAAAATCAAAGAACTAAAAGTACTGATGAGTCGCATAGAGAAGCTAAACGTAAGTTTGGTAGTAAATAATAACTACAGTGCAAAAGGCCCTACATAGCGCCGTCGAGGCATTGTTCATTGAAGTTGCAGAATGCAAAACTACTAAATTTCACAGTTTTTTATGCCATGAATTGACCATTTAGCCTTATCTTTTTATCTGACTTGACTCAATCGTGCTCTCAATCATGACATTATATTGTCAGACATTCTTAACAGATTTCAAGATATTTAAGCCAAACATTTAGACTCGAGATTGAGAATAATGTTTTAATGCCGTGATCTATATCATGGCCTAACTTGACTCAATCTTAATTTTGTCAGAGATATTATGAAGACAAACATTCTGTTCACGATTTAATAAAATTGATTGATTGATCGAATTGAGTTTAACGCCGCTTTCAACATTTTTTCAGTTATATCACGGCGGCTGGAGCACCTAACACTTGTTTCCTGGTATTTTCTCACAAGTATAACCACCAAATCCTTTTCTAGCCTCCAGCTACTATCGCACATAGGTCTACAATTATCCCCCCATTGGTTAGAGACAAATAGTCGGAAAGAATGAGTGCCGCCGTCGGGGATCGAACCCGGGGCCTCTAGATTGACAACCCGACGCGCTACCAACTGCGCTATGACGGTGGCTGTCTGTTTGTTCAAAAACCGTTTGACAAAATAATTGATTTTCACGAGGAAAACTGGATAAGCAGGCGAGTAATAACAGTACAAATGACGTGATATTTAAGTAAGAGATGACATAGCTGTTGAGATGCTAATTGAAGTTTCCAAAATAAGGAATAATGGAGATTTCTCCTGTCAAATATTCAGTATAAAACCACGTACTTTTACCACATGTTTACATTTTTTTCTTACTACTAAACAGACTCCACCACCCCTCGTGTTTAAGAGCGGAAAATGCGAACGAAAATATCAGCATTAACTAGATCGATAAAATCATTATTTTGAAACCATTTAATATTCAAAAATATTTTTGGAGTGGTATTAAGCCGAAATTAAGAATTTACCACATACAAATCCTTCATTCAAACTCAAATTTTTAAGTAATTGATGAAAAGGTCGGTCCATATATAATTCAAACGGACTATACATGATTTTACATAACTAACTGTAAGTAAATCAAGATGACTGGAGAAAGATGGCTCTTTGTTGATACATGTTAATAGATATGGAAGGAAGTATTCAAGCAACAACTTTGATATATCTTTATGTATTTACATGTATGTATAAACCCACTTTGACCATTGTTCTTGAAAATGCTTCGTGTCAGAAATTCCTCCACACGTAGAATTACACTTCAAATTGAAACATAAAGGTTAAAGATATATACATAAGTAAATGGAATTCATCCATTGGAGCTTTCTTCCTCTCTTTTACTCCCTTTCAAAAATTTAATTTCAATCATGAAATGTCAAAGTACATGATACTTCTTGAAAATAGAAAACAGCGTAACCTTATAGCAAAAATAAGACTTTCCTCCCATGAACGGTCGCCATCAAAGTAATAATCGAATTGACAGGATTTGCGAAGTGTGTAATCTTAGGGATATTAAATATAAATTTCACTTTAATATGGTCTGTCCATTTTATGAGGAGGTAATATCTAAATATATTCCTCCATTTTACACTAAGAAACCTAAATTTACTACATTACTAAACAATAAAAACAAAAAAGTATTAATAAAATTATTATCATTCTGCTTTAGTACTTTACAGATGATAAGAACCTTCTACTCTTTTGAGAACGAATAAACAGGTTATTTTTGTTACTCTCAATATTGCCATGTTTGGTTTAATTTTGTTTGTTTATGTGATATGCCTTTTCGACTGTATGTTATATGTTGTAATTTTGGACTATGAGCTTACATGCTCAACGTATGGAATAAACTTATGTTCTGTTCTACCAAAATATATTATACAATCGCCCTTATCCCACACACACTTAGCGCAACTTTCCATGTTAAGCTGCTTGCAATAAGTCGACCAACCTAAACACCAGCTAAATAAAGATTTTACATATTTTTTGTACAACCAACCTTTTAAAATGCAGTCAAGGTTTCAAATGAGAGTATTTTTTGCAGAAGATTTTTTTAAAGATTTCAAAGTGAAATTTTGCTAAGCCTTTTCGCACCAATATTTGGGATACAATCGAAATTTCAATAACAAAGTAAAAATCTCCTAAGGAACTTTCATATCCAGTTTTACTAAAATCGGTCCATCGGTTTGTGAGAAGGAGTGTTTTCTTTAAAATTTCAAGTGAAAATGTACACGACCATTCCACGCCTTTATCTAAAGCCAATCAAAATTTCATAAACATTTAAAGTGTAGGGTCACCAACACAACATTCATGCCAAGTTGGTATGAAATTTGCCGTGTGGTTTGAAGGAAAGAAGATTTTTTACGGCTTAAAGAGGAAAAAATCCATCCCGCCCAGCCTTTTTTGGGAGTCGATCATAATCTTAATGAATAAGAAAAAAGTAATGCTAGGAACATATCTGCCGAGTTTGATTAAATTTGGGAGAGGATGTTTGAATAAAAGCTTACGCATTGACACAAACAATGTCATGACAAAAGCTCAAGGACGTCGGGCAGTGGAGCTAAAAATAAATTCCGACGAAGGTTCAAAAAGATTGGACCAAAACTATGGCCCCTAGAAAAGTATCAGTAAAGGCATTTCTAGTGTTTTGCTTTTTTATCGATGGAACTTTCCAATATTCGATCACGTTCATCATTGTGAAATTATAAATACTATGACAAAGTTATACGAATTTTATGCCACAATTGTTGCCCATATAGTGTCGGTTACAAAAATGTTTACGCCAGCCGACGAAGGGCAAACATTCAATGATTTCAAAGGCTCACACTGAGTAAGATATGCTCAGGTATTCTTAAAATGCTTTTCAATTCAGGTGAAAATGATTTCTGGTCTTGAGTGCGACAATGAAAATGTGTTGTACGTTGATGATGGTTATTATTTTCTTTCAAAGTCTTCGATGTTAACAATTTCCAATATTAGAATTATATTGGTAATTTTTTTTCGACACATATTACCCTTGACATCTGTCCTGCTTTCAGAATGACAAAATGGTGCAGACTGTTTGCCAATTATACCCCGCTTTTCACGGAAGTGCACGTGCAAAGCGGGTTATAATTGAGCAAAAAGTTTGCAACGCTGCATTTTAATAAAGAATCGACAATAGTTTCGGCAACTTAAGATTAGCCTAGCTTGTCAAAAGATGAGTGCAAAAGAAGTATAGTCCGTTTGACTTCTATATGGACCAACATTTTGCCAAAAATTTCTGAAATGAAAAAGATGAAACGTATTTTTTTCTTGTCATATCATATTTCCAACTAATACCATGACAAGTTTTGTTTTCCAGAATTTTTTTTTGAAAAATAACGATTTTGTCCGTCCGTCTACATGTTAACTTTTAGCCTTTCATACCTATTTGTGTCTGTATTAGACGGAACAGCGAATTGTATAACCAAAAATAGTACTGATTTGCATAGGGGCTGAGTCAAAATGTAAGATTTTAAGTGAGTTGTTATAGTATAAAATCGAGTATTTTCAAAAATTTAAGTTTGTCGAAGATTTTTACTACCTTTGGATTTCAAATCTGAATATATACTCTTTTTGTTCAGAAACCGTTTAACCAGATAATTGATAATTGTTTTTATCTATTCTGAGATATACCTCAAATTCACATTTTAAGACCAATCAAAAAGCATTATTTAACGAAGTCGTTGGGAATTTCACGAGGATAACTTGATTAGAAGGCGAGTAATAACGGTAAAAATCTCGTGATATTTAAGTTTAAGATGATATGACCGTCGATATGCAAATTAGCATGTCCAAATAAGGAATAATGGACATTTCATCTGTCAAATATTTAGTATAAAACCACGTGCCTTTACGATATGTTTACATTTTCTCATACCTAAACAGCCTCCATCACCCCTCGTGTTTAGGAGCGGGAAATGCGAAAATATTAACATAAACTAGATAGACAAAATCATTATTTTGAAATCAATATATTCTCAAAAAAATATTTTTTGGAATGGTATTAAGCTGAAATTCAGATTTAACCACTAACAAATCCTCCATTCAACCATAATTTTATGTAATTGTGGAAAAGGTTGGTCCATATAGAAGTCAAACGGACTATAAAGTGTTTGACAAAGTCTGAGCTTTAGTATAATGATGTAAGTTTTTTTTTACAAAATTAAAGAAAATGTTTTTTTTTTTTTTTTTTTCAAATCAAAATAAAAATGAGTGCTCTGAGAGCTCCCGTAACTTGAAATACCCGTACAATAAGCCACAATTTTATGAAAACTTGCATTAGAAATGGCTTATCAAGCGGACCATCCTAAACCCCTGACCTTAAATCTAATCCCGGTTATTTTATTAAAGGCTCCGATATTACAATCAGTGTGAGTTAATTGTCAAGGGCACTTCCAAATTGGTATGCCCAATTCAAAACATTAGAAAGCCACCTTTCTAAACAGCGGGGAGTATTATTGAAAAGAAGAACAATTTCTTATTTCCTCATTTGTCCCTTCAAATTTGAAGTTCGGCGAAGCTTTTGTTAACAATGTACCTGTCATAAGTGCCACCGCGCGTCCGTCCGCCAGACAATTTTTTTGGACATACTTTTGAAACTACTAAGCAGAAATTGCAGGCATGGTCCTTATGTCCTGCTCTTTCAGAATTGTACTTTGAATTCGGACAGAGGTGATAACATGGGCGATGCGAGTTGTGGAGTCACAAAAAGATCAAATTCAGCCAAACTTTGAATAAATGATCATTTGATCATGTTCTTTTAGATTTTGGCTTTAAATTCTGTTTCACATACGGTGAAACATAAAAATCTTCTCTGATTCTTTATAATTCTTGCAACCGTAATACCATAACATCATTTGCATAGCCTAAATCTGTTATCCCATTTAGTTTACGATTATAAACCATCGGCCGGAGACGAATGTCGGAAGGATAATCAATGCGCAGCCAGCGTGGATCGAACCCGTAACACCCATTATTTTAAAATCAAGAGTCTGGTGTGCTACCATAATTATGCACATTGACGACGGCTTCAATCAAACTGATAGCTGAATTAAATGAATATCTTTCTGAAATCAATAATAGATTTTGGTGGACGTTTTTACGTCTACCAGTATTAGTGCGTGAGAAACATTCAGGTAAGATGTCTATAGATTTTCAAAAAAGTAGTTCCATCTTGGGTTCAATTTTCTATTCTTCTTTGTTTCCGCCAGACATCTGTGCATTTTGAAAATGACATTATACAAGAATTCTATACAATTCGTAGATTATTACAAGACTCCTTTAAATTCGAAATCTAAGATACTGAACTTGTAGCTCGCTGCCTGAGATACAACTGGTAGTAAATTAAGATTCCTGTTATCTAATTGGTAATGGAATCTGCGAGTAGACTGAGAAGCAGGCGACACATTTGCGTGGTGCTATATACCCTTAGTTCTCTTACCCTCTATAAATTTATAAGCAGGGGTGAGTTCAGTGTGAGATATTGTAATCAGAAAATTTCCGGCTTCTGCTTGTCTGTACGTCCGTCCTTCCGTCCGTCAACGATTATAAAAAAATTCTCCCAAAATTATCATAGGATTTCATCCAAACACTTCAAATAAATTATCCTTAGGTTAAGTCTTTTCAATATACTGCATAGTATTGGAATCCATGAGGAACTCTGGCTGCCATGGCGGTGGAGTAAAAATATATTCAAAACATTAAAAATATTCTCCTCACAAATTATAAGACTTACATACCTGATTTTTGGCATGTGACATCGCCAGGTGGTCCTCTAACAAAATGCTTCAAACTATTGCTTCCACTTGGAAATAAGTCCTTTATTGTTGGATCCTGTATTTTATATATAAACCAAGAATGAAAAAGTAAAAAAAATCTTTTCAAAACCATGAGGCATAGAACCTTGATTATTGGCACGTGACATCGCCCGATGGTCCTTTGCCAAGATACTTCAAATTATTGCTTTCACTTGGAATTGAGCACTATGTTGTTGATCTCAGATTTTACATAGAAATAAAAAACGGACATTTTGAAAAGTCTTCTCCTAACCTATGAGGCCTAGAGCCTTTGTATTTGTAATATGTCTTAAACGAACGACACTCTTTCAAAATTCTAACTCTATCTTAAGAATTGGTTCTATGTTGTTGGTTGTCAAACATAAACATAGAAATATAGAAGGTGTCTTCTCATTTCAAAGTGAGAGGCTAGATGCTAAATATTATAGCATAATAGTCCAGTTTGATTAAGTGTTATGCATAGCACAAATTTGGTGACCGTCCAAAGTCACAGTTCAAAGTCAAATGACTAGGAAAATCTTGTCCAGGGCTTATCTTTTATACATGGATGGATTTCAGAATCATATCACATGCATAAACACATTTTTAAGGATTTGAGGACCTACCTTCAAAGTCAAAGTTCAAGTTCAAATGATCAAATTCACCTTGTCTGAGCAATGCATATCTAAGATTTTTTGAGTTTGATTCAATTTTATTTTGTGTGAATTCACCAACTTAAAGAGGAGTGTGTAGTCTGAAGGATTTACTGATAGATATTCAAGGCTAAAGTAACAGATTAAGGACAAGTAGCCAAACTACCTTTACCAGATAATGTCCTCAGTGTTTTTGTTTTTGTTTGTATTTCAGAACACATTGGCATATTTCTACAATTTAAGGATGTGTGCAGAGTGGATAATTTGGTCTTCTTTATTAAATGTTTGAATGTCAAATAACCAAATTCGCATTGTCCTTTTCATGTTCTCCATGTGATTGAGAAGCTTTATGATACCATGTACACAGTGTTTTCAGTTACCTTCTTTTTCAAGATCAATAAGGTTGAATAAAAAATTTCTTCTAAAATTTGAATGGGGCTGTTCTGTCCCTGACAGAATCTTATTTTACTTAAGAGGCGAAGAGAGTTTTTTTTTAATTCCATTGAGGTATGAAACTAAAAACCTAACCTCACTGTATAAATATGCGAAGTGAATTCATACATAAGTGTTATTGGGGTTTTAGTTTCATACCTCCATGAAACTAAGAATGCTCTCTGCATATCATAAAATTTAATACAATGAGGCAAAAAAGTGCATATCTCCTTATTAAGACAGGTTTCTTGTGGGACTACTTTGCGCACTAGGTTTTAAACTAGCTGCGTGCTAGAAATTGTATTCATTGAGGATTGGATCCAAATTTTAAGCCAATCAGAATGCGCGAAAATCAATAGAAACCAATGTTATTAATTTATTTAGATTCAGCTTCAAATTTTACCTGCAGAAATACCTTCATAATGCCCCCCCCCCCCTAAAAAAAACATACTATTAATTGCTTTTAGATTAGAATAAGATTTTATGTGAAAGGGAGTATTTACTAAAAATGAAGGATATGTAGAAAACCTTACTAATTTATCCATATGATTCTAATTAATTGTCAGTCTAATTATTCTGCATAAGTGTATTCTCCTTCCAAAAAAAAGTTTAAAACAAAATGAAGGAAATTTCTTTAAACTTTGAAATTGGCTATTCAAGTGAGCCATACAGGACCATCATGGTACTCTTGTCATTTCATTGAATTTCGATAATTTTTAACTAAAGCTAGCATTTAACTGGTAAAGACTCGACTTAGTGATTTGTAGCAATCATGTTTCTTTTCTGATTTTCATTTAACATCCGTCGATTAAATTTGAGAAGAACACATATCTATCGGTTCAACGATTATTTTGTTTGCATATGTATCGGTTCAACGATTTTTTGTTTGAAAATAAATTTTGTTGATCCCTGTGTAAAGATCTAGGCGATCGGGAAGTGAGTCACGCGGTAATTATGCGTCGTTATGGAGACGTGTTTCAATTATTATTGTTAAATCACGCGTCAGTTGTGTAGCAACCAATGTACCCTTCGCTCTATCATTCACAATCACATACTTTCTTCTAATCTTGATATTGCATTTAAAGTTAAGTTTAAGAAAGGGTCGCATAAGGGTTCCAGTGCTTGAATGCAAATGCTTGATATTGCAAAAAGTTAAAAAGAGCTCGATTCTGACAAAGAATGCTTTCTGAGTTATCCCTCTTAAACATCTGGATAGCCCTGGTGTTGGAAAATACACGTGCCAAGTTTCAACAGAGATATGACAAAGGTTAAGATGGTGGTAATAGCTCGACTTTTTGTTAAAAAGCAGCCCATAAGAAAAAAAAAACATTATCCATGACTAAAAGAAAAGATTTTTAATGTCTGCTTATATCATTCTACCTCTACTTTCGGATGTTTAAGTATTCAAATTGAATTTCATTCAAGTTGAATTGTGTTCGAATATCGAAACGTCAATTAAAATGATTACTCGCATGGAACTAACATGAAATCAGAGAATACATTAAAACCGAGAAGAATTAAATTGACTTTTTGGTTGAAATGAAATTTGTTTTTGAAAAAGAGTTATTGTGAACATGTATTGGTACATGCATGCTGCGGCACCTTTACATCTGACATCTATAAGAACAAATAATAAATCATGATTTAGATATACTACACAGTTTCTTTTCGATGAAACATTTCCATAATATTATCAATGTAATGTAGTATAAAATAGTACAGAGACATTTCAGAGAACTGACGAGGTCCATGCACAACAACTATTATTATCAATGATATATTGCATTAGTATGATTTGACAATGTGAAACTTTTTTCCAATACCCTTTATTAACTGAATCACATTGACAATGGTACGACAATTTTGTGAGCATTTCTATTATTTGAGAGACCTAATTATGCATCCATTTATCCATAATTATTTATTTTTGAAAAATTATGTACGACTAACTCTAGAGGGGTAAAGAGAAAATAACGTGTTGCTATGGTGACGAGATCTTATCCCTACAATTAATCTTGTGTTACGATCGATAAATACTGTTCGTGGTCGCATAGCAACAAACGGGTTTTATGAGTGAGGTAGTTATAAACTTGAGTGCAGCCTTTTCCTTTATTGTACGAAGCGAGTTTTAGAGATTTGAGAGCAAAAAAAGTGGCTTTTCAAATAGTCAATTGTTTGAATGTAAAATGATTTCTATTTCGTTTTTTTTTTTGTAACAAAACTTATAGTTAATGATATCACCATTTTTGTCGGTATGTGCAAAGACTAGTTGTAAACGTAGGCTTTTACTATTGACAAGCTTTAATTTTTTCATGTTAAAAATAATCAATTGCTATATAAGGGTAATTAAGAATAGTTTTTAAACCTAGTATGTGTTCATCAGTAATAACTTTTTATCAAGGCACATGTTTTTTTATAAGAATGTCCCCCTTTTAAAGACTTAGATTTAATTTACCATCAAACATCAACATCCAGCAAAGCAACTGGTTGCAGTTTTCATTTTCAACAAAAGCACCGCCTGCAGAAGCCGGACGTCCTACACCAGGCTGCAAGTGCTGATTGTTGCAAGCAGTGGAAGTCGAAAACCGTGCATAATTCTTAGAAAATGTGTCTGAAAATACCCCCTTGAAAACTTTGTTATCTTTTGCAAAAGCAAACAAACTTGCCAAGTTTCAAGTAGATATCAATACATTAACAACAATATGACAAAGGTAAAGGTTGTCACGCCATCTTCTACAGCAACGAAGCTACGGCAATGGTAATAAATAATTACATAACAAATTTGTCTAAAACAGCCTAGCTCAAAATTGAAAATCTAAATTAGGCACGAAAATAAACGCACTCCTTCTCTTGGAAAGGAGGGTGCTGATACTGCTCATATATCCTCAATTGCTCTTACTCCTGAATTTAACTTATAACCAATTAAAGTAAAAAGAGAAATATTTAACTTACCAGGAGTACTAAGGGTGTTGACAATATCTCGAGCGAGACGCAAAAAGGTTTTGGCAACGGGCCAAATTCGTCGTTAAACGCCGATCACGCGGACATTGACATGATAAATGATATTCATACTGATCATTTTAGTGAGTATATCCTTAGTACCATTGTTATCAATAATATTAATTATAAAATGTTACAATTGAAACAAGGGGCCCAAGAGGACATGTATCGCTCTACTGGCTTTCAAATATCCATCTGTGTAAAAAATGCTTAGATATCAATTACCGAGATATTTTATCAATTAACAATATTACATTCAATGCCGTTTGTTATCCATTCATATAAAATCACGCGCAAAGCCGAGTAGTAAAAGTAAGATTCATTTAAATAGCAGGGGTCAGAATCGGGTCAATAAAACCGCACTGTATCAATGAAAAGGTCAGTAAGGTCAGAAGTCTAGTTTGGCTAGTCTCATATAGAATCGGCCTAGGCCAGTTCGGAAAGTCTTATTCTAGATCACGAAATTTCAAAAATTCATACAATACAATTGAAACAATTACAGGGGAAATTCAAAATGAATGCAGCTGATCATATCTGTTAATCGTTTCAAATTTCCCTCAATACCATTCAAATGAAAAACTATTTAATGAATGTATCCATCGATAAATAAATTGGAAAGGATAACTAAGTAAAAACGTGAATTCTTATTTATTTATAGTATCTCAATTCATCATTTTTTGCAAATATGACAGTCAACAAATTTTTGTCATTTAGTTGGAAAGGTGTGTAGCAACCATTTATGTAATAAAAACGAGAAATGTAATAATTATTACAAAACTGGTTGAGATGGCAATTTTCGTATTACATTTAAGCTAGCAACCAGAAATGTAATAAAATCGAGAAATGTAATAAACATGTTTTTGAACATTTTTCTTTTTCAAAAAGTGTCCTCTACTGAATCGAAGTGCAAAAATATCATAGTTTTGTACTCATTTCTCGAGTTTATAATATTTCTTGAATAATAGCAATGACTTTTATAACAAAACGAACAAATTTTTTCATTGTATGTTGAATATTTATTCTTTATCTCATTGTTTTGATTTATGGAGATGATGCTTTTCAATACACGGGGGTCAACATAACCATGTGGCTGCGGTAAAAAAACTAAAGTCATATAACGACTTGACTGGTCGTCCTAATGATAAAAATTGTAACAAAATAAGATATTGTCGTTACAAAAAAAAGACGACTATATGATTCGATATAATTGTCTGAAATGTAGTTGTTTGCTAGTTTTATAACATTTCTCGATTTTATTACATTTCTCGTCAGTATGTAGCAACCAGTTTTGCAATAAAACCGAGAAGTGTAATAAACTTTAGCAGGGTAACTTAAACTTTTCAATTCAGTAGAAGACACTTTTTGAAAAAGAAAAATATTCAAAAACACGTTTATTACATTCCTCGATTTTATTACATTTCTGGTTGTTAGCTGAAATGTAATACGAGATTTGCCATCTCAACGAGTTTTGTAATAATTATTACATTTCTCGTTTTTATTACATAAATGGTTGCTACAAAGGTGCATTTGATTTTAATACATTTTTGGTCTGTACTAAAATGCTTTCGAACTTGGATTTAAAATCAAAGGATTATCCTAGATTTAACACTTATTGGGTTGTATAGAACTATTGTGCACAAAGATTCCCATAAAGGCCACACTTTTAATGATGTTTTGACAGCAAAAAGCCTTCAATTGAAAATTGGAATTTGAGTCAATTTTCTCACTTTGATGTTAACTAGGTCTCATTATCATTCAACTAGTTATACCATTAACAAAATAATACCAGATGTGTTAATATGTCTGATCAAAAAATCTAATGAATTTGTAGATGATTTTTGATTAGCTTTTGGGAAAAAACGTAATACACTTTATAGTTCTCAAGCAGTATATAATGACAAAACCTTACTGTTGGAAACAGGATCCAAGTGTGGCGATGGAGCAAAGTTTGAGTCTATTGATCTAGGAGCATTCTGGAATGTACTTAAACCTTTCTGTCTGTGAAAACTAAAGATGATTTGTTATTCGAGAGTGGGACCAGTCTTAAAATTGATACGCTATTCATGAGGCCTACCATATTTTTAATGATTTACCTAGACCGATCTAGAATCTGCCTAGTCAAATTAGAATTCCAATCTGGATTAGTCAAAGCAAAATTCCAATCTGGACTAGTCCGAATCTTGATCTGGCTAGATTCCAATTTGTCTGTGATATATATATATATATTTGTTTCAAAATCTCTAGAATAACTTGAGAAAAGGGTCACGCCAGAAACACCCATGCCGTGCTTCATTTATATTTGCGTAAACATTTAATGAGAGAATATTCAAATTAAGTTTCATTGAGGGTCAATTAAAATTTCTTGAACGGCTTTAGAAGGGGTCACCCAAAGATCATCCATGCCTAGTTTCAATGAAATTTGGCAAATGGTTCGGGATGAGAAGATTTTAAAACAGAAATAAGCCCCACCCTGTCACGCCCATATTTTGGGGTCAATAAAAATTTTTTGAACAACTTCAGAAGAAGGTCACCCAAGGATCATCCATGTCAAGTTACATTGAAATATGCCTTTGGTTTGGGAGGAAAGGATTTTCAATTTTTGTTATAATGGAAAAAAGCCCGACCCTCCACGCCCATATTTCGGGGTCAATCAAAATTTCTTGAAAAAACTTTAGAAGAGGGTCACAAAGTTTCATTCCTGCCACGTTTCATTATAATCGGGCCAACGGTTTGGGAGTAGAAGAATTTTATTTTTCAGTGAAATAAGCCCGCCCTGTCTCATCCAAGTTTTAGTGTCAAACCAAATTTCTTGAACAACTTTAGAAGAGGGTCACCCAAGAATCATTTTCATTCAAATCGGGTCAATTGTTTAAGAGGAGAAGATACTCGCCCTTCAAAGGCTAACATTTAGAAATAAGGTCTGTAAACTTTACAATTATAAGCAAATGAAGCCAAACACAAGATGTTCCAACTAAACAGCTTTTCGAGTGAATACTGTACTTTTTTAAATTCCTCACAAAAAATAGACGCATATCACACGAACATGTCTCATAAATATCGAAAAATAAAAGAGATGTTGATATTAGTGTGTGTGGAACGATTTCTAAAAAAAACCGCGCATTTTCTTACAGCGACGTTAAGTTTGACGCGCCTTCAGACGTTGATAAAAATCCACAATGTCAAGGGAAATAAGAAAATAAAAAGAAAGCGAAACACCATGCGAGAGGATTTTTTCCTTTGAAGTGACGATGAGAAAAATGGGGGGAACGCGTCATTTTCCTATTACCAAAACGTGTGTTTTTATGACATCACTTTATATGAACCAACTGCTGTTGGTTCGAATTGATCCTTGCAATAAAGATAGGTTGAGAGTTTGGAATGTTGGATTTACTTCTCCTTATAACATATAATGTTCAAAAGAAGCGTACAACTCAATACATCTCCAGATTTAGAGCCCAACTAAGTGACCATCCAATATTCGCATGTATATATATTTATGCGAAGTTGAAAATTATGATACATTTATCATTCTTCGCGAGGGAAAAGAGGCGAGTTTTAATTTTTTAAAGATGACTATATATTCTGACATTGCTATTGCTGAAGAGAGAGTGAGCAATATAATAATAACGTTGAATTTTTTCCGACAAAAAATAAATAAAAAAACAAGACGCTATACCACCGACTTTCGCTATTTTGACGTTACATTTGAATAATGTATTACCGTGCGCGACGTCTGACGATTCTTGAATATTCAGTTATATGGCCTAGCTATGACTGTAAGCAAATCAATGAAATAAAGTTTGGGAATTGAACGTATTTGGTTTTGACTTCATGTTGAACCCTCGACCCAACTAAACCTGTGACTTACTTTCTATGATATTGAATTATTTGGTCGAGAACTGTAATAAGTCACAAAAAAATGGTTGATATATACCACTTATAGCCCGCTCGTTTTTAGCTCACCTGAGCATGAAGTGATCATGGTGAGCTATTGTGATCAAGCTGTGTCTGTCGTGTGTCGTCCATCAACATTTTGTATGTACTTAGATAAAAGCCATATTTTAGCCCGATTTTTCTTGAAACGTGGTTAGAATGTTTGTCTGATCGAGCCCTCTGACAAGTTCGAATTTAGGTCAATAGAGGTAAAAAAAATAGGTCACAGGGTTAAAGTTTAGAAAAAACCTAATGCGCACTCTAGAGGCCGTAATTATGGCCCAAATGTCTTGAAACTTGGTCAGAATATATGACAAAATTAAATATTGATTGAGTTTGAAATTAGATCTAGTAGGGTAAAAAACTAGGTCTCGGTGTCGAATCTTTGAAACCTTTTGTGTAATCTAGATGCAATATTTGTAGTTAAAATTTCTTGAAACTTGGTCAGAATGTTTGTCTTCGTGATAAGTTTGACGAGTTTAAAATTGGGTCAAGTAAGATTAAAAACTAGGTCAAATCGAAGTTAAATCTTTTGTGTGCTCCTGAAGCCACTATTTTATTTTAGCCCAAATGTCTTTAGACTTTTGCAGAATGTTTTTCTACTCGATCCAGTTTGAAAACGGATCAAGTTGGGTCAAATATGAGGTCAATTAGTCAAATCATAGAAAAACCTTGAATTCACTCCAGAGGCCATATTTTTGCAAAACATCTTCAATCTTGGACACTTTGTATGTCTCCGTGATTTATAGGACAAGTTCAAAATTGTCAAGTAGGGTAAAAAGTGAGGTCATGAGGTCAAATCCTAGAAAACCCTGTGTGCTCCCCAGAGACACCATTTTTGGCTCAAATGTCTAGAAAATTGGTCAGGACTTTTATCCACGTAAAGTCTAGGTTGAATTTGAAAATGTGTCAACTTGGATCAAACATGAGGTCATATTTTATTACAACCTTTTTGCACGCTTTACGCCGTTTTTTTTTCCGTTCAAAAGTCTTGAAAGTTTGTCAGAATGTTGGTCTTCGTATAATCTGGGGCGCGATTGAATTTGGGTCAAGTTGGATTAAAAAATATGTCACGGAGTCAAATCTTAGTAAAATCTTTTTTGTCTTCCAGATGCTACTTTTTGAGCTCAAGAGTCTGAAACTTGGTCAGAATGTTTGTCTACATGTAATCTCGGTCCAGTTCGAAAACGGGTAAAGTGGGGGGCAATATATGATGTCAAGGGACAAACTTAGAAAATCATATAGGGTCTACAAAATTGTCTTTAATCTTGATCGGAATGTTTGTCTGTCTGATCTATAGCACAAGTTAATTATTGAGTCAACTATGATCAAAAATTATGTCAAGGGGTCAAATGTAAGTAAATCTTGTGTTCTCTCTAGAGGCCACATTCTTTTTTTACATAAATATCTTACAACTTGGTTAGAATGTTTGTCTACGATAAAACTATATCGACTTTAAAAATGGGCCAAGTGGGGTCAAACATAAGGTCATATTTAAAAAAAAACTTTGTTTACTCTCTATACGCCACATTGTTGGGCCAAATGTCTTGAACTTTGTCAGAATATTTGTCTTCATTGCAAAATTGAGTCAAGCCGGGTAAAAATCTAGGTCACGGGGTCAAATTTAAGACAAAAATTGTTTGCAGTCTTTACACTACATTTTCAACACAAATATCTTTAATTGTAGTCAGAATAGTTGCCTTAACTTCTTGAACTCTTTTGAAATCAGGTCAAGCCAGTCATATATTCTAAATTAGCAGTTTTTGCATTTCGCCACCCTTGTAAATATTGTCTTCGGTGATAGTTTTAGGTCTCCTTGATTGTGTCTTTTTTCACCTAAGCGCCACTCAGAACCCATTGTCCGTCGTTCGTCATCTATTAATAATTTCATCTACTCAGAAACCAATCGTTTAATTTGACCAAACATGCTAAAATCTTTCCTGTGTAAATATTTTCAAAAACTTGTTTGTGAGTTTTTGATTTTCCTAAATATTGAACGCGTTGTAGGGCTTATCAAACACGGAGAAATCATGGGCAAATTTAGCCGCGGCAATAGCGCAGTTGGTAGCGCGCCGGACTTCTAATCCAGAGGTCTATATTCGCACGGGTTCGATCCCCGGCCGCGGCACTTATCCTTTCCGACATTTGTCTTCCACCAATGGGTAGATAATCGTAAACCTATGTGGAATAGCAACTGGAGGCTAGGAAAGGGATGTGGTGGTAGTACTGGTATGAGAAATACCAGGAATCCATCGTTTGGTGCTCCAGTCGTCGCGATATAACTGAGAGATTGTTGAAAGCGACGTAAAACCCCAATTCAAATCAAATCATGGGCAAATTCTTTAAAATAAACTCCTCTTGCAAACAGGCGGTCCATTTTCAACTAAACTTGGCAGGAATGTCTCTTGTGTGACCCTTACCAAACTTACCTGCCTACGTTGACTTTTGGCGTAGCAGAACGGGCTGTGTTCCACTTTGAAATCTTTAAACGATTTCTTAAGAACAAATGCGTCAATTTCAACCAAACTTTGTTTGAATGCTCCTTCTCCATTTTTTTTTCAGAAATTTAAATTGGCTCCAAAATATGGGTGTGACAGGGTACGGTATGTTACTGAGGAGGGCGATCATGCAATTGTCATTTCAGAACTCTTGCTTAATAATAATTCATTGCTCGATTCGTTCAATTAACTGTTGTGGAATATGTAGTGTAAAGGTAAAGAGGGATGAAACTACTGTTGAGATTCGCCTCATTCTTTACAATAATAGTGGTGTAATCGACAATCATGGATGAGCAATCAATAGCAAGATCATGGTCCTAGCTATTTGAACCGCCTGTTAAAAAAGTGTTTTTATTTTCGAGAAAATGGTTCCTAACACAAGAGGACTGTGGTGGTCCTAGATCGCTCACCTGTGTTTCTTTGACCCCTTGGACATCACATCAGTTAAATAGGCAGATGACAACAAGAAGACAATGTCTAAATAAGATCAATACCATGGAATGTTTTCGGAGACGAATGAAAATGATATGCCTGGGCACAGACCTTAGATGAGCATATGGACATGCAATGAACAAACTTCATTAAATACAATTTAATGGGACTACCATGACAAGTTCCTGCCTTCTGGTTTCAGAAACCAAGTGTTTTTTTTTTTAAGATTCCTCCTATGTGTCTATGCAAAATAAGGTGGGTTCATTCAGAGCCCAAATATGACCTCATGGGCATGACATGAAAACATTAATAGAAGTCCTATTTTTAATACTACAAACATAATACTGAAGATGTCTGCCTTTTGGTTTCAGAGAAGAAGATTTTTGAAGATTTTTACTCTTTGAATCTATGTAATAAGGGTTGCACCCGGGTGGAGCCCACATTATGATCCCGGGGTCTTGATATGAACAAATTAAGTAGATGTCTACTAGATGATACTACATACCAAATATGAGAGCTGTTTGCTTTCTGGTTTCAGAAAAGAAGATTTTTACAGATTTTCGCTATATGATTCTATGTAAAAAAAAAAGATGCGCCCGGGTGGAAGCCAAATGTGACCCAAGGGGGTTGATATGAACAAACTGGGTAGAGGTCCCATGATGATGGTACATACAAAATAGCATATTGTCTGCCTTCTGGTTTCAGAGAAGAAGATTTTTGAAGTTTTTCGCTCTTTCTCGGATTCCGTGTAAAATGGGTGCCTCCGGGTGGAGCCCAAATACGATCTTGATATGAACAAACATGGTAAGGGCCCACTAGATGATGCTAAATACCAAATATGAAAACTGTCTGCCTTCTGGTTTAAGAGAAGAATATTTTTGAAGATTTTCGCTCTTTGATTTTATTTAAAAAGGGTTGTGCCCGGTGGAGCCCTAATATGACCCCATGGTCTTGACAGGAAAAACATGGTTGAGGTCCTATATATGATGGCATACCAAATATGAAGGTGTCTACCTTCTGGTTTTAGATATGAAGACTTTCCTTTTTTCACCCTTCGTGCTCAAGTAAACTTAAAGAGATGCCCGAATGGTATCCAAATATGACCCCCAGGGTCTTGATATGAACAAACTTGGTAAAAGTCCACTAGATGATGCTACAATGTACATACCAAATATGAATGCTGTCTGCCTTCTGGTTTCAGAGAAAAAAGATTTTGAAGATTTTCCGCGCTTTGATTCTTCGTAAAAAGGATTGTGCCCAGGTGGAGCCCAAATATGACCCCATGGTCTTGATATGAACAAAATTGGTAAAAAGTCTACTAGATGATGCTACATACCAAATATGAAAGCTGTCTGCCTTCTGGTTTCAGAGATTTTTTTAAAGATTTTGCGCTTTGATTCTATGGAAAAGGGCTTGTGCCCGGTTTGAGCCAAAATCCCAGGATCTTGATATTAACAAACTTGGCAGAGGCCCATTAGATGATGCTTCACACCAAATATGAAAGCTGTCTGCCTTATGGTTTCAGAGAAGATTTTTTAAGATTTTCCTATTTACACCCTTATTGTTAATGGTAAAGGGAGAGTTAAGGGTGGGTTTCATTTATTTGATCAATTTAAGTAGAGCTGGGCCCAAGGAACATCCTTGCCAAGTTTCATCAAGGTTGGCCCACCGGTTGAGGAGGAGAATATGTCAGTTTTAAGAAATTGTGGACGACGCACGACGCCGGACGATCACAATAGACCACCTTGTGCACTTCGTGCTCAGATGAGCTAAAAAATAGACACGTTTAATGGAGAATTGTAGACACGAAGGGAAATTGATTTGGCAGCTTGCCATACCTCAGTTTATTTAACATTTTTCACATTGGCGCTTTGCCAAATATTCAAGTAGACATGGTGGCGCTAGTTGACAGGTGTGTGTGTGTATATAATTGTGTAGAAAACTGTAGTGTATACTCGCTTATAGGTTATAACTCTAATTTTGACGATCTTTAAATACTGGTTATACAGCCAGTCAATGATTGTGCGGACTCTTGTGCTGATATAAATATTTAAAATTTACCTGACGCCATTAAGCAACACTTGCTACTTTCCTGCCCTTGGAAACATATATTCTACAAGGATATCATTTGTAAAACCTTAGATAGTTCTCTTAACGAAATGGAAAAAAGAAGGGATAAATAAAATTCATGGACAACGAGAGAAAACCTGCCATGTTAAAATGAGCTTTTTTAACAACTGTTCAAATCGGGGTACGGACAAAAGTCCACTAGGTCAAAAGCCCACTGGGACAAAACCAAAGCGGCCAAAAGCCCACTGGACAAAGGCCACCCAATTTAGGACAAAAGCCCAGTCAATGTATAAATTATTCATGTATCATACATGAGCAAAACATTCTAGATCTATTCAAATATATATTTATTGAGTCGGCTTTTGTCCAATAGGGAGTGGGGTTATGTCGCAGTGGGCTTTTGTCCGCTGAGGTTTTGTCCCAATGGGCTTTTGACCAAGTTGGCTTTTGTCCTATTAATTATAAAAATTTGTCTAAACGATATTAGGGGTTAAATTCGGACCTCTGTGTATTGAAAAAAAAATAATAAACAATGATTAAATATTATCTACTATATATATTTATTGTATAAAATGTTTTGATACCGCCACATGTGAATATACATGACCAATAAACCCATCACACACTTCGGTCCCCTGCGTTAAGGGTGTCGGTGTTTGGTAATTAAAGCTGTCGGTGTTTGTCGGTGTTATGTGTGTAATCATTAAATAGCCGTAGGCTATGTTCTCTTATCTTGCGTCGCTATAGCAACTAGATAATAGTATTGGATTTCTGTGTAAAGTTAGCCGATAACGTTTGTGCGCTGTGTGTATTATCGATTTTTTCCACATTAACCTTACACTACCACACACTCGATAAAGTTTCGTCTGGGTTATTGGAATCGTGCCAAGATCTCCCCATCGTAAAATATCGATTTTCCAACGCGTGTATTTTTATCAAGTCGTAGATCACCAAGGGTTACGGACCTTAATTATTCTCTTGGTGTGTAGACCGTTTCATCGAGCGCGAGAAAGAATTAATAATAGACAATTAAAGATCGTCGAAATTTGTGTTCATTTTCGGTGTGTAGAGATGGTGTTAAGGAGTGTATATGTTATTATGTAAGTGTGTCATTAATGAAAAGAACAGTAACTATGGTTTGCAGTTAACATGGATTAACACATTTAAGGTGCGTGTTTTTCAATTATTTAAAGTGTTAATGCTTGCCTTTATTTTTCATATCTATAAATAGAATATGTGATTCTTACCAACTGTTCACTACTATGGACGGACATCATGGAGATCAAACTGTAAGGGTAAAGAAGATTTATAACGCACAAAAAAAAACAAAAACTAAAACAAAACCAAGTAACATTAATCCGAAAAGCAAAAACAAAATCGGTTTTCGATGTTCTGACTTGATTTGTGGAATTTTAATAGATCTGTTGTTTTGATTGTATCTTCTAAACAATCATTTACACGATTTCAAAGCTTTCGTGATTTGAATTATTTCAGCTTCTAGGAATGTTGGGCAAATTTTAGATAATCTGTATTTGCCTAATGCGTTGATGCAAAGGGAAAATACATTTAGAACAACAAGAAATAAAATTGGTGGTTAATACAGTGTGTATTGTCTTTTATTATGAGTTGGTTGCTTGAAATGGGTTTAGCACTGCTTTCAACAGAAGTGCAGTAATGTGCTTTTTCACCTATCCATTAACATGTAGGCTACATAATTTCCTGTTGTCTGTGCCACCAGGAGAACCTGGCTCTTTGGTGATGATTCATTTCGCTGGGGTTGTGATTTTGAACCCTGGCTCTACCAACTTTTATCCAACATTTGCCAAAAGTCAATGTGAAACAACTCATTCATTATTAATTTATTAATATAATTTGTCTTCCGCCACTGTGTAAAGGTAAATTCAGGAGGAAAAATTGAGCCTGACATGCAACTCAAACCCACAACCCCCCTAACTAGCAAGGCCCTCTACCAACAGAGAAAGCTTGGTACCTGGCCATGAGTCTACCCACTGTTGATCACTACGCTCCCCCCCCCCCCCCCCCCCCGCCCCCCCCCTTTTAACCGTTTGGAGCCAGTCCTATGGCAGACCCCAGTGTTCTCCGTTTAATTTTGACACCATTTAGCCCTTTCCTGTTTTACAAAATATTGGACCTGTCCAAATTCAAAGGTTTTGCAGACGAAGATTTAAAGTGGATTTAACTTTTGAAAAATAACCATTCTGTAGGGTAGAAAAAAGTGTGGGAAAAGAAGAAATTGCTTGTCAGAAGCAATTTCTTCTTTTTCCACAATGTTTTCTCAATCAAAAAAACACAGGCACGTAAAAAGCAGGGATTAAACAGCAAAGGGTTAAGATAATCTTTATAATTAAAGCAGCATTAACAATAAAGTGTAGACACACTTTATTGTTTATGTTGTTTCATTTATATAAATAGAGATATTTTGTATAAGTATGAAGAAAACAATTGATTGATATAATCTTTTATATTGCATAAGTTGCACTAATGGCAATTTGATTGGGTCAAAATGACTCCCTGCAGGAAATTTTTGAGGGTCAAAATGGGATTTTTGGGAGTCAAAAGGGTCAAACACGAGCCCTGGTACTGGTGTGAGAAGTGCCAGAAACCATGATAAGGTGCTGCCGACAGAGCCAAGTTGGTAGCATGTCGGACTGTAAATCTAGAGGTCCTGGGTCTGATCCCCGACGACAGCATTCATTGTTTCCAACTATTTGTCTCCCATTAATGGGTCGATAATTGTAGACCTATGTTGGAAAGCAGCTGGAGGCTAGAAAAGGATGTGATAGTAGTTCTGTTGTGAAAAATGTCAAGAATCCATTTATATGTGGTCCACCCCAGCCATATGAAATAACTGACAGATTGTTGAACCCCATAGAAACAAACCATGGTAAGGTTCACCAGCCCTTGGATGTAACTGTAAAAATGTTGAAAAGGACATTAAAACCTATTCAAATTAAAAAAAAATCAAACCTGTTCTGTGACTGTACAACCACAAGCTACATGCTTTCCATCCGAAACATTACTTATTATGTGACCCTTCACGCAAAAACAGACCATCTGGGAACTTTGTAAAATAAATATTTGACAGAGAGATTTTGTCCAGCATAGGCCATCCACAGGTTGCATTTCAGAAATTCTTTTACAGGAAGGTTTGCAAATAGTTCATTGTAGATTCAGAAAATTAGCAATGTGCAAAAAGTTTTGATGTTAGTCAGTCTGCACAGGCAGTGAAGGTCTGACTAGGGTCGACACTTTAAGCACTACAACCAATGGTCCCTTTTTCGGGTGACGGGTCACATATGTCTGTGCATGACATTTCCAACAACCTGACAAGTACATGAAGGGCAAACCGTTACACTCAGTAGCCTAGACATTAACGTAGTGTAACAAGATGATTTGTTATTTGTCTAGAGACACTTTTAGGCCTATTGTTAATAGTATCATTCCTTTGAAGGATAAAATATGAAAGTTTTGTTAAACTCATAACCCGAAGACTCGTCCTTAATCCTTCGGATTTTTAGCTCAACTGAGCAAAAGTGCTCAAGGCCAGCTTTTGTGGATAGATGGATGTCCGTTATGTAATGTGCAATGTCTGGCGTATGTCTTCCGTCCTTAACATTTGCCTTGTATGCACACTCTAGAGGCCACATATTTTGCCTGATCAACCTGAAATTTGGTCAAAATGATTGTCTCGATGAAATCTTGGACAAGTTCAAATAGGGTCAACTAGTTTCAAAAACTGCGTCACGGGGTCAAATCTTGGCAAAACCTTGTATGCACTCTAGAGGCCACACTTTTTGCCCGATCAACCTTAAATTTGGTCATAATGTTCGTCTTGATAAAATCTCGGATGAGTTTGAAATTGGGTCAACTGGGGTCAAAAACTAGGTCAGGGGGTCAAATCTTTGAAAAACCTTGTATGCACTCTATAGGCCACATTTTTAGCTAACCCAAGCACGAAGTGCTCAGGGTGAGCTTTTGTGGTCGAGTGATGTCCGTCGTCCATTGTGTGTAATGCGTTGTGTCGTCAACATTTACCTTGTATACACTCTATAGGCCACAATTTTTGCCCAATCAAGCTGAAATTTGGTCAGAATGATTGTCTTGATGAAATCTCGGACATGTTTGAAATTTGGTAAAGTGGGGTAAAAAATGAGGTCACGGGGTCAAATATTAGAAAAACTTGTAGACACTCTAATCACCATATTTTTTTGCCTGATCAACCTGAAATTTGTCAGAATGTTCAAATTTACATCACTTTTTTCTGAAAGTTTTCTAATTTAGGATGTGAAATCAGGTCTTGTTAAGTAAAGGGTTAAGGAAAGATTTGATAATATTTACTGACTTTAATGATGTTATCAGCTGTTTGTATAGTTACAAATATTAAAAGGTATGTCATTTATCATTATTATTAATATATTAAAATCATCAGTTGATATTACTGAAAAGGTTCACAAAAAGTCACTGTCCATTCTTTGACAGCCACTTCTGAAGTGGTAGTTTTAAAATGACGTGTATGATGATAACTGTACATCAGATTGTCATAATATCATGTAAAAATTAGTAGTGGTTTTCCTGAGAGACCCTGAATGTTAAAGGGGCTTTGTGACACAGAATATAGGCTCTTAGTTACTTAGTATAGAAAAGGCATATTTCATTGATCAATTAAACTTTTCCCAATTTATCTATTTCGCCACTCGTTTTTTCCCAATTTTAAGATTTCGTGATGCAAAAAATTCATAGAGGTACAGGTACCTTTCCCAATTGGCCAGAAAAAACGCTGATGATTGTCTTGATTTAATCTCGGACAAGTTGGAAATTGGGTCAAGTGGGGTCAAAAATGAGGCTACGGGGTCAAATCTAAGAAAAACCTTGTAGGCACTCTAGAAGCAATATTTTTTGTCCGATCAACCTGAAATCTGGTCAGAATGATTGTCTCAATGAAATCTCGGACAAGTTTGAAATCGGGTAAAGTAGGGTCAAAAACAAGGTCATGGGGTCAAATCTTGGAAAAACCTTGGAGACACTCTAGAGGTCACCTTTTTTGCATGATTAACCTGAAATTTGGTCAGAATGATTGTCTTGATAACATCTCGGACAGGTTTGAAATTAGGTCAAGTGGGGTCAAAAAAGAGGTCCTTGGGTCAAATCTTAGAAAAACCTTGTAGACACTCTAGATGCCATATTTTTTGCAAGATCAACGTGAAATTTGGTCAGAATGATTGTCTTGATGAAATCTCAGACAAGTTCAAAATTGGGTCAAGTAGGGTCAAAAATAAGTTCACATGGTCATTCTTTGAAAAACCTTGTAGACTCTCTAGAGGCCACTTTTTTTGCCCGATTAACCTGAAATTTGGTCAGAATGATTGTCCTGATGAAATCTAGGTCAAGTTTGAAATTGGGTCAAGTGGGGTCAAAAATGAGGTCACAAGTAAAATCTTGGAAAAACCTTGTAGACAATTCCGAACCCTTATTTTTTGCTCAATCAACCTGAAAATTGGTCACAATGATATTCTTAATGAAATCTATGTCAAGTTCAAAATTTGGTCAGGGTTTTCCCTGGGCCTCAGAAATTGGGGGTCATTGTGACCCCCATACCCTAAGAATTGGGGGTCATTTTCCAAATTTTGGGGGACAACTTTTCAGAAACCTAGGGAGCACATAAAAAACAAAATAAAGTAGACTGTTACGTCTTCAGAGCCAGATACATTTCATATTTTTCGGGGTTTTTCCTCCTGTTTTGGAACAGGTCAAAAACATTTTAACCCTCGGAGAATTCAAGCCATATAAAAAGATTAAACAAATTCAGATTTAATGACTAATGACTCCTTTGGTAGATGGACCATAGTCATCACCACCAAACTCGCTAAAACAGCTCTATTTTGTTGTTCCTTTGAAAGAATGGCCCCAATGCAGACGATGGGAGTTTACACACTTTTATTTGTTGTTGCATTATGTAAGATCCGGTGTCTGGTTTACAGTTAATTTTATGACCGGAAATAGGGTCAGAGGTGGTTTCAATCACGATAACCCGTCTACATATTTTATCAGGTACCTATAGCTATCTAAAAATAGAATAGTGTACTGATTTTATCAACACTGGAAAACCTGGTTATCACGGAGGTCACAAAATATTGTATCTGACGGTTGTTAACAAGCGAGTTATGTCAATTTTTAACCCAACTGAAAATCTACGAAAAAAGATCTCCAATCATACATGTTCATAGCACAGAGCTGTATTTTGAAACTTGCGTCACAAATGTCGCACAGGTAATTCTTTTGCGGGTCATTTGTTTTGAAATTGCGACAAAGACGCGCATTTTTTGCGTCATGGAAAACCCTGTTGGTCCAGTGGGGTCAAATACGAGGTCACTAGGTCAAATCATAGAAAAAACTTGTAGACACTCTTGAAGCTATATTTTTTGCTCAATTAATCTGAAAATTGGTCAGAATGATCATCTTGCTGAAATCTAGGTCAAGTTTGAAATTGGGTCAAGTGGGATCAAAATTTAGGTCATGGGATCAAAATTTAGAAAAACCTTGTAAGCAGTGTAGAGGCATCATTTTTTGCCCAATCAACCTGGAATTTGGTCAGAATTCTTCATTCTTGGATTCCTTTCTAAGCCTACTTTAAACAATTGTTGACAGTTCACTCAGGTGAGCGATTAAGGGCCACTATGGTCCTCTTGTTTGCCCTATCAACCTGAAATTAGTCAAAATGACTGTTTAGATGAAATCTCGGACGAGTTTGAAATTGGGACAACGAGGGTCAAAAACTAGGTCATGGAGTCAAATCTTAGAAAAACCTTGTATGCACTCTAGAGGCCACATTTGTTTCCAAATCATTTTGAAATTTGGTGAGAATGTTTGTCTTGAATAAATCTCGTACGAGTTCAAAATTTGGTCAACTGGGGTCAAAAACTAGGTCACGGGGTCAAATCATAGAAAAACCTCGTATGAACTCTAGGGACCATATTTTTGCCCAATCAACCTGAAATTTGGTCAAAATGATTGTCTTGATGAAATCAAGGACGAGTTTGAAATCAGGTCAACTAGGTTAAAAAACTAAGTCATTGGGTCAAATCTTAGAAAAACCTTGATAGTCAACCTGAAAATCGTAAAACAGGAATCTCTAGTTGTATAGAAGCAACATCATGGTTTAGCTTAGTGACATTAATTCATTTATAAGCTCCACTGGCCGAAAGCCAGCGAGCTATTGTCATGGCGGAGTGTCCGTCGTGCGTGCGTCCGTCCATGCGTAACTTTTTTCTTTAAACATCTTCTCCTCCCAAAGCAATGGGCCGATTTTAACTAAACTTGGTAGAAATGATCCTTGGGTGGCCCCCTTCTTAAATTGTTCAAAGAATTTTGATTGGCCCCCAAATATGGGCGTGGAAGGGCGTGGCATTTTTTCACTTTGAAATCTTTAAAAATCTTCTCCTCCCAAACCATTGGGCCGATTTCAATGAAACTTGGCCAGAATGTTCCTTGGGTGACCCTTTACTTAAACTGTTCAAGAAATTTTGATTGGTCCATTAATATGGGCGTGGCAGGGCGGGGCTATTTTGAGCCCAAAATCTTTGAACAACATCTCCTCCTGAACCACTTGGCCGATTTCAATGAAACTTTAACAGAATGTTCCTTGGGTGACCTTTTACTTAAATTTCTCAAGAAATTTTGATTGGACTAAAAATATGGGCGTGGCAGGGTGGGGCTATTTTGAGCCCGAAATTTTCAAATGACATTTTCTCCTGAACCACTTGGCTGATTTCAATGAAACTTTACCGGAATGTTCCTTGAGTGTCTCTTTTTAAACATTATTTGCTGAATTTTGATAGGCCTATAAATTTGGGTGTGGCAGGGCGGGGCTTATATTGAGGCCAATATCTCCTCTGGAACCACTCAGCCAATTTCAATGAATCTTTACCAGAATGTTTCTTGGGTGACTATTTACTTAAATTATTCAAGAAATTTTGTTTGGTCCATAAATATGGGCATGTCAGGTGGGGCCTATTTTGAGCCCGAAATCTTTGAACGACATCTTCTGAACCTTATGTTTTGATAAGATTGGTCAAGGGTTGCAGGTTCATTGTGATTGAGTATTTTGGCGCAATATGGACCAGAACCATTTAATCATTAGTAAATAGGTCTTAGGAGATTTTGGAGTGTTAATGTACTCATTTAAAGTAAGCTTTATTTAATGAAAGTCTAAAGATTTTAAAAGCCAGTGGAGCGATACAGGCCCTCTTGTTAAAATTTAAGACAGTTCAGTCAGGTGAGCGATTAAGGGCCTCCGTGGCCCTCTTGTTTCTACCAATTCCATGGCTCAGCGTGAAACAGTTGCAACTGCCTATAAGCATCTATATAGGCAGTTGCAACTGTTTCATGCTGAGCAATCAAACTGATGTCAGCTCTGTTAAAAAATATAATGGCTTTCATTTATGTATAATAATAAGGACCTGATTGATCGATTATGAAATTTCTTAGTTGATTATCACAATCAGAAGCCAAAACCAACTGCTTATTGATAATAATCGAATAACCTGTCCATCACTACCTCTGAATAATCACAAATTATAACTATACTTTCAGAAATCTATCCAAGGTGAAAAGTTTTTACTTAGCTGTTTAGTCTGCTACTCGAAGGATATATTCATGCAGGTAAAGGCATGACCAATTAAACAAGTAAACCATTTTTTATATCGCAATAAAGGTAGTAACTGGTTGATATCGACATAACTCACTTTTTCTTCGTTAAGGTTTAATGTGTTAGTACACTACAAATTACTTTTGAAGTGAGTACACAATTCCTTTTGAAGTGAGTATAATTTCATCAGAGTTGTGCTTGTTAGAGATGGAAATTCCTTATAATTAAGATGTTAATTCAAGAGTTAGACATCATAATTTCAGAGATAATTCTGGCTCAGAATATCATGTGCAAAAATATTTTATTTAGCAAATTTTAAGGGAAATTAAGATTTTTTAGCAAGAAAATTATTTAAATTCTTCACTAAGGTGTTTTTGGCTTGAGATTTTTCACTCGTTAAGCCAGTTTCAATGAGTTTTCCGGCAGAAATATCTCATCCCAAAATGATTTCTACATCATGAAAGATTTTAGATGCTTTGGGTGAAAATATTTACCCTTATCATGCTGAATAAAAAAAATCTTTGCAAAATTGCAAGAAAATCAAAATGCTCAAAAGCACTGGATGCATTGATTGTGAGTAGGTAATCATTTTAAGAATAAAAAATCAGCTTTTATGGATTCAAAAAGGAAAAACAGGTGGTATATTCAAAGATTAGACTGTACATATGTGCAGGCTGATGTTTTTCTATAGCTCCTGCCAAGGCAGGAATATTTTGGTTCAGCATGACAAGGGTTAAAAATCTTATTTACTCACTTGAAAAACTCCCTCTAAAGATTTATTTTAGTAATTTTAATTAGAATTCTTAGAATCTTACTCTAACGTTCTCACCTGTTTCCACAGAAATAAACTTAAAGGATAGAAGCTTTTCCTGTTCATTATTCAAAGCATTAAAAGTGGTTTCTTTGAAATTTTAGGCAATTTCTTTAATGCCTGCAGTTACTCACTTTATTGGAACCAATAAATCTAAAGAAGCATGTTGAACTTGTGTAATTATAGAAGGCATCTGATTTATTTTTCAGATTAAACCATCATGTGAAAGCAGATATGGTTATGAGACACAAAAATCAAAAAGAGAGTTTGTAAAACTTATTGAAGACTAAGGTGTATCACACAAATAGAATATGGTACGTTTTCTTAAACTTTTCAGTGTGAAAATCATGGACATAAGCACATTCAGAAGTACAGATAAGAGTGGATAAAGCCTGTCTGAAATCTTTGTTTCTCAATGAAAACCTATGTTGTGGGCACTCATTTGAATCGTCCTAACAAGACAATTCAAATGAGCACCCACAATATAGAAATTTGTGAAAGTATTGTTGAAATATTTGAACTTGAAATCAGAAAAAGCCCCTTTATCTGTAGCTTTGACCATCTTGAGGGTCAGTGCAAAACTATTATAAGTCATAAGTGTTTGTCACTAACTTTTGTGGGTAAGGAGGCCAGTGGACTCCCACCATTAGAAATCGTAGAGACCAAACTCAAACTAAGGAGTCTGAATTTTCATATTTGGAAGAACATTGTGAAAAAAAGAAAAAAATTGCTTGATGCATTATAATGTCAAGGTCATTGGTGAAGGTCATTTTGTGAAAGTTACTCATTTATATCGTAGAAACTTAATAATTTGCTTTAACTTTTGACTGGTAAAGACACTATATCTATTGAAAAGGGGTCTCTATAAGCATTTTGTACAAATTATGCCCCCTTTTAGACTCAGATTTTTTACCATCCAGCACTTAACAGCCAAGCCTAGGCACCCGTAGACGATGCTCTTGTTTAAGTTCAAATATTCAAGAGTTTAAACATTACATGGAATTTTGTTTGCTATTAATTTCCATTTTGAAGTTCATTTTGCTCTTGATTTGCATATATTGTATTAAACTCCTTTTATAGATTCTTATGGAAATGAACTCTAACCCAAAACGACTTGATTTAACTAGTTATCAAAATAATATTCTGCAATTTGAGTAGACTTTACGAAATACCGCCAGTCCCACTGACATTTCTGGTAAAAATCATACCGTGTGAAAAGTTGTGCATGAATACAGGACCGAATGACTGGTAAAATCCAGCCACATCCAGAATGTGTTGTATTGTCCAGTCTTGAGGAATTTGGTTTGGTCTGGTAAAAACTTTAACCTGGATAAATTTTGGCTTAAAATTTTCATCAAAATCAAAGGGCAAAAATCACTGAAAGTACCACCTGTAATTAAATTTTTAGCTCCACTACTGGCGGAAGGCCAGCAAGCTATTGTCATGGCGAGGTGTCTGTCGTGCGTGCATCCGTGCGTAAACTTTTCTTTAAACATCTTCTCCTCCTAAATCAATGGGTGGATTTTGATGAAACTTTACCAGAATGTTCCTTGGGTGACCCTCTTTAAAAGTTGTTCAAGAAATTTAGATTGACCCCCAAATATGGGCATGGCAGGGCGGGACTTATTTTGACCCCGAAATCTTTGAAAGACATCTCCTCCTGAACCATCGGGCCGATTTCTATGAAACATAACCAGAATGTTCCTAGGGTGACCCGCTTCTAAAGTTGTTCAAGAAATTTGGATTGACGCCCCAAATATGGGCTTGGCAGGGCGAGGTTTATTTTGACCCCGAAATCTTTGAATGACATCTCCTCCTGAACCATAGGGCCAATTTCAATGAAATTTTACCAGAAAGTTCCTTGGGTGACACTCTTTTCTTAAGTTGTTCAAGAAATTTGGATTGACCCCTAAATATGGGTGTGGCATGGCGGGGCTTATTTTGACCCCGAAATCTTTCAACGACATCTCCTCAAAGTTGTTCAAGAAATTTGGATTGACCCCATGATATGGGCGTAGAAGGGCGGGGCTTATTTTGACCCCGAAATCTTTGAACGACATCTCCTGAACCATGGGGCTGATTTCAATGAAACTTTACCAGAATGTTCCTTGGGTGACCCTCTTCTAAAGTTGTTCAAGGAATTTGGATTGGATGAGATCCACTGGATCAATAAAATTCAGGTGAGCGGTTTAGGGCCATTCCGGTCCTCTTGTTTCAAAGTGATATCTAAATAGTTTTCTTCCTTGTAATTTTACATATAAGTTGAATAAGTTCATTCCTTCATAGAAAAAGTCGGAATTCCTTCTGAATGCTGTTCACTTTCATTAGCTAGTATTTTCAATATCTCTCTTTCAAATCTTGAGATTTTTCAGCCAGTGGAGCAATACAGGCCCTCTTGGGCCTCTTGTTTGAAAAACTAAATCTATTGACAATTCTGTTGTGAAAGTGAGAAACAGGTGGTGTAGACAAACATCAGACTGCACATATAAGCAGACTGATGTTTGTCTATAGCTCCTGCCAAAGCAGGAATTTTCCAGGTTCAGCATGACAAGGGTTAAGTTTACTGGACCCACTTGCCGGTAAAAAATATGGGTATTTCGTGAAGCCTGTTTGAGAAAGAGTCCCAAAAGTATACTTCTTGAGTAATTTCTTTGAAAACAGAGCTTTAAGTTCGAAGAAAGCAAATCTAAGAATTCAAAGGCATGATTTTCATTGTTAACAATAGGTTTCTGCTAACTGATAAAGATTCACAAAGGGACCAACCTTGTTAAATTTGGTTGAAATCCATGGTATAGATTCTTAAAAATGATTTTCAAATTTTCCACTGTTAATTTATGGAATTGATCAATCAGCCCATCAAAGGCAAAATTTTCTTATAGTAATTGAATCAAAATTATATTTTGTTAAAATATGTAGGTTAGACATATTTTATGACTGGCACTCTTGTTACTATATGATGTATATGAAAATGACATCTGTCCATCCCATTCAAAATTTCTTTATTTAATTTAATAGAGGCTCAGACAAGTATCACTTCTGAAATTGGTTGTTATTCATAATTTTTTCTAGAAAGAAGGCTTTTTGAAGAAAAAGGTTATGAATGGATTGTACAGACACAGCACCGTGACAAAAGTTTCTGGAGCCTTCTGGATAATAATGTTGTTATTAATAGATAATAAATTAACAATGGTTAGTTGGGCTCTAATTTCTTTTGGAAACATGGAAAATAAGGAACAACACTAGATTGATATCTGAACTAACTGCTCAAGACTTCTAAATCTTTATTGTTGGGAAAAATAGTAAAAATAGGATTTTGCAGAATGTAGTAAAAGGAAGTAATTCTTTCTGCTCTGTAAAATAAAGAATTCAAGATTAAATTCCCTTCTTTGAAGAGTCAAAGTTAGTCAGTCATCATTATGGAGATAGAAAGTCTCTGATCCTTAAGGAGAAAGATGTCTTTATACGCTATGTTACAAACAGGGCTTTCAATAATAATGGTAATTATGGTACTATATTTCCTCTAATTATAGCACCATCCCTAATAGTAGCACCCCTACATTTTTAGCTCAACTGAGCACGAAGTGCTCAAGGTGAGCTTTTGTGGTTGGGTGGATGTCTGTCGTCTGTCGTCCATCGTGTGTCGTCCGTTGTGTGTCGTCAACATTTACCTTGTATGCACTCTAGAGGCCACATTTTTCGCCCAATCAACCTGAAATTTGGTCAGAATGATTGTCTTGATAAAATCTCAGACGAGTTCGAAATTGGGTCAAATGGGGTCAAAAACTAGGTCACGGGTCAAATCTTAGAAAAACTGTATGCACTCTAGAGGTCACATTTTTTGTCCATTCAACCTGAATTTTGGTCAGATTGATTGTCTTGATAATGTCTTGGACGATTTTGAAATTGGGTCAACTGGGGTCAAAAACTAGGTCACAGGGTCAAATCTAAGAAAAGCCTTGTATGCACTCTAGAGGCCACATTTTTTGCCCATTCAACCTGAATTTTGGTCAGAATGATTGTCTTGATGAAATCTCGGACAAGTTTGAAATTGGGTCAACTGGGGTCAAAAACTAGGTCACAGGTCAAATCTTAGAAAAACCTTGTATGAATTCTAGAGGCCACATTTTTTGCCAGCTCAACCTGAATTTTGGTCGGAATGATTGTCTTGATGAAATCTTGGACGAGTTCGAAATTGGGTCAACTGGAATCAAAATTAGGTCACAGGGTCAAATCAAAGAAAAACCTTGTTTGCACTCTAGAGGCCACATTTTTTGGCTGATCAACCTGAAATTTGGTCAGAATGATTGTCTTGATGAAATCTTGGACAAGTTTGAAGTTGGGTCATCCCGGGTCAAGAACTACGTCAAAGGGTCAAATCTAAGAAAAACCTTGTATGCACTCTAGAGGCCACATTTTTTGCTCGATCAACCTGAAATTTAGTCAGAATTATTGTCTTGATGAAATCTCTGACGAGTTTGAAATTGGGTCACCTCGGGTCAAAAACTAGGAGTCAAATCTAAGAAAAACCTTGTTTGCACTCTAGAGGCCACAATTTTTGGCCAATCAACCTGAAAATTGCTCAGAATGATTGTCTAGATGAAATCTTGGATGAGATCGAAATTGGGTCATCTGGGGTCAAAAACTAGGTCACGAAATCGATTATAAAAATCCTTGTTAATAAACCTTAAAATTGTAAAAAAAAAGGATTCTCAAGTTGTATAGAAGCAACAGCTTTGTTAAGCTCAGTCATTCATCATTCTTTTTCTCATACTTCTTTTGAAAATTTTAGACAGTTCATTCAGGTGAGCGATTAAGGGCCACTATGGCCCTCTTGTTTAATTAGATAACTCCACTACAAATGCCTAAACTTTTGGAACTTTTTGAGACTTTTTGAGGGCCTAAAACCGTCAATTTAATTTCAAATCAGAAAATGCATATTAAATAAAGGCTCCCTGACCATATTATGTATAATTGCCAGAAGCGTTTATTAGGAGAAATATGTTATATTCTCAAAAATTTGCAGATGGGTTGTAGAAATATCTCGGTATATTATCACTTTGTTTTTTTACTGCAGAATAAGTGATATTACCAAAAGATTAAAACCTGCTTTCCTTCATTGAACCAAATGTAAATTCATCTGATGTTAGCCTTAACACATGTCACATGGCTCTAAGTGCAACTGCTGCTGCACTGCAAAAAGTTCCATTTAAAACCAATGAAAAAGTAATAAATAATTAATAGTAAAATTCATTGGCTACACCCAATAAGTAATCAGATATAACCAATTATAGGGCTGTCACACCTTAACGTTTTAGCCAGCGTGTGCGGAACGTGTTGGATTTTTTATAACACGCAACAAACACGTCGGGTACGCTATGGACACGTTCCGCACACGCTATCGGCACGCTGTAACACTTTGGCACACGTTGCCATACGCTGAGTATCTCATAAAATTTTGAGCATGCACAAAATTTCTCAGCGTGTTCCGAACGTGTTGGAACACACTCAGCACACGTTCCGAACACGCTCAGCACGCTAGAGACACGCTAGGAGCTCGTTCACTTACGCTACGAACACGCTAGAAACATGTTCGCCCAAAGTTTAACATGCTTCTAGCGTGTCTCCAGCGTACTGGGAACGTGTGCATAGCGTGTCTTCAGCGTACTGAATGCGTGTCTAGTGCGTTGCAAGCAAGTTCACAGCGTGTTTCTGGCGTATGACAGCGTTTCAGTTTTCAATGAAAAAATAAAAGTTCCGCTGCATATTTGTCTTGAATTTCTACCATCAGCTTGTCTTAAATGAATAAATTTGTCCATGTTCGATTTTGTTCAATTTATATAAATAAAACTTATGTTATTTTATGTTATGTTATAAGCTGCTTGTCTTTTCTTCCATATAAATCCTTTACGGATTTTCTTAATTCCTTAGACTGTCGAGGTGGAGAATGTAGCCTAAATGTGTATTAAACATTGCGCTTATAGCTTTACACATGCGTCTGCTCATTGGTCAGAATAACAATACGTTCGCGAAAATACAAACATTCAATCATTATCAATATACCAAAAAGACAAGTACATCGTTGTACCTAGTGGACATAATACAAAAGGTGGTTTACTCTATTCTGTTCTGTTCAGAATATTTGATTCTGTTATATGTACTACAAGTTTTATAGTTGGTACACCTTTTCCCCCTTAATATAAGACTAGCTATCCAATATTAAGAGAGGTTGTAGAAAGTCATCCTACATGGTAGAGCATATAGAGGAAGAAAGGAGTGCATTATGACAAGTCGTTCTTTACCCTTTCGCAATATTTTTCGAGTGAAAAGTACCAGAAGCGTTAATCAGCCTGTAATCTTATAAGTTTGTTATATGCATTTTTAGCTCACCTGAGCACATCGTGCTCAAGGTGAGCTTTTGTGATCATTGAATGTCCGTCGTGCGTCGTGCGTCGTCCGTCGTCCTCCGTCAACAATTTAATTGTTTACACTCTAGAGGCCACAAATATGATCCAATCTTCATGAAACTTGGTCAGAATGATGGTCAGGTCACAAGGATGAACCCTATTGAAAATGGAAAGGATCCATGCCATATCACAGGAAAAGGGGCCTAAAAGACAATTTTCTTGTTTACACTCTAGAGGTCACAATTATGGCCCAATCTTCATGAAACTTGGACAGAATGTTGGTCAGGTCACAAGGATGAATCCTATTGAAAATGGGAAGGATCCATGCCATATCACGGGAAAAGGGGCCTTAAGGACAATTATCTTGTTTACACTCTAGAGGCCACAAATATGGCCCAATCTTCATGAAACTTGGTCAGAAAGATGGCCAGGTCACAAGGATGAACCCTATTGAAAATGGAAAGGATCCATGCCATATCACGGGAAAAGGGGCCTTAATGACAATTTTCTTGTTTACACTCTAGAGGCCACAAATATGGCCCAATCTTCATGAAACTTGGTCAGAATGATGGCCAGGTCACAAGGATAAACCCTATAGAAAATGGGAAGGATCTATGCCATATCACGGGAAAACGGGCCTTAATGACAATTTTCTTGTTTACACTCTAGAGGCCACAAATATGGCCCAATCTTCATGAAACTTGGTCAGAATGTTGGTCAGGTCACAAGGATGAACCCTATTGAAAATGGAAAGGATCCATGCCATATCACGGGAAAAGGGGCCTTAATGACAATTTTCTTGTTTTCACTTTAGAGGCCACAAATATGGCCCGATCTTCATGAAACTTTGTCAGAATGATGGCCAGGTCACAAGGATGAACCCTATTGAAAATGGGAAGGATCCAAACCATATCAAGGGAAAAGGGGCCTCAATGACATTTTTTTTGTTTACACCCTAAACGTCACAAACATGATTCAATCTACATGAAACTTGGTCAGAATGTTTGTCAGGTCACAAGGATGAACCCTATTGAAAATGGGGAGGATCCGTGCCATATCATGGAAAAAGGGGCTTTAATGACATTTTTGCTCTTATCACTCTAGAGGCCTCAAATATGGTCCTATCTTCATGAAACTTAAGCAGAATGTTTGTCAGGTTACAAGGATAAACCCTATTGAAAATGGGAAAGAACCATGACATATCATGGGAAAAGGGACCTTAGTGAAAATTGTCTTGTTTACAGCCTTAGAGGCCTTAAATCATAAAAGTACAACTTGAAAATTTGATGTATTTAATGAGACAAAGAGACGAAGGTGAGCGATATAGGACCATCATGGTCCTCTTGTTTCATATGTAACAGGTGCCAGTGAATTTTTCTTTTCGTCTGTTCCTATTTTTCTTTTACATGAACCAACATAAGTTGAATTTGAATATTTGTAGTGGCCGGTGGCCTGTTTATATATTAAAGAATGAATTTAAAGGGGTAATTTCTTGCAGAATTTATATATATACAAACACGTTATAACACGCTAGCAGTGTATTATAAACATGCTAAGCACGTTCTGAGGACGTTACGAGAATGTTGGACACACGCTCAAAAACGTTGGTATACGCTGACATACGCTATGATTATGGTCTAGACATGTTACTCACACATTCAAACTCGCTATTAACACGCTACAAGCGCGTCGTGAATTGACGAAAGAAAATGTAGGTCAGCGTATGCCGACGTTTTGCGTACTTAGTCGTTTTCTCAAACGCGTTAGGCACACGCTGGCTAAAACGTTGAGGTGTGACAGGGCCATTACTCTCATTTAAACATTATTTCCAAGGGCTAGGTTTTAATGAGACATTAATTTGCTGATGACATTTTTATACGCCACTGAAGGTGTATGAAAATTGGTATCATCTTCTCCATCTGTCTGTCCATCCGTCCAAATGTCAGAATGTATGTCAGACCATAGGGTTATCCGTACATACATTTCAATCTTGTGAATGCAACTCCTCATTCATTTGTGGACCAATTTGGATGAAACAAAATGTTCCTAGTCACCTGACACAGGAATGAATCTTAGGTGACCCTGCACATATTGATTGTCATGTTGGGGTGTCTGTCGTCTGTGGCCAAGTGCGTCCGTCTGTCCGTCCATCTTGTGATCAGATGAAAAATAAGTTTTTTATGGGCAGAGGTCATTTCTTCAGTTATGTTATATGTTGGAATATCCAATAATAGGGTAAAACAAACTATCCTGAAAATTTAGACAGATGGATTGAATATCATGGGAATTTTATTTTCTGTGAAGTTTTTTCAGTCTGCAAAATTATTTTGATAGATGAACAGCATATTTTTTTATTGACAGAGGTTATTCTAACAAATAAAGTGAATATTTGATCACCCTTTTGGCTTCACCTTAATGATGAATTTTTTCTTATGAAATTTAATAGGTGTTAAGATTAAAGATTAGAAAGAACAAAACCTTTGTTGAAATCCAAAGGTATTGAAATATAGAAATATTAGTTGAAATAAGTAGCCTGAGCATACCCCCTGAGAATTGGTCGGTTTAGTTAAATGACGAAACCACTGCTGAGATCCGCCATGTTTTTTAACATGCTCGATGTAAAGCACTGTCTTGCGGGGCCTCGGTTTAATGTCTCATCTGAAAGACAATTAGTTTTGTTAGTGTACCAGCTAGACCGGAATCTAACCCACACAGTCCCAACTTCAATGGTTTTGAAGTCCGGTGCTCTACCAACTGAGCTAATCGGGCTGGTTTTGAATGGGAGCTGGAGGATGAAATGGAAGTACAGTAATGGACTCAGTGTGTGAAATTCTAGGAATGAACTGTTTTGTGTTCCAGAAACTGCAATCTGACTTCATAGAAAATGAAATGAAACTAAAGCTCATTCAAACAAAACAAATCTACCCTAATGGTTAAAAATTGAATTATTTAGATAATAAACTGAAAGGAATTTTAAAAATTGACCTATACTTAAAATCAATCCTAGAATGCATCCAGGGAAAGTTTTAGTGGAGTGATATCTAGCCCTCTTGTGCCTCTTGTTTGAATCTCTATTTAACCCTTGTCATGCTGAACCCGGAATATTCCTGCTTTGGCAGGAGCTATAGACAAACATGAGCCTGCACATAAGTGCAGTCTGTTGTTAGTCTACATCACCTGTTTCTCAATTTCAAACCAGAATTGTCAATAGATTGAGTTTTACAAATAAAAAATCACCTACAGTTGGTACTTTTAGTGCTTTTTGCCCTTTGATTTTGATGAAAATATTAAGCCAAAACTCAGCATGACAAAGGTTACTAATGTAACTTTGAATCACCATTTCTACTAATCATTTGCTTAAAAGGGACTGGAAAATGAAGAGTACCTTAAAAGGGCCTATGAAGACAATATTCACCAGATAAAAAGGATGAAACTAACTACATGTTATGTGTACATGTGAGACAAATAGGGGTGGATGGGTTGTGGGTAAAGGGTTGACTTTAGTTAGACTTTGAACTTTTAAAACATTTATCAGTTGAAGATTGCAGCATGTAATATTGGACTGAGAGCATAAGGAAATTAACTACATGTAATTTATATAGAACTAAAATTTATTTTACCATTTCGATTTTGTATGCAAATAGCCACTCTCTTGATAAAGGAAAATAAAGAAATCCTTATACCATAAAAGCTCTTAAAGAACCTGGGGTTCTATTAAAAACATTGCATTTCCATTAGAAAGGGATGGACTATTATAAGAGGGTATTCTACATATGGATGGCTCGATGCAAATCAGTTGGCATGCCTATTTTCATATAATATGTAATTACAACTGTTTTGCGTCGAGCCATTGATATTTATAAAGACAGTGAAAACAAGATGTGTTTGTGAAACACGAATGCCCCTGTAACAGCATTTTTGCATAGTTTGACCTTGACAGATGACCTTGACCTTGTCACATGACCTTGACTTTGGTATCAGCGGATGTGGATCATTGAGATCTATCATCATGCCAAATATTAGCATTGTATCTTGAATAGGCTTGAAGATATTGGCAATGTTAAGTTTTTTGGTAAACTTTTGCAGACAGACAGATGGATGGACAGACAGACAGAAGGACAGACGGACAACGGTAAAACAATATGCCCCTGATCTATCGATGCAGGGGCATAAAAATGCCAAAATTAACAAGAATCCCATAATATATTAATATTTCATTGGGGATTTTTTTGATGCCGTCGCCATGTGAAAACTTTGGCATTTTCTGGTTCTACTGAAGGCATTCACCTGAAACTTGGCACACATGTTCACTATCAAAAGAGCAACCCATACTATCAAGGGGGATATCTCTAGATGAATTGACTAAGATTATTTTTATAATCCCTATTATCCAGCACTCACAGCCGAGTGTAGGCTGCTGTAGGCAGTGCTCTTGCAAAGAGACCTTGTTTTGTGGGTATTCAGGCCTGAGGAGCAAATTAGGCACTCAAGTGCCTCTTGTACACTAAATTTTTCAAAACAGTAATGGGATTGTATGAGATGCTGTAGGATGGAATGTTTGCTTATATCTTTATTGATTTAAACCACTCACTCACAATGCTGCATTTTGATCTGCTGTGTACAAAAACCCAAGTTAAAATAGTTTTGGTAAAGAAGGATTCATTATGTCACAAGCAAACCTCAATTCACTCAATATTTGACACTTTAAGGACTTAATATTCTTCTAAACATTGGTTCAAGTTAAGGATAGTTGTCTGTAATTTCTTTTGCTTTCTATAACTGGGCCCGGGGCTATAAAACTGGTCTCATGCTCAACTGAGTATTTTCTCAATTTTAAACTTGAGTATGTTCATTCATGTTTTAAATTCTAAGTTTGAGAAAATTTTCAGTTTAGTTTGAGAAAAAATTTATAATCATTCTGAGACCCTGATGCGGGGTTTTGAATGGGCGTAAACAATATACATTCTAAGTTTAGATGTTATATTAGTTGTGGACTTGTGTCAAGGGTTACAATAGTCGTTTATCATATAGGTAAAGGGTCCAAAATGTAATCATCTGGCAGCCTGCCAACACATTCATTTGAAGCACTGTGAATATTTGCTTGGTGTTGGCTTGGAGCCAATTTTTATCGAATTTCAGATTTACTGCTGGCTATTGATTTGTAGCAAACAAAGCATCAGTTTTACCCTTTGCCTTGAAAAAATGTTGATTTATGTTAGCTTTTTCCTATAATACATTGAAATGAAATTGTCAGGGGTACAAAATTTCTATGCTCCACTTTTCAGATATATTCATACATCCATATTTCCATACCTTAGTTTTAGCTACACTGGCCGAAGGTCACTGGGGCTATTGGTGTGGCACTGTGTCAGTCATGCATCAATGCATCTGTGTGTCCGATCAAAACCCTTTTAAAAATCTTCTCCTCAGAAACTATTGAATGAATGTCAACCTATTTTCACAGGTATGATCCTTTAGTGACCCTCTTTCCATGTTGTTCAAAGATTTTTGATCCAATGAAAAACAACTCTTTAATGGGCGTGTCTATTTCCACATATGGTAATATGTTACTTTTTAGCTCACCTGAGCACATCGAGCTCAAGGTGAGCTTTTGTGATCATTGAATGTCCATTGTTCGTCGTCCACCGTCAACAATTTAAGTGTTTACTCTCTAGAGGCCACAAATATGATCCAATCTTCATGAAACTTGGTCAGAATGTTGGTCAGGTCACAAGGATGAACCCTATTGAAAATGGAGAGGATCCATGCCATATCACAGGAAAAGGGGCCTTAAAGATAATTTTCTTGTTTACACTCTAGAGGCCACAAATATGGCCCAATCTTCATGAAACTTGGTAAGAATGTTGGTCAGGACACAAGGATGAACCCTATTGAAAATGGAAAGAATCCATGCCATATCACAGGAAAAGGGGCCTTAATGACAATTTTCTTGTTTATACTCTAGATGCCACAAATATGGTCCAATCTTCATGAAACTTGGTCAGAATGTTGGCCAGGTCACAAGGATGAACCCTAAATTGGGAAAGATCCATGCCATATCATGGGAAAAGGGACCTTAATGATAATTTTCTTGTTTATACTCTGGAGGCCACAAATTTGGAACAGTCTTCATGAAACTTGGTCTGAATGATGGCCAGGTCACAAGGATAAACCCTTTTGAATATGGGAAGGATCCAAACCATATCAAGGGAAAAGGGGCCTTAATGACATTTTTTTTTGTTTACACCCTTAACGTCACAAACATTATTCAATCTTCATGAAACTTGGTCAGAATGTTTGCCAGGTCACAAGAATGAACCCTATTGAAAATGGGAAGGATCCGTGCCATATCATGGGAAAAGGGACTATAATGACATTTTTGCTTTTATCTTTCTAGAGGCCTCAATTATGGTCCTATCTTCATAAAACTTAGTCAGAATGTTTGTCAGGTTACAAGGATAAACCCTATTGAAAATGGGAAAGATCCATGTCATATCATGGGAAAAGGGACCTTAGTGAAAATTGTCTTCTTTACAGCCTTAGAGGCCTCAAATCATAAAAGTACAATTTTGCTTGAAAATTTGATGTATTTAATGAGACAAAGAGACGAAGGTGAGCGATATAGGACCATCATGGTCCTCTTGTTTCAGAATCTAATCAATAGTCAATTGCCAATTTCTCTAGAATAATTGTTTAGTGACCCTTTAAAAATCAGTCTACAAAAAGATATTGTGAAAGCAAGAAAAATGTGTCTTTTATGGGCGGTGATTATTTCTCATGAAATTATATAGTGGAAACTCAGAAAATTATTTTCTTAGAATCAAACTGATTGATATCAACCAAAGTTTCACCAGAATAAATCTGAAGTGACCCCCATCAGTCTACAGAAAATAACTTTGATCAGACTAATAACATGTCTTTTACGGGCGAAGGTCACTTCTCTATATGTTATTTAGAAAAAACTTTTAAAATCATTTTCTAAGCAGCTAAATAATGGATTTTAACCAAATTTCAATTGAATGATCCTATAGTGACCCTCTATCAATCTTCAAAGTTTTGTTGTGATCAGATGAAATGTATGTCTTGCATGCATGCCCATTGGCAGAGGACATTTCTCTTTAATGTTGATTAATGGAAAGTTTGAAAATTTCTCAGCACCTAACTCTTGGATAACATAATTGTGATTGGTTTAAATCCATTTTACATCCGATGGGAAACAAGTTTGTACAAACTAGATAAATCCCTCCTTGCCCCTCCTTGGAATCGAACTCAGGACATTTGGGTCAAGAGGCAGACCCTCTACCGACACCACTTTAGTGACCTTTTGATGACCCTAAACCAGACTATAAAATTATTGAGATAAGATGAAAAATGTGTCTTTTATGGGCAAAGGTTATTTCACTTTATGTTATATAGTGGAAACTTCGAAAATCATTTTCCCAGAACCTAACTGTTGGATATCATCCAAATTTCACTGGAATGTTCCTTTGTTAACCCTTTATAAGACAAGAAAATAGTATTGTGATAGGATGAATAATAATTATTAAATTGGAGGAGGTCAATTTTCTGAATGCCTTTCATTGATCATGAATTTCTCTTTGCAGAAATATTTCAGCTTGTGACTTAGCATTCTTGTAGAAAAAGGTGGAAACGCACTTAAAACATGTAAATTAAAATTCTTATCTCATCATGTGAGTTGATTCAGGCCTGTGAAACAAATTAGTTGCTCAAGCAGCTCTCGTTTCAGATATACTCAAGGTCATTGCTGAAGGTCCAACAAAATTAATATTGCTCAGACCTTATCTCCTACATTATGAATGAATTTTAAAATAATTTGGCACAGTTATTCCTTTTGATGAGTACTTGTGTCATGCAAAGAGTTTGTTCAAATAAGACCAAGGTAAAAATTTTGGCTTAAGATCAAACCATAAAATTTTCATGTAGGATGCACATCTGCTACATGTTTGCCTTGGTTTCAAAGAAGCTTGGCTCTGTTGTTTTACCTTGTACTAGTTGAAGGTGAAGGTCACAGCTGAAGGTCAAATGATAAAATTTGCATTGTCCAATCAGCAAATCCACATTATTCTATGGATATCAAAATGATTTGCATAAGTTTTTCCCCTTATTAAGTTCTAGTGTCATGTGAAGAGTTTTTCTGTGACCTAGGTCAGGATCATAGAATGTCATTTGATTAAACCAGTGTCTTGTTTGTAGCATGACTTCTACATTCATGATTGAAATTAACCCTTGTCATGCTGAACCTGGAATATTCCTGCTTTAACAGGAAGTATAGACAAAGATCATCCTGCACATAAATTGCAGTCTGATCTTTATTCATGCCACCTGAATTTCATTTTAAAAACAAGAAAGGTGTAAAACAATGCATTTCCTAAATCAATTCTCATTCACATTTGGTAACTTTCAGTGCTTTTAGCACTTTGATTTAACATTTATTTTGCAAAGATTTTTATTCAGCATGACAAGGGTTAATGATAATTTTGCTTGGTTCTCCCCTTAAAAAGTTCAAGTGTCATGTGAAAAAGTTGTAAGGGTAGATAGCAAATTTGCATTGGCATCCTTGCCTGTAACACATTTCTGTTTTTAGTTCCACTGACTGGAGGCCGCTGGAGCTATTGCCATGGCGCTGTGTCTGAGGTTTCTTCCATGTGTCTTGTCACAAGTTGATTCTTTAAAAAAAATCTCTGCAGGAACTATTGGATAAGATTAAACTTTACAGGAATTATAGTAGGGTGACCCTCTAACAAAATTGGTTAAGAATTTTGGATCTATTGGAAAGCAGTGCCTAAAATTTAGTGGTCTGTGCTAATTTCCATTAATGATAAAAATTAACTTTTCTCAGAACATTGGTGACAGATATCAATCAAATTTTACAGGAATGAATTATTACCCTTTGATGACCTTTTATCAGACTACCAAAAATTCTGTGAACAGATTAAAAATGTCTTTCATGGTAAGAGGTCATTTCTCATTATGTGTTATATATTTGAAACTTAAAAAATCATTTTCTCAGAACCTAACACATAGATATCAAGCAAATTTCACAGACTGTCCAAAATATATGATGGGAAATTGTTTGTTTCTGTGTACCCCGGCCGTGGCACTTATCCTTTCCGACATTTGTCTTCCACCAATGGGTAGATAATCGTAAACCTATGTGGAATAGCAACTGGAGGCTAGGAAAGGGATGTGGTGGTAGTACTGGTGTGAGAAATACCAGGAATCCATCGTTAGGTGCTCCAGTCGTCGCAATATAACTGAGAGATTGTTGAAAGCAACGTAAAACCCCAATTCAAATTGTTTCTGTGTATGATGGATTTATCATTTATGATTCATTGGGTGAACAACAAAAGATATATTTTCACGAGTAGCAGAGCTACATGTGAAAATAATGCTTTTGTTGGTCATAAAATGAACTATAAATATTCTATTTCTTATCTTTAATGCAAAAATAAGAGCTGCCATTTTGCATGTGATAAGTAGTCTATGGCATCATGATGTCATAAAGATTTGTTCATTTAACTCTGTTCAGATCATGATAAATAGAGGGAAATGAATGAAAGTAAGGTAAAATTGTTGATAATTTTGCTAGTTTGCAGTGAGATTATTGACAATCTACCGTAATTTCTCGATAAACAACTGAAAAAGCATTAAAGAAATATGAAGCAGCAGCTACTGTTGGGTGAATGGTGCTGAGCCATCAGTTTATTTGAGTTTCTTTATTTGCAGACAATGCAGAGTCAGCCTTACATCAAACCAGAGCGGGTGGACACTTATTTCCCACCAACAAATCAACCTAGGCCACCACAACAACCACCCCAACCGCATCCACAGCCCACAGCAAACCGTGCAGGTAACCCTTCGGTCCAAAATAAGTATGGGCAATATGGAGCAACGAAGAAACCTGTTCCACAAGAAAATACTGTGGATATTGAAAGTTTGCCTGATTTCCCTAGTATCAAGGGCATGTTTGGATGGACTACAATAGATGATGTGAATGTTCCTTATATTCTTAGGTCTGACAAACAGTTTGTGTCAGTTCGAATTGTTGAAATGAAGCTGCTTAGTCGCTATCCTAATTCATATCCTGATGACTTGGGAAAGCATGCTCCATTAACAAGTTTCTTTGTAACTGAAAATGAAGCTAAGCTTCTGAATGAAATAAACATTCAACACTGTGATGGTGAATATGGGAAAAAAGAATTTAATACAAAAGACTTAATAGTGCTATTGACAGATTTTAAAAAGTTCTTTGAATTAGTTAAAAAGACATTTCCTGATGCGAGGACTGCAAGGGCTGAACACCAACACCAGCAAAAAGCTGGTTGGTTACAAATTAAGAATACTGTAACACCTTATTTAAGTCGGGAGGATGGAAAGTATGTCCCATTATCTGTGATTCAGTATGCTGCTGGACTGTTAACAAACACTCAAGTGAATAGTGTAAGTCCCAGTAAACGGGAATGTGATACTCTCAATAATGCATGCAAACAAGCAGGAGTAGAATTTACGTTTTCAGAGGGTAATCGCCTCATTAAATTGAAAGACTTATTGAGAATCAATCCAGTTGAAATTATAGCACTTCCATCAGCAAATCCTTTGAAACACGCCACTTATATGGAGCTCCCCACAAAAAACAGCAGCAATAAAGATCCTAAAACAGCAGCACCAGCCCAAAAGCCACAGCAACCTTACAGATTTCAACCAAACAATCTAGATCTTTCGTGCATTCAAGGAAAAAAGCCATCAAATCCTCCACCAAAAGTTCCTTCTAAAGACACAAGTGATAGATATTCTGATAAAGATGCCAGGACTTACAGAAATGTTTCAAACGCTGAAAGAGTTGCTAAAGAACAAAGTGAAAGGATTGCTAGGGAACAAAGTGAAAGGGCTGCAAGGGAACAAGTGGCATATCCACATCATATGAATATGCAAGGACTTCCAATGTTTTCCCCACCCATGGCAGCCATGTATAGACATCCTCTAGGACTGTCTCAGTTTATGCCTCAGAACCCCCACCCACATCATAATCCTTTAGCACAGTATTACCTAAACTTACAGCAACAACAACAACAAAGACAGGGACCACCTAACCAGCAAGCCCCACCTGGTGGTGTCATCCCTGGAAGGGACCATGCAAGATCCCCTGGGTCAAGTTCATCTACAAACCCTTCTCCAAGGTCTAGGCCTCCTTCAGCATCCAGACCTCCATCTGGATCAAGACCTCCCTCTCAGCCCCCAGCTTCACCCCTTAGTCCTACCCATCTATCAGGTAGAAATGCTGGGTATGGAACCCATGCAGAAGTGCCCATACCTTCCCACACAGGTTTACCCCCTCCCCCATATCCTGGTATGAATATGCACCAGTTCCAAGCAATGTTTTCACAAAGGTTACCATTTCATTTTCCACAAGGAATGCAAGGAGTACCTGTACCTCAACCTCCCCCAGCCCATAAACAGTCTGTCTCGCCTAAACATAATCCCAGTAATGGAATGGTGAATGGTAATGTTCAGCCACCCCCAATAGCTCCTTCACATATTCCCCCACCAATACACAATAAACCCCCTTCACAACCAAAACAACAACATCCTCCCACAGGCCCAGGTAAATCAGATTTGCTACAATCCCCTGTTAAGACTCAAGGGGGTCATGTAGGTGGACCACCCCCTCTTATATTAATGACCCCCTCAAATCAGGTGAATGGAGGACCAAAAAATGGAATGAGTATTCCAGAACATGTTTTAAATAAACCAACTTTAGAAAAAAGTCAAAATAGTGCTTTACCAGTGACCAAAGAATCAAATGTGAACACAGACTCCACTGGAGATATCACAACACCAATACAACCACAACCATTATCAGTAACTACAGCAAAACAAAAATCACCGTATGTTGATAAAATACAGGGGGCTTGGTTAAATAACAAAAGTATTTCTTGTTTGGAGTTGACTGGTAAAGATCGAGAGGGACGATATTGTTTAGTAGAAGCAGTGTGCAAATTGTACTTCAATGGTTGTAGTGTTAATGAGTTTTTATTCGCACTGGAAAAAGTGTTAAATGTACCGTTATTGACGTGTAATGATGACGAAGAAAAAGCATTTATACAATACTACAATTTACCTGTGGATGTGTTAAAGTGTAACAAAATGATAAAGTTTGATGATTTAGAAACTTTCTTTCCACAGTTGTCATACATGTTCCCAGATAAAAATGCTTCTGACGGTTTGCTTGGTCAAGAAGCAGGTGATTGTCTGGATACAGACAACAACAACATGGACAAAATTACTGGCAATGGTGTAGTTACTGCAGCTGATTTGGAAGATTCTATGCCAATGACTATGGCTGAAATGGGGATGAAACGTCAGCAAGGTGATATCCCTGATGATGATCCGATTCGAAAAAAGCTGAGAATAGAAGATAGTAAGTATGAACACTCATTTGCAGACTTTCGAAATCTTATAGACACCTGTTTATTTAAACACAAACATAAAATCACTTTAAGAATAAATCAGGCACACTTTCTTTTTGTCATGGTCAGAAGCAATATATATATAAAAATATATACAGAATATTTAAAATGTTGCAATGCCTTCTATATAATTCAGCCTGGACTTCATTTCAGGGGCCTGCTTTACTAAACATCTTTAAATCATTTTTGCGTAAGTCAAAAATACAAATTGCTTCTACAGTAGTAACTAAATATGGAATTCTGTCATGCATCATCTCATTGGAATCGTCTTTTAAAGACAATTCCAATGAGATATTGCCAGGCAGAATCTAACAATGATTGAAAACACCAGGTACAATTTGTGATTTTGACTCGCAATTAATATTTTTTAAGAAGTTTAGTAAAACAGACCCCGGGTCTTTCAGGCCTTTGATTTTGATCCATTTCAACCAGTCTTACTCAAGTTTTCTCCACAATGGTAAAGTAGAGAACAGGCATTGTTATCTGACTACATGTTTGGCTGACTTTGGTCTATGCTGTCAGCCAAAGCTTTAATTGTTTACAGCAGCAATTTGTCTTATTACCTCTCCTGAGTACAACGTGCTCAACGGGAGCTTTTAGGATCACCCTGACTCTGTCGTGCGTCACACGTTGTCAACTTTCTTAAAAATTCTTCTCCCCCTAAACTGCTGGTTAGAGAATGTCAGAATGTTCCCTGGATGATCCTCTTCAAAAATAGTTTGCTGATTGGCCCATGAATATGAGCATGGCAGGATGGCGCTTAAATCTTTGAACGACATCTTCTCCTGAACCACTGGGCCAAGTTTAATGAAACTTTACCAGAATGTTCCTTTTGGTGACCCTTTTAAGAATTCTTCACAAAGTTTGATTGGCCCATTGATATGGGCGTGGCAGGGCAAGGCTAATTTTGAGCCCAAAATCTTTGAACGACATCTCCTCCTGAACCGTTGCGCTGATTTCAATAAAACTGTACCAGAGTGTTCCTTGGGTGATCTTTTTCAAAATTTGTTCAGGATACTTTGATTTGCCCATAATATAAGGATAATTATTTTTAGCCCGAAATATTTGAATGACAGCTCCTCCTGAACCACTGAGCTGATTTCAATGACACTTTACTAGAATGTTCCTTTGAAGATCCTCTTCAAAAGTTGTTTTGAAAATTTTGATTGGCCCATTAATATGGGCGTGATAGGGCGGGGCTTATTTTGAGTCTCCTTAGTAATGAATGGGTCTATTATCACTTTAAATTCTTGGAATAAAATTTCCTTTTCAACAATTAGGCAAATTTGAATGAAACTTTGCAAGAAACATACTTGCATAAGATCCACTGGACCAATGGAAGTAAGGTGAACGGTTTATGACCATTCTTGCCCTCTTGTTTGAGTTTCTGCCCTTTATTGATTGACAATGAATATGCCATTGACCTGCTCTTATGGGGGCAAAATAAATATTTTACAATGGGAACACCAGGGTTTGACATTAAATTTTTTGGCTGCCAGACAGTCGGACTTGTTGCTGCCACATGCTGCTGGTCCTGACCAAATGTTCACTGGTCCTGACCAATTGTTTGTATCAGAAGTTAGGAAAAGCATAATTACATGGTTTTGTTTAGAAGATACCAAACTATTCCAAGTTATTTCACCTTGAACATTTACTAAATAGTTTTGACAAAATATTAATAATGAACTCGTAGGTAGTTGGTACTAGGAAACCCAGAAAGAAAAGTAACTGTCGGACAAGTTTTATCTGCAGTCTGCTTTCATGATAAAAAAAATTGAGATTTCAGTTGCTAAGTAAATTTCAAGAACTAATGTTCACTTAACACTGGTTCTACCTCTTGTCATAAAACAAGCAGCAAAGTCTACCTGACATTTTGTCAAATCATCAATGTAAACAACCGTAAAGCGTTGTGACCGTATTATCGTAAAGCCAAGCCTTGGATATTTTCCAGTTTATAGATATACAGAAACAAATATCTTTTTGCGCTATGTAGAAATGATTATAAATCACAATTGACAGTTGTTTCATGCATTGAAATATCGTGCGCGTGCGGTTTGTTGTTTGGGCCTCGTTTTGGAACGTCCTTCACCTTCGAAATGTTACTATATTAAGCAAACTGTGTTTCTGCGTTTTATGAAAGACGGCCAGAATAACTAATTTAAAATTTTTACACGTGACATCAAAATCTTTATGTTTTCTGTAAAAATAAGAAATTTGCGTTTTTATGCCGTATTTTTTGTATAACCACTTTTGCGTAAAAGTTGGGATCCCAAAATAAATGACTCTCATTTTCAATGAAGAGGTAAAACGGGAACCAGTCATGTGGGATTTCCCGGCCTGGTTACGCATGTGCGTCCAAAGTGGATATGATAGAAAAGTAAAATAATCATCGAGGACAATCATCCTTTCAACAAGCGAAAAGCTCAGTTTGCTATCGGAAACGAATGAATCTATACAGGACGAATGTAGATTTGAAATTAGGACGACCAGTCGGGCTTGTATCTGGCGGGTTCAACCCGACCGGACTGAGCAACAGGCAGACAAAGTCTGTCGGTCGTGGGTTAATGTCGAACCCTGGAACACTGTACTTTAATGATTTCCCAGATGTCCCGATTTCTTGTGACAGGTCACAAATTAAGATTGTACCGCACTCTATTATCTAGAGTTCTTGATTTAATTAAACCTTTACCATTTTTAGCTCACCTGGGCACGAAGTGCTCAAGGTGAGCTATTGGGATCGTAGAATGTCCGTCGTCAGTCGTGCGTCGTCCGTCGTGCGTCGTCCGTCGTGCGTCGTCCACAATTTCTTTAAACATCTTCTCCTCCTAAACCAGTGGGCCAATCTTGATGAAACTTGGCAGGGATGTTCCTTGGGTCAAGCTCTACCAAAGTTGTTCAAATAAATTAAATCCACCCTTAACTTTCCCTTTACCCTTAACAAAAAGGGTGAAAATATGAAAATCTTTAAAAATCTTCTTCTCTGAAACCAGAAGGCAGACAGCTTTCATATTTGGTATGTAGCATCATCTAGTGGACCTCTACCAAGTTTGTTCACATCAAGACCCTGGGGTCATATTTGTGCTTTGCGGGGGCGCAACCCTTTTTACATAGAATCAAAGAGTGAAATTTATAAATCTTCTTCTCTGAAACCAGATGGCAGACAGCTTTAATATTTGGTTTGTAGCATCACCTAGAGGGCCTCTACCAAGTTTGTTAATATCAAGACCATGGGGTCATATTTGGGCTTTGCCAGGGTGCATCCCTTTATCTCTTATGAGCACGAAGGGTAAAAAAACGAAAATCTTCAAAAATCTTCTTCTATGAAACCGGATGGCAGACAGCTTTCATATTTGGTATGTAGCATCACCTAGTGGACCTCTACCAAGTTTGTTTTTATCAAGACCCTAGGATCATATTTGGGCTCCACCTGGGCGCAACCCTTTTTACATAGAATCAAAGAGCGAAAATCTTTTTACCGGTAAATCTTCTTTAATCGAAACCAGAGGACTCACTGCCTGCATGTTTAGTATGTAGCATCATCTAGTGGGCCCCTACCAAGTTTGTTCATATCAAGACCCTTGGGTCATATTTGGGCTCCAACTGGGTGCATCCCTTTCAGCTCATCTGAGCACGATGGGTGAAAATAGGAAAACCTTCAAAAATCTTCTTCTCTGAATCCAGAAGGCAGACAGCTTTCATATGTAGTATGTAGCTTCATCTTATGGACCTCTTTCAAGTTTGTTCATATCAAGACCCTGGGGTCACATTTGGGGTCCACCCCGGTGCATCCCTTTTTACATAGAATCAAAGAGCAAAAAGGCATATCTGTCTTGCTCTTGGCTGAAAACGTTCCATGGTATTGATCTTAGGCAATTATCTTCTTTTTGACATCTGCCTATCTAATTAATGTGATGTCCCAGGGGTCAAAGAGACTCAGGTGAGCGATCTAGGACCATCTTGGTCCTCTTGTTTCAACATTTTGGACTAGTCCGGAAAACTTGCAGACGACATAGAAGATTGGGTGCAATCAAAAAAAGAAATGAGCCTGTGTGTGATATTTCCAACAATTTGAAATGTGCGTAAGGTGCAAACACTGAGCAGCATTTACAGCCACATAGTGTAAATACAAAGTATCCTGATTGTCTATAAACTTTATGACCTTATCTAGCTACTTAATGCATAGTGAAGACTCTGATCGACTGTGGATGCACAGGCTGGTCAGAGGCTTTCTTTTACCATATTTGGAATAGATGGAAATTTCAAGCACAGGCTCAAATAATCTGATATGTCAGAAAATATCTTGGGTCAAGAAGATAATGCTAGTTTCAAACAGTTTCATCTTTTATCAGAAGAAAAGGCTCATGTTTTCATATGTTGCCAAAGCCAGATGTATATTGGCATCATCTACTCTGTCTGTCAATCTGTCGGTATGTCTGTCTGTTCTTCCCTATGTCCTTGTGCAATTCCTTTTACAATTATGGATACATTAAGATAAAATTTTCACACATTGTTCTGTAACACCAGTACCTTGAGCATATTTTCGTGGCTTGGTGTTAAAGCTGCTCTTTCACAGTTTTTCATAGAAAAAATACAAAACTTTTTTTATGTTTTGGAAATGTGTGTATCTTTAGACTATTAAGAATGGCCCAAAGCATTGGCACTAGAAACAACATATTTCAATAATTTTGTAACTTATTTTTTGGAAGTGGCAAGCTCAGTAAGGTATCCAGTCTATTTATTCTAGTCTATTTATTACAAAATCGTTATTTTCCGTGATAACCTTTCATTTTTTGCTTGTATTGATATGAAGTTTCCAGCTGTCAAATACTTTAACCTTAATCTTTGATTGAATAAGACAATCATACCGAATGTCAAGCGAAAATAGTTGGCTCGAAATTGAAGAATAAATTTTTTAGCGTTAGTAGTCACTTTATTTTTCAGAATGAATTTAACCTAAATTTGGGTATATCGGTCTTTCTTTCGATGCAATACCAGATTGAATCTTGTTATTTTGAAGACTTCAACATGATGAGGTAGTTTATTCCGATTGATTTTACGAAAAATGTTAAAATTCACATTTTCCCAATCTGTGCAAGAGCAGCTTTAAGGTAAAATATTTTGCAGTGTATTTATGCAGTCAGACTGAAAGTCTGACTTGCATATAGTGGTCGCCGGCAATCGGATCCTCACAACACTGAATTCGAATAAATCCATGAGCGTGAAAAAGTAAACCCATTCATGATTTTTAGCCCGCAAAAATAATATCAGACTGAATGCTAGCTACCTAGATTTTTTGTGAACAATTTCGATTTCAAAGCCATAATTTCGAATTAGGATATCAAAATTCAGGGGAAAAAAAAAAAAGATTTTGAACGGCGCCGAAAAGGAAACACGAAATCGAAAGTAGTCAGCAACCGTTTTTTTAAAGGGACTCGTCTTTTCCAGTTACTTCCCTTACTCAGATAGGTTTATCGTTTATTTTAAAATCCGGTGTTAGGGTTCTGTCAAGGTCGCGCGATTAGAACTAAAAAGTTGTAGACTGCGAATAAAAAATCAAAAGGATGGACCCTACGTCGCGCCGAATCTTAAAATACGATATCGACGAAAATCGGACTTCCGCGACGACCTGCCGTTTTGGCCTATTCCCAAATAAAAATCTTTATGGTACCTCGCACAGCGTTATGATAATCGGTGCTGTATTATCGTAAATCCAATAAATCGGGAACCATTCTATGTTAACATGTTCTTTTATGAAATAGATCAAGATTAAAGGCGATCAAAGACAATTTATAACTTTTTCGCCGGGTCTCCCGAAAAGAAGGCAAAGGTAAATATAGAAATAGAATCTAATGAACCCGGGCCGATTTAACAGGGTCCACGTCCATATTACACAATCACCGGAAATCAGTCTGTCCCTCTGAAATTTCAGCAGACGAACAAGTGACTTTTTCCGATCTAAAAACCAAAGAAAGGCGGGGTTTTCTCACCTACTTGCTTGACAGATATTACTGGCTTAAGTATGTAGAGCAACCCAACGTTATGACATGTTCATTGTGCATTAAAAAAAAAAGAGAAAAGCAGAGTTAGATAGTTAACAATATTATGTTGATTTGTTGACTTGAGTGCAATTTTTCGGGTGGTTTTATATCTGTAGCTATTTTCTGTTAACTCGGCATGAGTATTAGCCATACCAGGAGCTATCCCTATTATCAAGGTGGATGACGATGGAAGATATAAGAATTAAGCCCTTATTATACTGACCTTGTAGTAAAGCATTGGCCCTCCAAGAAGTGCTCTTTTCATCAAAAGCAAGGGCTTTAAGCATGATTAAGGCAATATTTTGGAATGAAAGGTCAGAATAGAATGCCAAACATCTGAAGTGTAGATTTTAGCCTTAGATTTTAGAAAATTTGTTATATTTAAAATATTTCAATACTCAAATATTGTTCCGTCCTGACTGCATTCAGGCCTTTCAGGCCTTTGATTTTAGCTCACCTGAGCACGGAGTGCTCATGTGAGCTATTGTGATCACCTTTCGTCTGGCGTCTGTCCATCGGTCGTCCGGCGTCGGTCAACAATTTCTTTAAAAGATTTCTCCTCCTAAACTACTAGGCCAATTAACACCAAATTTTACAGAAATTTTGCTAAGGTGGTCTCCTTCCAAAATAGCTAAAAGAATGGAAATCCATGAAAAACCTTGGTTGCTATGGCAACCAAAGGTGAAATTTTAAGAAAATCTTAAAAATTCTTCTTCTCCTCAACCAGGAGTCCGACAGACTTAAAATTTGACATGGATGATCAGTTCATAGGCCTGAATTGAAATTAAAATCATATCTGTTGGGCCACCAGGTGCAGAGCACCAGGGGGGAGGGAGTAGTACTTCGGGTAAATTTGTAATCTTTACCCTTCTTCTTCTTCTTTGGAACCAGGAGCCCTACAGACTTGAAAATTGGCATGGATGATCAGCTTATAAACCTTAATTAATGTAGTTAAAATTATGACTGTTGGGCCACCAGGTGTAGAGCATCTAGGGGGGAGGGGGTAGTGCTTTGTTGAAAATATTGAAATCTTTAACTGTCTTCTTCTGATGAACCAGAATCCTTACAGCCTTTATATTTGACATGAATGATCAGCTCATAGACTCTATCTGAAATAGCTAAAATCATGAATGTTTTGCTTCCAGGTGCGAAGCACCAGGGGGTGGGAGGGTAGCTTTACAGAGCAATTCTTTAATCTTTAACCTTCTTCTGATGATAAATCACATGCCCTACAGACTTGAAAAATGGCAAGGATGATCAGCATATGGACCATAATTAGAATAGCTAAAATCATAACTGTTGGGCCACCAGGTGCGGAGCCACAGGGGGGGGAGGGGTAGTACTTTGTTAAAAAATTTTAAATCCAAAACCTTCTTCTGAGCCAGAATCCCTACTACCTTTATATTTGACACGGATGATCAGCTCATAGACCCTATTTTACATAGCTATAACCATGAATGTTTGGCTACCATGTGAAGAGCACTGGGGGAGAGGGTAGTATTTCGGGTCAATTTTGAAATTTTAAACCTTTTTTTGATGATGAAGTAGGAACCTTACAGGCTCTAAATTTGGCATGTGTCATCAGCTCATATACATTAATCAAAATAGATATGGTCATGATTGTTATGTGACCAGGGGAAGAAACCCAAGGGGAGAGGGTAGTGCTTTGTGGTAAATTTAACAATTGTTGAAAATTCTACTGCACCAGAATTCCTACAGCTTTTTCATTTGATATAGAATAATCAGCCTATAGAACTTAATTAATTTAAACAGCTATTATCAGGGTTCTCCCTGGCTTGAAAAAATTGTCGCCATCATTTTCGCCAAATAAAAAAAGTTGGGGCCAAATGGGTCATAATTTATGATTGTTGGGCCACCAGGTGCGGAGCAACGGGGGAGAGGGTAGTACTTCAGGTCAATTTTAACATTTGAACTTTTTTTAAGCTCACCTGAGCACAAAAACCAACGACTGATAACAATTCCATTTTGGATCTTGTATTTTCAAACAGAAATAGTAAAACTGACACTGTGGAATCTTACTGGTCTGACCATAAGATTATTTTTCTTTACACATGAATTTGTTACAGTTCAATAACTTTATCATCTGAATCAATTTTAATGCAAGCTACCCTTAGATGCTTTGACTCAGGTGAGCCAAAGGCCCTCTTGTTTGACTCTTGTTCACCACAATTTTCTAAAAAGTAAAGTGATGTAGATTATGGGAATATACAGGAAAGAGTTAAAAGGATATCAAAAGATAAAAGTTGAAGGCTGTTTTTTATTTAAGATTAAAATCAAGGACTGATATCCATGAGCATTCTTATGCTATTTAACCTTTATCCTGCTGATAATTCGTTTTGTTTCAAACAAGTTGTCAATATTTTGAACGTTTCAACCACTTGTTCACACATATACAGGGAAAAAGTTTAGCATGGGGCAAGTCTTCCATGGCCCCTAGATTTTTGGCTGGGTCCCTGGATCTTTGGAGAAAATGCCTATAAGTATAACCCTTTTGTTAAATACTGAATTTTGGAAGTTGGGGCCCCAAAGCTGAAATAGTCGGTCTTTTTCTCTTCATATATTATAAATGAAGTAGTCAGTAGCAGGCTATTCGGTTAAATTAGAGCAGACAGTATCAATGCTACAGATAGAGGGGATATATTTGATTTTAGATAAATGTACTTCAATAACTATAGCACAAATCCAATGTTAGTTTATACTAATTTATTTTATTTCGATTGCGACAAAAGCTTAAGCTTATAGAATCGCTCTCGAACACTCAATCCTGATGTTTTCATGCCCCCGAGAGAGAGGCAGAAAAAGAGAGAAATCCAATGTAGTAAGTATCATTTGAATTGTTTTGTCGAGACGATTCAAATGAGTACCCTCAACATAGGGTTTCATTTAGTAATAAAGATAAAGACTTGCTTTATCTCCTCTACCTCTGTAGACTGCCTGTAAAAGTGATTTGAACAACAAAAGGGTTGGCCTGTTCCACCACAATCCTGCTTTTTGATTCCCCTGAAGAAAAAAGTGTGAAATATGTTGTGAGAAATGAAGAAAATGAAAAAATCACATGTCTACAAAGATTTTCTCCCCAAAAAACAAAATGTTTTGAAATTTTATCCACTTGAAATTGTCTTTTAATTTTGACCAGTCTTATATTTTCTCATCAGTTTATATGTTAAACATTTATTTTATCTTTCTTTCAGCTGAAGAGGATGCAGTTATTATCTTGGACTAAGCAAAATCAGCCACTCAGCTGGAAACATGCCAAATGAATCATAGATCACAGACTCAGAAACTTTGATCATCACCCTCTTGTCTGGCCAAGGAAATGTCATCAAATTATGTGCAATTTCATGAGTATAAAATTCTGTCATTCTGACGAGGCTTTCATTTATTACATAGAATACCATAAACATTTTGTTGCAAGGGTTCAAACCTAAAATGAAAAAAGGAAGGTGATTTATTTTTGTGCTGAATTTTTTCATGTCTGAGCAATGAGATTCTGCCCTGCGTTATACAAGATGGAAAATGTTTTGACAAAATCTTTCCTTACCTAGCACATTTGCTATTGTGCAAAGTAGGATACAAATTCAAAATGTTTTAAAAAAATTCTTGCATCCTGAATACGGGCTGAATAAAAAGGGGAAAAAAACTTTTCCAATGCCCATTTATTAATTTACGCTTGTTTTGTACTGACGAAGAAAAATGAAATTTCATAAATCAAACAGGAATAATGGTTTACTTTTGAACTTGTTCTAATTTAACCCTTTCCATTTTCCTAAACCTTCGACTGGTCCAAATTTAACCCTTTCCTGTTTTACAAAGTTTTAGACCTGTCCAAATTCAAAGGTTTTGCAGACGAAAATTTAAAGTGGATTTTATTTGAAAAATAAGCATTCAGTAGGGTAGAAAATAGTGTGGAAAAAGAAGAAATTGCTTGTCAGAAGCAATTTCTTCCTTTTTTAGCTCACCTGAGCACGAAGTGCTCAAGGTGAGCTTTTGGGGTTACTTGATGTCCGTCGTGCGTCGGTCGTTGTCGGTCGTCAACATTTACCTTGTGGACACTCTAGAGGCCATATTTTTAGCCCAATCAACCTGAAAATTGGTCAGAATGATTATCTTGATGAAATCTCGGACAAGTTTGAAATTGGGTCAAGTGGGGTCAAAATCTAGGTCACGGGGGTCAAATCTTGGAAAAACCTTGTGGACACTCTAGAGGCCATAATTTAGCCCAATCAACCTGAAAATTGGTCAGAATGATTATCTTGATGAAATCTCGGACAAGTTCGAAATTGGGTCAAGTAGGGTCAAAAACTAGGTCAAGGGGTCAAATCTTAGAAAAACCTTGTGGACACTCTAGAGGCTATATTTTTAGCCCAATCAACCTGAAAATTGGTCAGAATGATTATCTTGATGAAATCTCGGACAAGTTTGAAATTGGGTCAAGTGGGGTCAAAAACTAGGTCACAGGGTCAAATCTTAGAAAAATCTTGTGGGCACTCTAGAGGCTATATTTTTAGCCCAATCAACCTGAAAATTGGTCAGAATGATTATCTTGATGAAATCTCGTACAAGTTCAAAATTGGGTCAAGTGGGGTCGAAAACTAGGTCACAGAGTCAAATCTTAGAAAAACCTTGTGGACACTCTAGAGGCCATATTTTTAGCCCAATCAACATGAAAATTGGTCAGAATGATTATCTTGATAAAATCTTGGACAATTTCGAAATTGGATCAAAAAACTAGGTCACTGGGTCAAATCTTAGAAAAACCTTGTGGACACTCTAGAGGCCATATTTTTTGCCCAATCAACCTGAAAATTGGTCAGAATGATTATCTTGATGAAATCTCGGACAAGTTTGAAATTGGGTCAAGTGTGGTCAAATACTAGGTCATGGGGTCAAATCTTAGAAAAACGTTTTAAGATTGTTCATTCAGGTGAGCGATTAAGGGCCACTATGGCCCTCTTGTTCACAATGTTTTCTCAATCATAAAATCACAGGCACGTAAAAAGCAGGGATTAAACAGCAAAGGGTTAAAAAGGTTGCAGATGCTGTAAGAAAATTGGTGCAATTCTATTTGAGTCTGTGCATGACATTTCCAATAATTTGACATGTGGGTGAAGGGCCAACATTAGCCAACCTTGACTACCATGGAGTATAATAAGAAAATTGCCTGACTGTCTCAAGGCACTTTAGTACCTTACCTTTCTGCAAACTGCAAAGTGAAGACCCTGATCAGACTGTGTTGATGCACATGCAGGTCAGACCGTCAGAGTCTTTGCTTGGTGCACATTTGAGATTGTTGGAAATATCACACACAGGCTCATATGTTATAATCCTTTGTGATGGAAAATATTACAGGAAAAGGGTAAAATTGATTATTACTTCATTTCATTTTGATTTGAGATAACAAAAAGTGACAAATTGTTTGCAAATTTCCCCCTGCTTTGCAGATTCATTTGTGTGCAAAGTGGGGTATAATTTGCAAACAGGGCAGCACTATCTTCAGTAGATAAAACTTTGCTCTTACACGGGAAAAGAAGCATCTCATTGTCAATCTGAAATATGAAAAACTTGTTCATCTCACCCTGCGTTAAAGATGATGAATGGTGACAAATTGTTAAGCAAATTATACCCTGCTTAGCACATACACTAGCTTGCAAAGCAGGGTATAATTAGCAAACAGTTTTACACGTTTTCTTATCCTGAATGGAGCTCAGTTATATCTTTCATAGATAAAACCTTGCCCTTTCACTTGGTTCAGTGCAAAATAGTTGTAACTGCCTATTTGTTTATAGGCAGTTACAACTGTTTTGGGCTGGGCCAGGGAAAGGCAAAACTTAATCATCTTACCCTGCATTCAGGATAACAGAACTATGAAAACTGTATGCGAATTATATCTAGCTTTGCATGCTAGTGCTTATGCAAATCTTGGTATAATTTGCAGTTAGCTTGCACTATTTTGTCATCCTGAATGCCGGGCAGATTTCACTGCACAAATAGAGCCAGCTGACTTGAGTTAAAATGTTTTGCTGATCAATATTTGTCTGAGAATAGAATTGTTCATTTACATGCCATTCATCTTCTTTTCAAAATGCTTGTTTTAATTTCGATTTCAAATATTTGTTTTACAAAAGTTTGGGAACCTATTGACCATTTGATTAATGTGCTTGAATTGTTGTGTTGTGGTTTCAGGAACAAGATTTATCTCTCTTGTGTTGTTAGTATTAGACGGATGGATCAGTGCATGTCTATTGCAAGTCACTAATTTAAAAAAGAAACACTTACAATACCTATGTCTGGTAACCCTGCTTTATATGAAAAATGACTTGTGAATTTACTGATTATTCCACATTTTCTCCTGTAAATCTGGGGTTTTTATGGTCAATATTTGCTAACAATGACCTGAAAATGTTCATTTTATGCAATATATATAGGATCTTTCATTAGATTTTATTTGAGACAAGCTAATATAACCAATAAACCAAGTCTAGAATTGAAAGGTTATCAAACGAGCTTTGGCAAGCTTAACCCTTGTCATGCTGAGCCTGGAATATTCCTGCTTTTGCAGGAGCTATAGACAAACATCAGCCTGCACATATTTGCAGTCTGATGTTAGTTTACACCACCTGTTTCTCACTTTCCTACCAGAATGGTCAATAGATTTAGTTTTTTTTAAAGAAATATTGACCTACAGTTGGTACTTTCAGTGCTTTTTGCCCTTTGATTTTGATAATAATTTTTAGCCAAAATTTATTCAGCATGACAAGGGTTAATAACTTATCTCTTCTAGACTAGAAGACCCTAAGATCAGCTTTTCTCAATTAAAATCGAGTAAGAGATTATTTTTCTCACATAAACATCATTTTGTACGAAAAAGCAATTTGGAAATGCTCTAATGACAGAAATATGGCAAAAGCTTACGTAACACGATGTTGTGATGACATCACTTAGAATATGATCCTATACATGTGTAAGACAAGGATATTTCGTTGGCTCAGCGCAAAAGAGTTGTAACTCCCTATATGTTTATAGGGAGTTACAACTGTTTTGCGCTGAGCCATCAATTTGTCATTTTGTCAAGGACAAGACATGCTATGTCAGAAAATGATGAACAGTCCTACAGCTTAAATCATTATCAGGTTACAAGGCATCAATATTGTGCAATGCTACAAGAAAGGGTACTTATTTATTTAATGTCATCTGAATGTGCTATTTTTCACAATAATAAAGTGGCCCACACATTATGATTCAATTTTATATACGCCCATCTAAGAAGTACAGGGGGTATATTGGTTTCACCCTGTCTGTCTGTCTATCTGTTCATCCATTGACCTTAATCGTTTCCAGACTCAAGAAAGAAGTGACCTAGAATCATTTATCATTATGTAATTGCTGCCCTATTATTTAAGGTTCACAAAGGTCATGGTCACAATTGATCTTCATCCAAAAAATGTTTCAGGACTCTTATTTGAATAATCTTAATTACTTTACTGATGCAAAATCATTTTGAGCTGTTGCACTCATATTTGGACTAAGTGTTGGTTGAGGGTATTGGTCCACTTTGCAACAGCTCTAGTTCATTTTAAGGTGGCCCACACATTATGATTTTAATATGATTTACAATATTTTTTTCCACATATCCACACCCAACAAATAATAATGGTGTTATCAGGTTTTGACAATAAGGGTTTTTCAATTCTGTGCAGCAGGAAGTTGGGACCTCTACTTTTACCTTATCTTGAGGATTCCTTTAGATTATCAGGGATCCCTTCCTCCATCTATAGGAAGATTTATAAAGAAAGAGCAAGGAAAGTGTAGGTTGGGGAAATATTCTATTCAGATATATCCTTGGAAGAGAAGGTTTCCTGAAAAATGTAAGGAACAAAGTGGAGATAAAACCTTGCCTTGGAAAAAAAAAATAAAAAAAATCACAATTGAAAATACTACTAAATTTTATTGATATAAAAGGTACCTGACGGAATCTCTCGCTTGGAACATAACCCTTTGCTGTTTAATCCCTGCTTTTTACGTGCCTGTGATTTTATGATTGAGAAAACATTGTGGAAAAAGCAATTTCTTTTTTTTTATGCCCCCGTATCGAGAGATCAGGGGCATATTGTTTTACTCATGTCCCTCTGTCTGTCTGTCTGTCTGTCTGTCTGTCCAAAAACTTAACCTTGCCAATATCTTCAAGCCTATTCAAGATACAAAGCTAATATTTGGCATGATGATAGATCTCAATGATCAGCATAGGCTGGTACCAAAGTCAAGGTCATGTGACAAGGTCAAGGTCATCTGTCAAGGTCAAACTTTGAAAAAAAATGCCGTTACGGGGGCATTCGTGTTTCACAAACACATCTTGTTCCACACTATTTTCTACCCTACAGAATGGTTATTTTTTAAATTAAATCCACTTTTAATTTTCGTCTGCAAAACCTTTGAATTTGGACAGGTCCAAAATTTTGTAAAACAGGAAAGTGTTAAGAGGATCCCTCCCAATATTTTGGGATCCTCAGATTTTTGGGACACTGTTAGTGTCAAAATCTGATTATTGTTTTTTTTTTGTTGGTAGGTTTGAACATTGATTTAGTATCATTGTCTATCTAAGTGTCGAAAGTGTTGAAGTGTTCAGGTCCTTTATTTGTGCAGATCTGTTTAACTGTGAACATTTTGAAGTCATGGAGAATAATAAAATTGCATTTATTTAAAAAATAGACATGTTATAGATGTTAAATCAAAATGTTCCCATACAGCAAACCAATTTCAGATGAAGAATTAAAACATTCTATGATAATTACAATCATCATTTATAATTTGTAACAGTAGTACTTTATCAAGTGTGACTAGACAGACACACTGATTATTTAACCCTTTCCTGTTTTACAAAATTTTGGACCTGTCCAAATTCAAAGGTTTTGCAGACGAAAATTTAAAGTGGATTTAATTTGAAAATAGCCATTTAGTAGGGTAGAAAATAGTGTGGAAAAAGAAGAAATTGCTTGTCAGAAGCAATTTCTTCTTTTTTCACAATATTTTTTCAATAAAAAAATCACAGGCAGGTAAAAAGCAGTGATTAAACAGCAAAGGGTTAATAAGGTTCATAATGAAAGAAAAAAACAGCTTAATTACAAAAAATGACCACTCAGATAAAAATAAAAAAGCGAATCTTATCATTTTGACTATCAGAATGTTCCAACTATACGTATTAGATCTGTATATCCAGGAAATATTGCCTATATGACAATAAAACGGACAATAGATGTAAACTCTAATATAATATCTTAATCATAATACAAGAAAAGCATTATTCTAAAGGAGAAAGATGATTTGAGCTTGATTGCAAAATCATTTTTCAAAAAACCAAGTTCCCCAAATTTCTGCATGGAAGTAAATTATATCGGTAAATATTGAGGAAAGAGCAATTTCTCTCTTTTTCTCTATGTTTTCAACAAAATATTTCAGTATTTTTTTCCTCTAACACACATTAGTCTGGCTTGTTTGCTGAATGGTAAGTGTGTTGACCTGGAGGTTTCAAGTTTGAGCCCAACCGGAGGCGGGGGGTGTATTTGGGCAGAATGCTTAACAGACGGAGCCCAAGTTCATACAGCTGTAAAGTGGGTAGCAGTGATTGTCTCTCTCTCTATTTGTGCATGTTTAGAAATAAGAATGAGTTAGGGCTACTGATCCTGTCTGTTCGCATACTTTTGATCAATACTGTATCAGCCAACTTTAAATTTACAGAAGGATATTGCACTAAATAAATTTTATTGGCCTGTTTTAAGACAGGATGTATTATGTGCATACCTGTGGTGTCCGGCTGGGCAGTCAGCTTCCACTTCTTTGTCCAGATCATTATTTTGTCATCTTATGTCAAACTAGAAACTTGGTAATTATGTTTCCATCATTATTTCAGTTTGTAGTGAACATGAAACGTTACTCTACTTAGCTTATTTTTTAGTAATTTCCCTTTGTATCTTTACCCTACTTGGTCAACCAGCAGTATGAAATGTGTCAATTTGCCACCTTGTTTTTAGATAAGCATATTTCATCAAAAGCTGATATAACTTATCATTAATAAAATGCCTTTTTAATAGAAATTTTATATTTCAATGAAAACCAATTTCAAATCATCATTATCAAATTTATTTGTAAATTGAATTTTGTTCATCTTTAAAAATGGTTTGAATCAAAAGAAATTAATGAGAATGCTTTTTAAGACAAACAATTATCAAATGATAATTTAGAGGAAAAATTCCTTAAATACAAATTAAGGAAAAAAAGTCACTTTTTTTTTCAAAATTAAGTACTTTTAATCCTCTGTAAAGGTACAATATTAGTTGAAATGGGTTTTTCCCCAGTAAATGATAAAGGAGGTCTCGGGTTTGATCCCAATGGTGGCACTCATTCTCTCAGACTTTTTGTCTCTCACCATTGGGTTGATAATCAAATGAGAGATAGCAGCTGGAGGCAAGGTAAGGATGTAATAGTTTTACTGGTAAGAGAAATACCAGGAATCCATTTTAAGGTGCACCAGCTGCTGCAATATAACTGGAAATTGTTGAAAGCAGGGAAAAACCCCATTTAATGTTTCCATGTCTACGCAGAGAGTGGATTATTAAGTCATGACCCATCAGATTACATTTGTTTATGATTCTTTTAACTGTTTGCATTGTTCTTTTTTCATTCCACAGACTGGCTTGGACCAGCTCAACAATGAGGTAATTTGTTAATTTTTTGTTAATTTTATTTTTCAATTTATTGGTCTTTGCCATATGCTTTTAATTGATGCTTGTGTCATATCAAACTAATGTAAGCACATATTGTCATAGGATTGCCTAAATCCTGTAACTTTGGCTTATTCTGTCTGAAGTTAACATGGTTTTGATTCAAAATGGACTATATAACTTAAAAATGTAGATACATGTACCCCCTACATAGGGGATTTAAAGAGCAAAATAGTATAAGATGATATCTAAAAAGGTTATAGAATTCAATTCAAAGGTAGGGGACCTGCAATAGTTACCCAACATTTCAGAACACACGATCTTTCCCAATGTTAACCTAGGTTTCCTAATGAAATCATAAGGAAACCTTGGTCAACACAGTTAAAGTTCATTACTTCCAAAGCTTGGGGGAACTTTTTCGGATCCACTACATTGAATGCGACAAACTGCAAACAATAAGCTGCCTCAATACCATGTAAAAAATAGTGATGATACATGTTTCTTTTTTTTCACCTCATCCCCAATTTAGCACAATCTGAGAACAACATGCTATCTGTTATAACTTCTATGTGATTATGTGTGATGGTAATTGGGCATTATCAAAATCTAGTCTACAAAGTATTTTGTTTTGTACATTTGTCAAGTATTTAATTTTTTTGCTTTCACAAACATGACCAATCTGGCAAATAAGGACAACTAGGGCAGTGAAAAAGCATTTATAATTCATGATCATGCAGTGTTGTTTGTTGATCACCTTTGTATGCTGAAAACTGGAAATAAGCATTTGTTCATAATTGAGAAATAACTTGTGTCATTGTGAACCCAGAATATTCCTGCTTTGGCAGGAGGTAAAGACAAATATCAGGGTGCACATATGTGCAGCATGTTCATAGTGTTTTCCAACTGTTCTTCCTTTATAAACAAGAATAGTTGGAAAAAAATGCAAAAAAGAAAAAAAACTGACTCAAAGGTTTTGCTTTCAATACTGTTAGCACTTTGATTAAAATTAAATTTGACTGAGGTTTTTATTCAGCATGGCAAGGATGAAAAGGTTTGCTATAAATTAATGACAACTGCCTTTTTTAGACAAAACATTTTTAGAAGGGGTATATTTTGTTTAACACAGTAAATTGTAAGTAAGTCACATACCTTGAAGAAGTACAGGAACACGAAAGAATCAAAAGGAGCAAAATTACATCAACAAGATTAGAAATGATTGTGGTATTTGATCATAGGCAATCCATACAGCATAGTCAGAATCCCCATTGTAACTTTTGGTAGTGGTTGTTTGGCATTTTCATTTTTACTCACCTGTCAGAAAGACACACAGTCATGTTAGAAATATCAATAATTGTTTTATTAAATAAATGTGAAATGTATTTGTTATTATTTTAGAAAAAAATATCTAAAAAATGAAGAAATAAAATGTATTGATAAATGAAATTTTTGTTGTTGTTTCTAAGTTTTCATTTTTCCAAAACAGATTCAAGTTTATCAACACACTTATTCACACTGTCAAGTCCAAGTGTGGTTAGTGAGGCATAGTTGTTACAATGATGGTGGGATAGCAGCTGGAGGCTAGGAAAGGATGTTATGGTAGTACTGGTGTGAGAAATACCAGAAATCCAGATGCTCCAGCGATATGACTGAAACATTGTTGAAAGTGGCATTAAACCACATTCAAACAAACAAATACAATGATGGTGTGTTGTGGGTGTGTTAGTCTGTTTGATTTTGTCAGCATAATTACTCCCACATTTATGGGTGGATTTCAAAAGAACCTGGAACAATTCTTCTACTTCATTAGTTATAGATGTGTTATTTGAAACCAATCCCACAGGTCAAGGTCAAATGTAATAAGAAATGATTTAGTCTCAGTATCGTTCCACTGGAATTGTCCAAAGGTAACCAAAAAAAAATATTTATTTGCTTTAAGTGAAATTTAAGTAAATGGTGATTTTAGAAAGCAGGTCAAGGTCTGTGAAAATGTAAATCTTTTAATTTAATACATTCCTCAACCCTGTTATTCTAAATTAAAGAAAGTAGAACAAAGATCTTGGTCAATGGTTCTACAGGATGCCAGAATAAAAGACAATCTTAAACCAGCTTTTGTTATTGATTTAATATTGTTGTAGCCCTAATAATTCGAAATTTAAGAAAGTATGTCAAATTTAATTTTCAAGATTGAACATAATATCAGAATAAAAAAAAAAGAAAAAACAAAAAAATCAGGACCTGCTACTAAAAGGTCCGGGGCTCCTGTCGACGGCGGCAATCATCCTTTCCTACTATTTGTCTCCCTCCAAAGGGTTGAAAATCGTATACCCATGTAGGATACCAGCTTGAGGCTAGGTAAGGATTTAATGGTAGTACTGGTGTGAGGAATACCAGAAATCTAGCTGCTTCAGCGATATGACTGAAACATTGTTGAAAGAGGCATTAAACCACATTCAAACAAACATAAAATGATGGTGTGTTGTGGATGTGTTAGTCTGTTTGATTTTGTCAGCATAATTACACATTTATGGGTGGATTTCAAAAGAACCTGGAACAATTCTTCTACTTCATTAGTTATAGATGTGCTATTTGAAACCAATCCCACAGGTCAATGTCAAATGTAATAAGAAATGCTTTAGTCTCAGTATGGTTCCACTGGAATTGTCCAAAGGTAATCAGAAAAAAATATGTATTTGCTTTAAGTGAAATTTAAGTAAATGGTGATTTTAGAAAGTAGGTCAAGGTCTGTGAAAATGTAAATCTTTTAATTTAATACATTCCTCAACCCTGTTATTCTAAATTAAAGAAAGTAGAACAAAGATCTTGGTCAATGGTTCTACAGGATGCCAGAATAAAAGACAATCTTAAACCAGCTTTTGTTATTGATTTAATATTGTTGTAGCCCTAATAATTCGAAATTTAAGAAAGAATGTCATATTTAATTTTCAAGATTGAACATAATATCAGAATAAAAAAAAAAAAAATAAAAAAATCAGGACCTGCTACTTAAAGGTCCGGGGCTCCTGTCGACGGCGGCAATCATCCTTACCTACTATTTGTCTCCCTCCAAAGGGTTGAAAATCGTATACCCATGTAGGATACCAGCTTGAGGCTAGGTAAGGATTTAATGGTATTACTGGTGTGAGGAATACCAGAAATCTAGCTGCTTCAGCGATATGACTGAAACATTGTTGAAAGTGGCATTAAACCATATTCAAACAAACATACAATGATGGTGTGTTGTGGTTGTGTTAGTCTGTGTGATTTTGTCAGCATAATTACTCACACATTTATGGGTGGATGTCAAAAGAACCTGGAACAATTCTTCTACTTCATTAGTGATAGATGTGTTATTTGAAACCAATCCCACAGGTCAAGGTCAAATGTGATAAGAAATACTTTGGGCTCATGAGGACCAAGTATGGCTCCACTCGAATTGTCCAAAGGAAACCAGAAAAAAATTACTTATTTGCTTTAAGTGAAATTTAAGTAAATGGTGATGTTAGAAAGCGGGTCAAGGTCTGTAAAAATGTAAATCTTTTAATTTAATGCATTCCTCAACCCTGTTATTCTAGACTTATGAAAGAAGGTTAAAGGTCTTGGTCAATGGTTCCACAGGATGCCAGAATAAAAGACAAATATCCCCAACACTTATTGGTAGCAAAATATTGTTCTTGACCTGATAATTCAATATTATAGAAAGTAGATAGAGGTCAAGGTTGGGATAAAGGTTCACTACGATGCTAGAATCAAAGACAATCTTCTACCACCTTTTGTTATTGATTTAATACCGCAATAGCACTAAAAATTGGACATTTAAGAAAGTAGGTCAAAGGTAACAGTCAGGGTAAAGGGTTCAGCATGATACCAGAATAAAAAATATCAGGACCTGCTACCAAAAGGTCTCGGGCTCGACTCCCGACTACGGCTTAAATCCTTTCTACTATTTGTCTCCCACCAATTTGATTTAATTAAGACCTGGACCCTATAATTACAAACTTAAGAAAGTAGGTCAAAGGTCATGAACTGGTTCAAAGTTCAACATGATCCAAGAATCAAAGACAATCATCTATTAACCTTTAGTATTGACTTAACACAGTCATAGCCCTTTTATTTAATATTTAAGAAATTGGGTCAGGGTTTAGGGTTCATCATGGTGCCAGAATCAAATACAATCAACTACAAACCATTATTATTCACTTGATAAAGTCCTAGCCCTAATAATACACTATTAAAGAAAGTAGGTAAGGGTCAAGGGTTAATCATGATGCCAGAATCAAAGATTATCATCTACAAACCATTAGAATTGACTTTATACAGTCCTAGCCATAATAATTCAATATTTAAGAAAGTAGGTCAAAGGTCACGAATTGAACAAGGTGCCAGAATCAAGGACAATCATCTACCAATCTTAAGTATTTACTTGAAACAGTCCTAGCCCAAAAAATTTAACATCTAAGTAAGAAGGTTAAAGGCCTGAGTCAATGGTTCAACATGATTCCAGAAACAAAGACAATCATCTACCAACCATTATAATTAGCTGGGCTACTTTCGAAGTATTATGATCACCTTGGCGTCGTTGGCATTGATGTTGGCGTTGGTATTGGCGTGACAAACTTTAACCTTGCTCATAACTTTTGAATGGTAAGTCATAAAAATTAAACAAATACAAATTTAACTTCAGTTGTACTTTGGAAATCCTGTATTAAAGTTCAAAAGTATTGTTATCCGATGAAAAACTTCAAAAATATTGTGATCGGGTGAAAATAAGTCCTTTTTGGTCGGAGGTCAATACTCTAATATGTTTTATAGTGGCAACTTCTAAAATCAGTAAGAAACTCAATATGGAAATTGACCAAATTTCGCTTGAATGATCTAAGAGTGACATTTAATCCAGGCCCGAAGGAAGCATTTTCAGATGGGGGGCTTAACTTTAGGTGGAAGCTAGGAGATAATTTTGTTAAAATTTTCTTTTAACAAGATGTGTTTGCGAAACAAAATGTTCCCGATATGAACTGAAGTCTCAATTAGGACTATTAGAACATTTGTTATAGCCGATGTTCAAGTACATGTAATACTACAGTGCTCAAATATGAAAGTCACATGATACGTAACAAATAATGAAAGTTTCATTGGATCTTATAGTAAGTGTACAAGTTATAGTAACAAAAGATCACAAAGGCCCCTTGACACAGCAACATTTCACCAAAAAGAAATCAGAGAGATCCACCGAAAGAAAGCAATCATGACAACAGGCATTCGTTTTCCCCTAAAATAATAGTAATAATAATAATAATAATAATAATAATAAAAACATATCAGAAAGGATACCTTTTTAAATGTTTTTTCATAAGGCATTCGTGTTTTTCGCAAATTATAGTTTCGAAATAAATCACAGTGAGTCTGTCTTAAGGGTCAAGTGAAGAGTTTTGGTTGAATTCTGATCAGTTGTCTCAGTGAAGAAGAATTCTCTATATTTCACCATATGGGACCATTTTCGGCACAATAGTTTCAAAGAGCTGATGTGCCATTGATTCACCATTCGGGCCATTTCCGATGAAGCACACTCGGTAACCCTCGGCGATTCCACGGAATAGACCTCGGGAATAATAAGGGCGCAGCCATGAAAGCGCGTCATTTCGCACGCGGGTTTATATGACGTCACAAACATAACTAAAGATGACGTTGCAAAAAATAAAATCAACGTAAGGTTAGAATTTTGCATATTATAATTTGAAAAAAACCGCAGTGTTTTACTGCGTTTTGCTTTCAAATTGTAATATGCCAAAATGAACTCCACAGACGATCGGAAAACACTAAAGGAATATACTGTTCTTCAAGCGTATTAATCAAAGTACCACCAGGAGCCAAATTACCGAAAAAATGACAAAAAATGACTACACTTACGTCCGAGGTAATTTTCAGTTTACGGAAAAGTCCGGGCGATGTTCCGAATGCCCCTAGCACTCAAAGTATCAGCACACTGTAGAGTTGACGAAGAAATCTGAAAGTGTTTGTCCCCAGCATCATTCTTGTAAAGTTTGGTTTAATTCTTATCAGTTATCTCAGCGAAGAAGAATTCCCTATATTTCACCATAAGGGGCCATTTTCGGCACAATAGTTTCAAAGAGATGATGTTCCATTGATTCACCATTCGGAACCATTTTCGATGACGCGTAAACTGAAAAGTACAACGGACGTAAGTGTAGTAATTTTGGGTCGTATTTTAGGTAATTCGGCTTCTGGTGGTACTTCGGTCATTTAATACGCTTGAGGAAAACGACATTTTGTTCATTCTTTCCGAATGTCTTTAGAGATCTTTTGGGTGATCATAATTTGATGACAAAACTCAGTAATACACTGCGTTTTATCATTAAATTATAATATGCCCTCTTTTATTCTTACGTTGATTTTGTTTTATGCAATGTCATCCTTAGCGGGATCGTTGATGTTTGTGACGTCATATAAACCCATGCGAAAAATGATGCGTTTTAATGGCTGCGCCCGTATTATTCCCGAGGTCTATTCCGTAGAATCGTCGAGGGTTCCCGATTGCACTCAAAGTATAAGCCCACTGTGGAGTTGACAAAGAATCTGAAAGTGTATGTCCCCAGCATCATTCTTGTAAAGTTTGGTTTAATTGCCTAGTAGTTTCAGAGATGAAGGATTTTTTTTATATATATATATATAGTTTATCATATGGGGTAATTTTCTGAGTAACGCGGCAGCCGGTAGCACCAAAGTTATCAGCTTCATCAGACTGATTAAATAAAGAAGTTTGAAAGAGCATGTCCCAAGTATCATTCTTGACAAGATTGGTTTAAATTCTGCATAGTATGAAAGAAAAGGTGATGTTGTTATATATTTCCATATGGGGTTATTTTGGATGACACGACAGCTCATAGCGCCATTTGAAGTTTTTCCCCGATAAGGATTTTAAAATTATGGAATTTGAAAGAGCATGTCTAAAGCATCATTCCGAAATTTTATTATTTTACCATATAGGGCTACCTTTTAGTTATCAGCCTGATCAGGCTGATTAAATGGAGGAATCTGAACGGGCACGTCGCAAGTATTTTTAGGTCACCTGAGCACGAAGTGTTCAAGGTGAGCTATTGTGATCGTCCAATGTCCGTCGTGCGTCGTCCACAATTTTCTTAAAACATCTTCTCCTCCTCAACCATTGGGCACATCTTGATGAATCTTGGCAGGATGTTCCTTGGGCCAAACTCTGCCAATGTTGTTTAAATAAATGAAATCCACTTCTAACTCATCCTTTACCCTTAAAAGGGTGATAATAGGAAAATCTTCAAAAATCTTCTTCTCTGAAACCAGAAGGCAGACAGCTTTCATATTTGGTATTAAGCATAATCTAGTGGGCCTCTACCAAGTTTGTTTATATCAAGACCATGGAATCATATTTGGGCATGGCAAGGGCTCATCCCTTTATTAGCTTACCAGAGCTCACCAGAGCTAGAAGGGTGAAAATAGGGAAACGTTAAAAAATCTTCTTCTCTGAAACCAGAAGGTAGACATTTTTCAAATTTACGTAGCATCATCTAGCGGGCCTCTACCAAGTTTGTTCATATCAAGACCCCTGGGTACATAGATTCAGAGGGCAAAAATTTCTTTTTCTCTGAAACCAAAAGGCAGACATCTTCAATATTATGTTTGAAATATTATATAGTGGACTTCTACTAACGTTTTCATGCCCCTTGGGTCATATTTGGGCTCTGTATGAACCCGAATATTTTACAAAGACACAAAGGAGGATATCTTATAAACTTTGTATCTGAAATCAGTAGGCAGGGACTTTTCACAATAGTTTCATTATGTGTGGGAGTACGTTCGCGCGTATGTTTCTATGAATTTATTCAGTGATGCGTAGAATTTGCACATTTTATTATTGTGTCGGATACTTCAATTTAATTTATTCGGCAAATCAGTAATCAATGCTTATGATCAATAACAAGCAATATGTACAGAAATATGGCAAAATTACAATACAGGTACACTGACATAAGAATTGAAAAGTACAATGGGCAAACATTACAATGAGAAAATATGACTCAATTGCATATTCAAAAAAGTGTATCATTATTTTTGTTATTCTTTGTGTAATTTAGTTTAATAACTTTAAAAAATAAAATATTTATTTTGAGAGTTATAAGGTTATGATGAGAATCATCCATCATTTAGTTGTTTTATTTTTTCATCCCTGAGGGTATTTGCATCTCTTAGATATTTCGCAACATTAATTATAGTTGAGGAACTCATTGATGACAAAATATTTGAAAACATAGTCAAGCTAGGCCATGTGATCTTACCAATGTATTTTTTCCTAAGATCTGCATAGAATTGACATCCAAAAAAACAATGATATTCTGACTCAATCTGGATAATATTGCAGCACTTACACAGACGATATATTCTGTGGACTTAATCTAAAAGAGCTGAAGGTTTTTCGGAATTTATCATTAGGAATAGTTTCAAGATATTTTTCAAATGAAAAATCAGATATTTCAATTATTTTATATTGATATTTTAATATTTTAATTTATTAAAATTTTGATAATTTATTATTAATATTTGCTGCAGTAGTTAAGTTTAGGTGATGCAGTTATAGTTACTGTTTCAGCGCCTAAGTATTATTAAATAACGCATGACCTGACAAGACTTGTATCATGGCCATTGAAGTTTTCACCTTCGTCACTGTGCCGAGTCTCTTAGATAATTTTAGATTTGGGTCAAGTCTTTCAAAGGGTTATCACAGTTTTTGAGTAGCAATTAGTCAGAATCAAAAACATTTCGTGGTGACTTAATTAGTTGGGATTCAAATACAGTAATCCCAGGAATATTTATAATAAGAATCTTTGCGTAATTCTGAAGTATGTAAAAAACCCAACAATACCTTAAAATAGAAATCCGGGTACTTGATGGTTATTTGTCATATGACTAGAAGAACACACCATCCCTGAGTTCAGTGTAACAAAACGGAGCATTCTTTTAGAATATTATGTCCAACATGAATATGCGTGTAAAACGGGGTATAATTTGCAAACAGTGCGCAGTATTTTGTCATCCGGAAGGCCGAGGGATGTCATGTAGATGTCTAAGATATCTCGGTACCATACCGAGTAATAAATACGTATAGTGCGGTTTTATTGACTTAAATCTGACCCCTACTATTTAGATGAATAAAAATATGATTATTCCTACTTGGCTTTGCACGTGCTTTCATAGGAATGGATAACAAACGATATTGAATGTACTTTACATTTTGTTTATTTATAAAATATGTCGGTAATTGTTATTTAAGGATTTTTCCACAGAGGTCAATGTCGGGTCAAATTAATCAGGCTATACTCGTAGAGGATAGCGCTTGTTTCAGTGTAAGATCGATTTTTAGCTCCACTGAACGAAGGTCACTAGGGCTTTTGTCAAGGCGTTGTGTCCGTCTTGCGTCCGTCAGTCCGTCCGTTAGTCCTCGCGTCCGATTGTAAACTTTTTCTTTAAAAATCTTCTCCTTGGAAACTACAAAATGAATTTAACCAAATTTCACAGGAATGATTCTTTGGTGATACAATGCTTTAATGGGTATGGCTTATTTCCATATATGGTAATATGAGGCATTTCTCAGAATCTTAATGATGGATATCAACCAAATTTCACATGAATGATCCTAGAGTGACCCTTTATCAGTGTGCAAAAATTATTATGATTAGATGGAAAATATGTCTTTTTTATGGGCGGAGGTAATTTCTCTATTTATAATGGATAATGGAGTGGAAACTGTGAAAATCATTTCTAAGAATCTAACTGATGGATATCAACCAAATTTCACTGGAATAATCCTTTCATGACTCTTTATCAGTCTGAAAACAATTTCATGATTGGATGATAAATGTGTCTTTTATGGGCGGAGGTCATTTCTCTATATGTTACATAGTGGAAACTTTGAAAATCATTTTCTCAGAATCCGACTGATGGATATTAACCAAATTTCACTGGAATGAGGTTTTAGTGATCCTTTATCAGTCTACAAAAATATTGTGATCAGGTAAAAAATGTGTCTTTTTATGGGTGGGGGTCATTTCTCTATATGTTACATAATGGAAACTATGAAAACCTAATTGATGGATATGAACCAAATTTTACTGGTAGGGTCCTTATGTTATCCATTTTCAGACCACTAAAATATTTTTTTTTTCAGAGGAACATTATGTTTGTAACAGGCGGATGTCAATTTTCTATTTGATATTCATTAATAACAACACCGTGAATTTGACAAGGAGAATAATTTTGGAATGATTAAGGAATGAAATTGATTGAGTGTGTGGAGCGTATTTTTAGTGAACTTTAATGGGAGGTTATCCGATATCGCAAATTTCGTTCAGGTTGAACAAAATTAGCGATATTGATTAGTTCCCTTAGATAAAATGTGCATAAAAGTTCTAAAGATAGCTTTCTTTTTATCAAGAACCCATAAGACGCTTACAATTTGAATTATGTCAGTGAAAATTGAGATTTTTTCCTATACAATTTTATTTTGAAATACGTTATTGATTCTATATTTTTCATTGGGTTTGAGCGTTTTTTGAATAATATTAGTGAGTGTTTGGAATGAATAAATAGGGCGGAGTGAGCGATTCAGAATAGTTTTGATTGAGACAAATGTCAATTTCACGATGTAAATGACTGTAGCCCATCTTGTTCCCGAAATGAAATACTTATTAGAAGATTATTCTGATTCTTTAATGAAAATATGTGACAAAATAATCAAGTCATTTGTTTATTTGGCTCCGCTTTGATAATGTCAAAAACGGTGAAATGAACGAGAGCAGGGTAAAATTCTTTGATAGTTTCACTGGTTTGGCGGTGATTGTATCAATGATAATCTACGGTTACTTATTTATTATTTATTTATTTATTTCGATAATCCACCGAAAGGCATCAAAGGATGGATATTCGTTTATGCTTTTCGGTAAATTATCGAAACTTATCGATAGTAGACTTCCAATTGGCAATCTAACTACAGACTAGCGATTTTTTTGTTTGTATAGGATTTAACGCCATTTTCAACACTATCACAGTTATATTGCAACCTCTTGTGCACCTACCCATGGTTTCTTTTCCTCCCCACACCAGTTAAACCGCATTTCAACCGAGCCATCAGTTTGTCTTCCCGAGTATTATTTATCCCACACCCAACGGTCGGAGACAAATGACTCGTATCACATTGACTTTTATCAAATGTTGGATGAAAGTTGGACAAGGAAAATGAACATAGTATTATGATTTGAACGAGTAGTGACAAGGTGTATAGTACATGCAGATCTCATTCATTTTATGACCTCCGTCTTAATAAGATAAACGCTATTTCCATAATGTGGCGACGAAAACACTACAAAATAACAATAAAAAGGCCAAATACTGCATTCGAAATAAATGTAGCTAGAAAAAATCAAATAATTGAAAATAATGCTCGTTTTATACCTTCTCAAAAAACCAGTAAGCTATTTACAGAACTTGTATGCATATTTTTGTTAAGGGGTGTGTATGTACAATAAATATTGCTAATTTTGTTCATCCTGAACAAAGTTAGCGATATTGAATTACCTCCATTTAATTTCACTCAAAACCTACTCCACACACTCATTCAATTTCACTCCAAAATCATTCCAAAATCTTTCACCTTGTCAATTTCACAATGTTGTTAACTATAGCTGGAAAACTATTTCTTGCTTTGGGGTAATTCTTTTTCACACAATCGTGGATCCTGGATTCCCTGTGTTTCTCACACCCGAACTACTATGGCTTTTTTATATAATCTGCAGCCGCTATCCCACGTAAGTTTACGATTATCCACCTATTGGTCGGAGACAAATGTCGGAAAGGATGCGTGCCGCCGTCGCGGATCAAACTGCCGAGACCCATGAAAAGATATAGTCCGACACACCAATATCTCTGTGAAGACGGCAGCGGGAAATGGTCGAAAATGAAATAATACGTGTTGGATTACAGATCGTAAGGTGAATGAAGCAAATGATTCAACAAAAAACACTAGAAATTTTCTGAAGTGTTATAAAAGTACGACGCAATTACACGACATCATTTAAGTAGTTGCTGCATGAATTCACCAGGTCTGCTTTCTGGATGACAGAACCATTCAAATTGTTTGCAAATTATGCCCCGCTTTTCACGTGCACTTGTGTGCAAAGCGGTGTGTATTTTGCAAACAGTTTGCATCGAATGTACCATGAATGTAGGTTAGGATTATATGATAGCTTATAACATCGCTAATGAAGCTTGAAAGTAGTATTTATGCTCTTTCAGAGTCCATTATGTAACACAGGTCACTTATGTAACGCATGTCATTCAGAGAGGTCAATCTGTCATACAGTTCCGCAATCAACTTTGGCGTCACTTATGTAGCAAGTCCGGAATATTTGGGGGTCATTTACGTAATAGTGATGGGGTCGTTTCCGCGATATGTCAGTCACTTTTTAGTTATTTAGACCCTCAACGGAAATTATTTTTCGATTGATTATGTTTTCTGTAATGTACGATTTATCAAAGAACATATTATGTGTACTATTTTGCTATGAATTCTGTATTTTAACAGGAGACGTTTACATAAGTGTCTGTGACTTGAATAATTGTAGAACCCTTTACCTTTTTTCGTAATATTTGTAAGAATATTTCTATGTATTTCTATACATGCTTTGAACAAATATGGCTGACTGGAAACAATATTTGTCTAAATTATATTTCGATCCCAAAACCTCTGTTAGCTTTTCTGGACCAGAAAAATTATATCAGCTAGTGAAGTCTGATGGAAAATTTAGAATTGGTAGGCAGAGAATTAGGAAATGGTTACAAAGTCAACCTTCCTATTCTCTTACCCGAGGAGCCAGACGGAAATTTTTGCGATCTCGTGTCATTGTAGAAGGAATAGACAGTCAGTGGGATATGGACCTGATGGATATGGTTGACTTATCTGAACACAATAACGGTTACAAATACGTATTAGTGACCGTAGACATTTTTTCTCGTTTTGCTTATTGTCAACCAATCAAGACTAAAAGAGGAGTTGCTGTTGTCCAAGCTTTAGAAAAAATCTTATCAAACAAGAGAAAACCTAATACGGTGAGAACAGACAAAGGTATGGAATTTAGGAGCAGAGAGGTCAATAAATACCTAAAAAACAATGGGATTCATCATTTTTACGCCCAGAACACAGAGACAAAGGCCAATTACTCCGAAATTTTAATAAAAAATTTAAAACACAGACTATTTAGATACATGTTGAAGCAGAGAACGCAAACATACGTTAATGTTCTTCAACAAATGGTTCATAATTACAATCACACCATACATAGAAGTCTAGGAGAAAGACCCGTAGATGTTACTAAGAAAAATGAGGGAGAAAGTAGACTTCAACAGTACCTTCTGAGAAGCAAAGAATCATCACGTAAAATTCTTAAAAGAAAATACAAATTTAAAATAGGTCAGACAGTACGCGTGTCACACATAAGGAGTCTCTTTGATCGGGAATACTCTCAGAAATGGACTGGTGAAATATTTAGAATAAAAAATCGTTTCAGGAGAGAAAATATACCAGTATATACTTTATTTGACTGGGACCAAGAAGAAGAAATAGGTGGTACGTTTTATGAACAAGAACTGCAATCTGTCACTGTTGATGAAAATACAGAATATCACATCGAAAGGATATTAAAAGAAAGGGTGCGTAACAAGCAACCAGAAGTATTAGTACGTTGGTTACACTGGCCCAAGAAATATGATAGTTGGATCCTCAAAAAGGAAGTGACGCAGTACTCTTAAATAGTGTCTATAGTCGATTTAACTCTTGTAGATTTCTTTTTCTGTTGCAAAATGATTATTAACAACGTCGTTTGCAGTGCCAATCTTGGTTACAATATTGACTTGAGGAATTTATGTAATCGTATAGCAAACGTTCGTTATAATCCTAATAGATTTCCAAGCTTAATATGGCAACACAAGAACATTGGTGGTAATTGTTTGGTGTTTTCTAACGGTATTATCAATTGTAATGGGAAAGCTACAACTTTTGAAGAAGGACGACGAAGATTACGACGATACGCGAGACAGATTCAACGTCACGGATTCAAAGTTAGAGTGACTAAAGTGCGAATTCTTACAGTGTCCGCTTGTCACACTTTAAGTGGGGGACTAGATTTGTTTGCTTTGGGTCGCGAGAAAAATGTTTTGTATGAACCAGAGATTTTTCCAGCCTTGAATTTCAAAAGCGATGGAGTTAACTTTTGTTGTTTTCATACTGGTAAAGTGGTGATTACGGGTATAACAAAACCCGCCCAAATTGATGATGTGGTCTATCCAACATTTCTTGAACTGGAACTCTACACGAGTGAAATGGAAAAAATGGGAAACCATGATCCCGACACAAGCATACCCTAAACACAGCTATATTCTCTATCTCAAAGATTAAGAAAGAGAAAACATCAATAAGATCAAATAGTCGAATGGAAGCTATAAAACAGACCGACATTTACATAATCGAGAGAATGCGAGGTTTGTTACGACCCTTAGCTCCTGGCAAAAATTCACTGACAAGGAAACAAGATATGTTTTGACGTCACCATACTTTATACTTTGGTAAGAATTCCTCTTCTTATCAACATCAAACTAAATTAAATAGGAACTTGAAAGAAGTAGAAGCCATCACTACTATGAAAAAATGACAGACTTCTACCTTTATCTTAACAGTAGTGATTCCACGAACATACGTAAGAACAATAACCCAGCAGACTTTTACATTCAATTTCCTAAATCGTATACGTTGAGAGAAAATTGGACCTGTGCTGTGACAGAAATTACTCTTACTTGTGATTATATGCCTAGAAGTAAAAGACTATACCTATGTTCCGACTTGATTCAACAAACTTACTTAAGAAATACATTACTACCCGTTTTCAGAAATATTGAAGTAGGGGCGAAGTACAAGAAGCTCCTGTACATCGAATTTAGACGACCAATATACGTACCAGTTGTTGTCAATTACTTCAACTCTATACATTTGTATTTGAGAGATGGTGATTTAAACCCGATCGAATTCAATTCCAACGATTTTCACTGTGTGTTACATTTCAAAAAACGATGGGCTCCATAGAAGTTTATGATTATAAACAACAGAAATGGGTTCCTTATAGAGACGATCCAGAAAAATGGTACCAACATTTCAAAGATTTAAGGGACGGTTATGTTAAACCCGACCATAGGGGTCGATACATCGTTGGTAGTGGTAATCATCTCAGAAAAATGACGGAAATGAAACAGCAACCTTCAGTGAAACTGGTAACACCTACAGCCCAAGCTGTTGAAATGGCAAAATCGGAAGTTGAACGTAAGAAGGTTGAACAGACCGAAAAACTTAAGAAGGGGTTAAAAAAACGTAAGAACACCACAGTCTACACCTACCAACCACCTAAGAAACGGAAATCTTACTTTACTAATTCCGATCTACAACTCTAATTATGGAAGATTACCACCAAGAAGAATTATTGTTATTCGTTTCCCCTCCTACCGATTCTTCGTTACAGTCTAGAGAATGGATCGTATACCGCCCAGTAAATCAAGTTACAAATACGTCATCTCTCGAGTTTAATATACCAGGACAGACCTCGGCGTATATTGATCTGAAAAGAAGCGTATTGAATTTAAAATTACAAATTGTCAAAGGCGATGGGTCAATAACAGAGGATGGTGAATTAGTAAGTCTGATAAATCTGCCATTCCATACCATATTCAGTCAAGTGGATGTTTCTTTACAGCAAACACCTTTATCCCACACAGGAATCAATTATCCCTACAAAGCTTACATCGACACGGTTTTACAATCCAATCGAGAACTACAAGAGAACTTACTGCGTACACAACTTTTCTATAAAGATGCCGGGGATGTTGGAACTAATGACGCCAAAACTGGAAGCAATAACGGCCTTTTTGCAAGGTACATTTGTACAAAAAATAGCAAGATTGTGGAGATGGAAGGACCATTACATATTGACTTGTTTCAACAGTCAAAACTACTTATAAACGGAGTCTCGGTCGGAATAAAATTACATCCAGCGCGAGAACCCTTTAGACTCATCACTGACGCTCTCAGTCCTGATTTTCGTGTAAGAATTGTCGATGCTTATTTCAAGCTCTGCATTCAAAGACTAACAAGTAGTGTATTGATAGCGCACGAGAAACTTATCCAAGACGTCCCGGCTATGTATCCTTACTTACGTACAGAGATCAAAACGGCGTCTATTGCCTCTGGGCAATTTAGTTACAGCGCGGACGACATATTTCAAGGTCAAGTACCTAGTAAATTGATCGTAGGACTGGTTCCGAGCGCCGCATTTAATGGGGATTACGGACAAAACCCGTTCAACTTTAAACATTATAATTGTGGTTTTGTAGGACTCTATGTAGATGGACAATCCTTACCTTCACAACCGATGCAACCTAATTTTGAGTTGGAACAGTTTACGGATTGTTACAGAACATTAACGCTCTACAGAAACGATTTGAATATATCCTTAAAAGATTATAAGAATGGTTACTGTTTGTACGCACTTAATATCGATCCATACTATTCATTCAACACGAAAAGGAGGGGTCATTGCCGTCTGGAGCTTAAGTTTACACGGGCATTACCAGAAAGCGTTACATTGATTATGTACGCTACCTTTCCCGAGGCACTTAATATTGACAAAACTAGAGCCGTGTACGTGAAATGAATAACTTTGAACTTGAAGAAATATTGCGTGGGTATCCAGTAATGGTGTGTACAGCTGACAAAATACGCGTAAAAAAGGGATATTTTGTGATCTCCAACACAGATACGAGCGAGGGACCCGGAAAACATTGGGTTACTTTTTATTTTCCCAGACAAGGGCCTTACGAATTTTTTGATTCTCTAGGCAAAAGACCGAGTGACTACAACTTTGAAATCGTTTTGAATAATGAATATTGGATGTTGTGCGATCCTATACAAGGTCCTAAATCAAATGTTTGTGGACTCTATTGTGTGTATTATATCATGACTAAATGTGAAGGAATGACTTTTGAGAACATTTTCAAACCTTTTAATGTATATAATAGACCATGGAATGATAGATATGTTACAAATATCATAAATAAAGACAAACTCTGAACTATATTTTACTCATTGTATTCATACATGTACAAATATATATTCATAAATAGACAGAAATAAATATGTGCGAAAATAAAAGAATATTGTCTTTATTTTTTATGATAACCAATTTATGAATTTAACACTGTCTTTATCAGTCATTGATTTGAATTTCCCTTTTCTAAACTTCTCTTCAGTTGGACCTTTTAAAGATTTTACACCATTTCTGTGAGCTAATCGGGGTTTCTTTCTGTTACGTTCTCCTGGCGGTGGAAGTGGGACTGTTTCCAAACCTTCTTCGCTTCCAGACCCTTTAAATGTATTGTTCTTGAACATCCGTTGATACTTTTCGTACGGAACCAATATAAACTTCTCCATTATTCTAATAAAGGATTTAGATAAACCAATGCAATTTTCACTATATTATAAACAGTCCTTTGATTGTCTACGATAGATTTCCTTTTTTCTTCAAATCCAGTCTTTTTATTCCCGAGCAAATAAATAAACCGTCGATGTCTTTTTAGACGCAATTTTTCAGCTGGCTTTAGAATAATCGTTGACCTCAAAATGTTGTAGGCAATTTGAGATAGAATTTTCAGTTGAAGCTTTGTAGCTGTATTCAATAGTGCTTTTCTTTGATTCTTTGTTGTCTCTGCTAGTAAATATAAAAAGTGGCTCTGCTGTTTGATGAGTTCAACCATAGTTCCTCTTACACGTTTTTTATATCTACTTCTTACGTCAATTTATAAACTAAGGGGTCTTCTTCGGGAAAAATACGTGTTCTTAAGCGGTATTTGTCATTAGCCTGGGGGCTCATGTCTACCACAAAATAACCATGTTTCTCACTTAAGGCATCTTCATACGCTTTTACAAAACCTTTAGATTTTCCTGGGTAGAGTTGACGGCCTAGAATAGCAACTTGGGATACGTCTCTTACATTCTTCATCAGAACCATATACCACGTATTGAGAGCTATAGTTCTGGCATGTTTACCTCCAGGATACAAGTTTTGCGTAATCAGTATCACTGATATTTTTCTATGGTGACAACCTTGGGTGAACAATAACTCCATCTCTTTATTTCCCATGACTTCGTGCATCAAGTCATCTATTATGATAAGCTTATGCTTTCGATCACGAGTGAAGTCGTCCAACTCCTCAGTGTTTGGCAGGCCTTCTTTAGTATAGAAATATGGAATAGTCCGTTCCATGATATCAAATACATCCTGATGTATTCCGTAACAATATAGTATATGTGATGGAGGGTCTTTTGTGTACATACCACCTATATTTTTCAAAAACTTGTATACCCACTGCGTTTTACCGCTCCCTGTCTGTCCACTGATACATAAACTAGAACATGGTTCAAATGGTAGAGATGACTTCATTATTTCTTCAGTTTCGGGTTGGGCAAAGCGTATCCGATACAACTACTCAGAAGACTTATCCACAATTCTGTTGAACCGTTTTGAAGGGACAAGTTGATAATAGAAGTAATTATTATGATATATACAATTATCATCTGGGAAAAATATACAATTTCCGCTTGTGGAACTTTAGTTCCTAATAAATGCCACCTTTCACTATGAGATCCATTATCTTCATCAGGTTTTGGCAATTCAATAAAAGTTTCCCTCTCTGGAGTATGTACTTCAGTCATATTCTTACAAGTTTGTGAGTAGAGTAAATGAACAAAACTGTTTTATTCTTACATTCTTTTATGACGGAGATTAGTTGGAGATTATAACGGGACAGGTAGCATCGGTGTCTGAAATTCAAGGTATCTAGTGTTTGATGCTCAAGTCGTCGCGCTATGAAAGAGATAGTTAAGAGAGACGTAAAACCATCCTGTTTTACCGTACAGATGAACGAATAAACTCTTTCCTCAAGTCTAATAGCCGTAAGGTACTGTGTCAAAATTAGCTATTCTTCTTCTTTTTGTATAGACCATTTGGTATGCTTTTGACTCATCCCTATTATAGATCTTTCGTTTATTCTTACTCCTACATATCTTATTTTCATTCTTAATTATAATTTGATCCATTTTCGTCTTCGTTTTTTTATCTAACTTTCCTTTCGAACTGTTCACGTTCTTTTTTGTGATTTTATCTTGACACATTTTCGTCTTCTTCCTGAAGTATAACATCCTTCTAACCCTATTCCTATATGCTTTGTATTTATTGTTGAAGGTATTTGTTGTTTGTTTGGTTACTAAAGCTTTTACGCTTTTAAAATTAATAAGTTGATGATTTGTAAAGTTTAAAGTAAAGCCTCTAACTTTACAAGTTTCCTTATTTTTGCTCGTCTTGTATGAGTAGTTTTTCGGACCTCCCGAGACAAACTCTACAATATGAGAACCATCGGTAAGCTCATTCGTCAACTGACCGAGGTAATCGCCTAGGGGAGGGTCATACTGTCCGTCTTTACTGATGTATATGACGCTGTCGGTGTCGTAATACATGACGCGTCTACCTAATTTTTCTAAAACGCTGTAAAGTTTTAGACGCGCCCAGCACGTGGTAAATGTTGCCAAATATACATTTGTTTTGTTGTCTTCCGGAATACAGTCATTTTTGTAAGCCCACTCCAACTGAATAGTATCTGGAGCTACAACGTGAAAGTTGTACGGCTCTTTCATAGCATCTGTGAAGATTTTGAAAAATTCGTCCGCTTCTTTCTCGTTAAAAAATGACGTTTGTCTAAGATTCAAGCGTTGTCCAAATTTTCCCCAAAAGCTGTTTAAACAAAGCTTGGCAAGAGCTCTTAAGCCTGGGTTTTTTTCGATGCTACTACTGTCCAGCAGAACACCTTCATTTTCAAAATATTGCATAATGTAGGTTTCCATGTCTGTTTGAGTTTTTACCCAGTCGGGGGGTCCGCTTGCTTCCTGCTTGAATTTTAAAAAGGTGTTTATGTATTTGGCAAAGAGACCACCAGATCGATTTATTGGGTCGTATTCGGTCGTGTCATCCCAGTGATATACCTCATATATTTTTAAGATTTTGTAGCCTAAACGGACAGCTGTTTGAATCTCGGGAGTACACCAAGTACCTGAAATAGCCCTTTCCTCACTCGAGCATACACACGGGTTTTGGTTTTCATTTTCAACGCAAGTTTTACAAAGCGGAAAAGAGAGTTTTCCATTTGATCTGTACGGTAAAACGGGATGGTACAAACCTCTTGGTGGTAAAATTTTGACCTTCGCAATTCCAAAGTAGTTTTCAATTTCCCTAAACTCTGAATTTATTATGGTAGGGTGTCCTACAGGGTATTTGCAGTACTTATTAACCCAGGGATAAAGACTGGTAAAGTCAACGTATCTAATTTGTTCGTTTTTTTTCGCCTTGTAGTATAACTGGCTAGCGTTTGTGCGACCTCCGAAAAAGCTGTCACGTGGATCGAGTCTATCAACGATGTCCAAGGTTTCTAAAAAGCGCTTTAACTCTATATTGGTTTGACAATCTTTTTGAAATTCATGCTCCCATTTACAGACGTACTTCATACCCAAACTTTGTATATAGTGTCTCTTCTTCTGTGTTAAAGCAAACAATTCCTTTACAGACTGGCCTGTTAGTGGATGTGACGTCTCTTCTCTGTTTATTGGAAAACACTGCATACATCCGTGAAAAACACATCCGTGGTATTCGTAAGCCGTGTTAGTTTCTCGACAATATCCGTCCAGTCTGTATCGAGTACCTATCAGAGTTATTTCCCCGCCATTAAGAGCATGCTGTATACGTATGTTTTCTTTTCTCATTAACCATTCAAGCCACTGTATAGATGCTTTGCTGTATTGATCGTGACGTCTTCTAGATGATACTTTGGCAATAGGAGTGCGAACAAATTGTCTATCAGTCACTTTTTTCTGTTCCAGCTTATCCATAGCAACCCAGGATTCATCGATAAATACATAGTCTTCTCCATCATACCGTTTTGCAGGTACCCATTCGTCTTCACTATTCAATTTCACTTTCCACTCCTCCTCCAAAAACTTTGTTCTGTACACGTTCATGCATACTGACGCTATTGTAATCGATTTGAATGGGTCTACAGCACCAGTCCATTTCATTTCAGTTTTTCCTTCGTCATTTATCCATTCAATTTGTTTTCCTGTCGAAGACATTAAAAGTTTGCGAAATGTTAGACAAGACTGGCGTAATATATCGACATCACTACGACAGTATGACAGTATTTCTTCTCTGAAATTAAACGTCTCACCCTGTTTGGATCCGTGCCATTTGAGGAACTCGTCTCTTTCTTTCTCTTTCATAAAACTACTTCCATAGTGTTCAATTCTTGGATATGAGCCTATATAGTTTTGGTTCTCTCGGGTGTTGAATAAATGGGGAAACCAGCCCTTTTTCAACTCCTTCAATCCAAAGGTTTTGGGTAATTCTGACAATTTCATAGGTAGAAAATTGAGGCTATCGATAACTTTTATTTTTAGACCCCTTTCAACAGACATATACATAATTTTCGAACCAGTATAAATAATTTTGTCTGGCCTCATAGACTGGTCAATTAGGTATTCTAACAAAAAATAGCCATCGTAACTTTTCATATTATGCGCGACTGCTTTAAAGTACCTATGTTGATCAGAAAAGAGCCATTGCCCAAACTGAAAGACTGTGTCTTCACCCTCAAATACAATTTCACGGAAACCGCAGGTACCAGGGCAAGGGCCCTCATCTTTTTCAAGCTCGACAGTATTGCACTCCTCACATCTTGTCCCGCAATTATTACATAAGGAGTCAGGATTCAACGGCTCATCGATACAGTCCTTGCATACTGTGTGGGCCACTACGAAATTCGGTTTATGTACATTCTTTCCACAAGTCGTCTTGGAACAGTTTTGACATATAGCGCATGTCTTACATGGAACTCTTGGTTTACATAAGGAGCAGCGTGGTATTTTTGATGGTTGGTAACCTTTTTCACATTCCATCGTCTGATCTTGGGTACACTCAAAGTCAAAAAAGATGAACTTTGAATCGTTATCTTCATCAAATGGGATGGCCCGTATGTAACATAAATGGTCGTCTTGTACATAACGTTCGCATGACTTGCATAGGTACTCACCGCATTGGTGCTCTACGATATTTCTTTTTTGGGTGTTGATTACACTAAAACATGATAAGCATTTCCACCATTTCTCACAAGGTGACATTTGTCTTTCTTTGCTTTCCTTCCTTCTTTTTGGGTTGGTGCGTGTTTCCTTGTGCCGTTTGAAACATTCGTAGGACCTGCAAGTCATGTTACAGTTGTCACAGACAATAGTTGATTCAGTTCTTGGACAGTCATCACATTTACAAATAATACAGCTGCTTTCGCACTGATGATATTCGCGATTACTGTAATGTCTAAGACATCTGTCGCAGAAATAGTTGGTGGAAAAAAAGCCAGTTATACTATTTATGGCATGGAAATGATCGTCCCCTTGTAAATAAATGTAAATACATGGACGAGAATCTGTGCGTGGACTTGTGATGAATTTATTCCCAAGTCTAGCAGAAACTACCATTACTCTAACATTCAAGACGTTCTCAAAGGCAACTATGTCCTGAAGACTAGCGGGACGGTCTAAGGGTACACCTGCAAGAACTGTTACGGCAATGGCGAGTTTCTTCTGCTCGTTCCTGTTCTTCTTTAGGAGGTTTTTGTAGAACGTCCTTGGTACTATTCCATGCTGTAAGATCAAATCAACATTACTTCTACCCCGGCGGTTTCTTGTAACTATCTCCCATTCTTCAGACCTACATAAACGTAATTTAGCCCAAGCAATAGTAATTGCCCTCGCCATACAGAGTTGATCGTCATTGTATATAGGGACGATGGAGGTCTTCAAATGTAAGGAATTGTTCTTGTTCCCTGTAATATTAGTAATTTTCCTTCTGGCGCCTCCTTTTGGTAAGTCTATAGATCCTACAGAGATTTCGAAACTTTCATCCGTTGTTAGACTTTGTTTACTGTTTAGTACCTTTTCGATAGTTCCCATAACAGTGTCAGCATTTAAAGAAGCCCATGGTTGTAGAGGGACAATTATTGGATCTTGTAGACCGTCATGGTGTACAACAACTCTCCCCAAGTCATTATCAGCCAGGTGGTTGCGCGCCTGATCAAGTACATTATCGAACAAGTGATGTAAACCTTGTCGTATATCCAACAACCTCTTACCGTGCTGTTCCTCATCGATTTTCACCTGGTAACATTTATCGATCGCAAAATTTTTGGCGTAGATTCTCTCAGATTTTTTACGAATAGTATAACGGAGATCTGTGGGAGTTCGAAACTGACCAGCAACGTTCGAAGGCCCAGGCTTTGGCAAAATGACATCGTTTGAAGGTCCCGGTTGGGGTGAACTAACAGCGTTTGAAGGTCCCGGTTGCGGTGAATCAACAGCATTTAAAGTCCCTGGTTGAGAAACCGTTCCACCACCTATTTGTCGTACTCTGTTCGTTTCATCATGATAGAGTTGCTCTTGAATGTACTGTAGTGCCAACTCTAAGTCATCGTCTACTGAAGATTGAAAGGCATCGGAGTCGCCAAGTGCTTGTAAAATCAAATCAAGCTGCTCTTCTATGAACCAATGATCTTCATGAATAGGCTGCAATGATAAAACACTCATACTCTAGCTAACTATTACGTATAAGGGTTTTCACTACCTTTAAAGTTTATGTAAGTTTTAATGACATTATTAACGATTTGAACAATAATAGTAGTAAAAACCAGAATAAATAAGATGACTTACGGTATTTTATAACCAAAAGTTGAAAAAACCTGCCTGATATAATATTCTGAAGCATTTGTATGTATTTTTCAATGATAATATTAGTACAAAATCCGCATGTTAACCTATCTAACAAAATAATACAATATTCTTTGTATCAGGTATAGAAGTTCGATGATTATTTAACACTTTACGATGTTTGACTAGCGAACATTAAAATTCAGGTTAAATTTTAAAGTTTCTAGGTCTTTCAGAAATTTCGGGTTAAATAAGTTCATAGTATTTTATAACCTAAAATTAAATAGCTTGTCTGATATAACATCCTATTATTCGAAAATTATATTTTGAAACAATCGCATGTGTTTTTCAATTATATTAGGACGCAATCCTAATGTATCACATCCAACAAATTAGTACCATATTCAAAGTCTCAGGTATAGAGGTTCTAAAATATATATATTTATATACTGTAATACCCAATGATGGTTGTCTAGCGGTTATAGGTTGTTAAATTCAGGTCATATTTGAGAGGTTCAAGGTCACTCAAACAAATCGGATTAAAAGAATGCACTTAAGAACTTTCTCTCAGAAATACAATTTTGTTATTAGTGATATCTATTCAATTTGAAAACTAAATATTATATCTGATTCAGATTGCAAAATTTTAGATAAAATATGTTTTATATATTTGCTGTTTACTTCAGATATTTTATGAACTAATTTATTTAATTAAGGGCAAGTTTTAGAGTTTTCAGATCACTCAGATCAATTAAAGTCATGGTATTTTCATTCTAAGAGGTTGAATAGTTTGTCTGATATAAGTCGAAAATTACAACCTGAAACAATCGCATGTGGTTTTTAAATAATGATATTCTGACATACACTTAAAAACAGTTTAAGGCAATATCCTATGTCTCAGATAAAAAATAAAGTTCAATGATATTTACATAAACTTAAACATTCAACGATGATCGACTAGCGGAAATAGACTGGTTAAATTCAGGACATATCTAAGAGTTTTCTGGTCTCTCAGAAAATTCGAGTAAAATAAGGTCATGGTATTTTCATTATAAAGAGGTGAATAAATTATCTGATATAATAAGTCGAAAATTATATTCTGAAACAATCGCATGTGATTTTCCAATGATGATCTCAAGACATGACAACACATCGTATAGTTCAATACAATATTCTATGTCTCGGATAAAAAGGTTCATTAATATTTATTTATACTAAAACACTTAAGGATGTTTGACTAGCGTAGTTATGATGATGAAATTCAGGTCAAATTTAAAAGTTTCTATGTCAATCGGACAAATCAGTTAAATAAGGTCGCGTAAACTATTCAGGTCATACGTTTTCTACTTTCCATGTTTGTTGATAGCGGTAACATTCAAGTCAAATCCGCAACATGCGTTATGCTTCAAATTATTTAGATCAAAAGTTACTATTTTTTAGGTCACGAGACATATTTAGGTCAAAGTTTTACTAATAATAGTTTATTGACTAGCGAAGATAACAAAGTAATTGAAACTCAGTTTGAACTAAACTCCTGAAGAAAAAACATTGTTTCAAAAGCGATCGGGGTTATTATCTTAAAAATCATAAGACTTATTAAATAAAGTATTTATCTCATATCTAATCATTATACGGTTCTTGAATCCTTTTGGATCCAGTGTTTTAGAAAGTCATCACGTTGATGTATTTAGAGTGCACGTCATTAGAAATTCGCACGACTGTAATTGTAAAAATGTAAAAAACGGGATGTCTAGCAATCATAAGCCTTTTTCCTCAATCAATTGTAGACTCTTCGAAATTGTAGATGATAAAAATAGTTAAACACATAAAAAATCGAGACAAACGGAAACTTAATATAGAGACGATTAAAACCCATGTTTTGTTTGAAATAAAAAAGTATCACGATTCCAAATAATATTATTTACAACCGGTACCATTTGAAAAAAATTCTACAAAACCATTCGATATAAAGATTTATTTATATAAGTGAAGCGTAAAAATATGGAGGCCAAGGAAGAAAATACTAATTATTAGTATTTTTCTTTTGCCGTTATATTTCAAAACCGTTTCTTTAAGAGACGTCAAATCCCAAGTCTTGTTAAGAAAAGTGTTAAAATTTTATTAATTAATGCCTTTGACACTGTTTCTTTTAAGAAAATTCCGATTCATATAGAAGATAAAAGTACATAGTCAATTATCAAAACAAACTACCCGAAATGTTAAATTCGATACGAATAAAGCAATATATTTAAACGAAATCATTAACAAAATAAATTAAACTTACTTGATCGTTGTCCATGATTTTCACTCATTGGTAAATCTTCGATTGGTGATATCCTATCAAAAGTTTGGTCGGTATTTATACTACATAGGCGGACATCATTAAAAATTGACTTACGTATAACCAGGAAATAGTAAGAAAAACATGTCAAATACACGTTGTACCGTTAAGTTTAAAACCAGATCGAAACATATGAGATATCACAACTTTGCAAACTTAACCATGGATCACTATGTGTTTGAATCGGACATGAGCACGGCCGTCGAGCATTTGGAATCTACCGGTAAGGGAGATAATAATTTTAGAAATGTAGATATTTTGCATATTTTTGAAATTGAAAATCATGAAAAAAAGGTTTCTTTTTGTCCATTTTCGTATGTACATTACGATTATAATGCAAAATTGGAAGTTGACATTATAGAAAATACTGATGACGCAAAAGGTGACACATTATTATGTTCCAAATTTAATCTAGCTTTAATAATTCATTGTATAAATACTTTGACTAAATATTTAATTTTCTATCTAAAAAAGAGAGAAACATCAATTAAAACTCTAAAAATTTTATACGTAAACGATGAAAATGTTTCGGCTTCGGACGTTTATGGTCTAGCAGAAAAAAGTGGTGACGTTGCAAAAATTATTTTAAATTTAAATAATATGACTTATTTAGAAGAATGCATTGGTACTTTTGTCCATGAATTTGGACATATTTTACAGTATTGTAGCATGTTTGAAACTGAAGATCATGACGTTACATTTAGAAATCTAACTACTTGCTTGGTCATCATTTCCAAATACCATTTGGAATCTATTTACAAAGAAATAGATTTTAAATCAACATATTGCATTTGCGTGAATGAAACAGGGTCACCTATTATTCCTAAAAAATAAAAAAAAAAAGCCATTGTATTGTTCAAAATAAATCTTGCTTTTGTAATTAAATATATATATATATATATAAAATTGTATTTGAAGTTTTGATAGAAAAATCTACTTGGTTGACTAGCGGTAAATAATTTGTCATCTTACTCGCATACGAATTGAAAATGAAAAATATTTACATTGTTTAAAAAATTTATCTCCCGACCACCGTGTCTTGCGTATCAAGGACAAAAGAAACAGCACGATATGTAAGTATTTATTTTGTTTTATATTTTCATTTTGAGTGGTTTTTGTCAGTAACGTTTACATTTAAGAAGTTGTTAAAATTTAATACATCAATTTTGTCTCATTTTGTAGGATCATTACTCATATCGTACTACATGAATAAAAAAAAAACCCTAAAGACCGTACTCATTCAAACACTAACGAGTTGATTATCGTAGACATAGAGTCCATTTTTAGGTACACCAGTCGCCGTGATATAATTACAAGATTGGTAAAAAATTCATTTAATTCATATTCCGTTAAAGTTATGTGACTTCTGTTGTTTAAAATTCAATTAATTAAAATAGACATTCGCTTTTTGTATATTTCAGATTAATAAAAGCTGTCAATAAAGATTTACTGGTCTCTTCGTTATTATCTCTCGAAAGGAAGACAAAACTTCTGGCAAACTTATAAACAGATGATTTACAAGTCTTGACAGAAACAAATGCTAGCAGAGACGCTCGTCGATGTTATATATTGATATGTGAGGTTTATTTAACGGTAATTATGTCTTTTATTCATTTATTTGTTATTATTAAAAATTCGGTAGACATTTTGTAAGTGGGGAAATCATTAAATCAATTTGAAAAAAATAGTCGCTACTGTTCGATCATCTTTGAAAATAAACCTACACATTTATAACCTTACGTAACCTGTACGTGCACATATACGTTATTTACAATCTAAGAAAAAAAAAATTTGTTTAAAACGCTTGCGGTGTAAGCTGTTGTTTAAAACCAAAAACATTAAATATTTGATACTTTAATTTTTTCAGGTTGCTGCTGTTTACCGGTTTTATCACTCGAAGTACGCACTTAAAATTTCGACCAACTTTTTACAGAAGATATACAAGAGAGACAACAACCATTTCGGTGATTGAAAGACTGTCAGTGCGTTAATTGGTGTAATATCTCTATCTGAAGAACACACTCCCGATAATCTTTAAAAAGAAAACTTACAAATAGTGTAAAAAAGTGTAAAATCTACAAAACGTTATGTTATTTAGTAGATATTGTAAAAAAATTGTTTACTGTTTGTTTATTCTCGATTTTATTTTCCCAAACTTTACCTTTTAGGGACATCTAATTCATGGTTTGTTTGAGAAAGGTTTATTGTAACCCTTTCTCTAACAAGACATGATTTTAACATCCCTCACTTAAAAGTGTTGTTGTTAAATTATACCGTGGTCAGACTACACGTTTCTAAGTGTTTTCTCTCTCATTTCGTAGTAAAGATATGGTCACACACACACACACACACACACACACACACACACCGACACGCGCACACACACACACACACGCGCGCGCGCGCGCGCAAGCACACACGCACAAGCAAACACACGCACTCGAGCACACACACACACACACACACATTTTGTTCCAGTGACCATATCTTAAGTTATGAAGTCATTATTAAAGAAAACAAAACAATATAAAATGAAGTCATTTTTATTTTTTACTTTTACAGTGAACACTTATATACGACAATTCTATTTATTAAACCAAGTGATATTCGTTTGGATTGCATTCAACACAACGTAACATGCCCTCTTGGTTGTGGTGCTCCTCAATACAAACGGCTGTATGATCCAGTTCTGGTATAAATGTATTTATAGTGTCTACTAAATCTGAGAGAATTTTAAAGTCATCGTTCTTGAAGAAGACGCCCCTCCGTGTAGGTTTCACTTCTAGTTCACCCTCGGGTAACCAAAAGTCTCTAATATCGACGCCGTTAAGCCCATCGGTTATGCTAACGAACTGGTTTCCTCCAAGATGCTGCGTCATACATTCTTTACTTTCACGATTAGACAAAACATCGGGTATAATTTGAAGGAACCTGTAATGGATATACAGATAATATTAACACAATAGTTAGTGTAAAAAAAACATAGTTTAACGCATACGTAACTTAAAATCATATTCGTAATCACTCAATCTTAGACCAATAGAATCGCGTGTTTATTTTACTCAAACTGGTAATAATACAATCACATAACAACAGCAAAAAACACTGTGTAGATATTAAGATAAACAAACCTTTTCCAACGTTGAAGGGGCATACATACACCCTTTTTTGTGGGAATTCTTCCATCTTCAAAGTATCTTATATGTACGTATGTCTGATTTTTATAGTCGCATACAGTAACATAAACATCTCCAAAAAGATTAAGTTTGCAACGGTTTAGAGAATTCATAGTGAAACAGTTTATACTCTTAATACTTAATGCTGTATGTTGTACAGTTTCGACTCGTTTATAACACAAACATGATATTTATATATATATATATATACATATATAATAAGATAACCACCCTAAAGGGTCTAAATAAGTGACAGGTATATCGCGGAAATGACCCCATCAGTATTCCGTAAATGACTCCAAATATTCCGGACTTGCTACATAAGTGACGCCAAAGTTGATTGCGGAACTGTATGACAGATTGACCTCTCTGAATGACATGCGTTACATAAGTGACCTGTGTTACATAATGGACCATAAAAGAGCATAAATACTACTCTTGAATAAAACGCCAGATTTATAAGTCTTTTTGCGCGACGAAAACGCTGACTGATCTTTCATTTTTCGTGAACAAGAAAAAGCTATATTTTCACTTGCGGCTTTGCCACCCGTGAAAATATAGCTTGTTCGCCCAATGGAAGATAAATCGACCTTTCATACAATTAACCTCTTAATGAATTATAAGCGAATCTAGGCGATCGAAATACAACGGTATTGCACATGAAACGAAAGCAAAGAACATGTTCGCGAAATTTCCTTAAATGTTTTGAATGAACAAAGTAACCTCTAAAATCAGCTTATGTAGCCACACAATCTGATTAAAATGTTCACTTTGGGTAAGTTCATATCGGACTCGGTTTCGACCCGAGTTAACCGGGTTTCCATCAGAACGACCTCGGTTTCGATACTATTGATGTCATTTTAACCTTTCAACCTCGACGCTTCTGATCCTGGGTCAGGCCGGTGTTCCTTGGGTTCCAAAATGGCGTCGAAAATAGTGCACAACAATTCGATTACATAAAACAAATGTTCTCTATTACTTTAAACGACAAATACTTTTTTCTTATTTCATATAGTATTTTGCACGAGTTTATCACATTTTTTAATGGGATAACGATATTTCATGGTTGATTAATTATTCTTGCGGTAATGTGAAGTTTGTTTACTACCACCAGTGGATAACTCCGTTCAATTGAATGTCCTTGCTGCGCATGCATATTACAGTCAATTTTAGATTATTACATCATCTTACGCGACTCTCGGGCTGCCATTTGAATTTCCCCTTTATTACCTGTAGATAAATATTGACTTTCATTTATTTCCATAGTTAGACCACGCTTGAAGCGAATCGGCCAATCAGAGAACAGTTTTTCAAAAGTATATATTACAGCGTTGTATTTATATAGGATAGACAATGAGTGCCGTGGTATATGGGAAATAGACACGAGCTTCAGCGAGTGTCTATTTTCCATATACCGTGGCACGAGATTGTCTATCTGACTTAGACCACGCTTTTTTAACTTTGTCTGTAATTTAAACCCGAACATCTGTACAACGAAAACGAGTAAAACTCGTTAATATATTACTGTTATTTTGCGTAATTATGCCGAAACTATATACATGAATCTATTATCGTAACTTATTGAAGCTTTTTTGCATGTATGCAACTGTAGAAAGTCTTTTGGACAACCCGATCAAATAATATGCTCGACACTTTCTTAAAATGACACGGCACACAAAATCTGTCAAAATTCACGTGCACGACACACTTTCATTGTATATCTGTAAATTCAATGCTAGGAGTTGTATCTGTGATTTATATTTTTGAAATACTGCTCTCTGATTGGCCGATCCGCTTCAAGCGTGGTCTAAACAGATATAGACCTGCAATTTCATGTGAGTGATCAAGATCAATTTTACATTGAAAATGATAGGATATATCGGTTTCTCGGACCTCACTCTTTCTTGCGGAACTATACATATATACGGTTGTAGTGTGTCTTGCACGTGAATCACGACAGGTTTTTGGGGCCGAGTCATTTCAAAAAGATGACGAGCATTTCTTTATACCTGTTTTTCCTAAAGACTTTCGACACTCGCAAAAGTGCAAAAGATATGAAAATGGTAAGGGAAATAGATTCATTAGTGGTTTCAGCATATTCTCACTTGATTAGAGTAACATCACATCGAGATGTTCTCTTTTTCATTATTTAGGGTAAAATATATAGATATTGTAAGAAAAGCGTGGTCTAAGTGAGAAAGAATATCTCGTGCCGCGGTATATGGGAAATAGACACTCGTGTCTATTTCCGATATACCACGGCTCTGGTTTTCTATCCTATACATAGACTGTAATTCCCATATACTGCGCAATCGTCTGGGCTTTATGGGCTGTGTGTGAAGTACATGTGAAAGTGTTTGATTTCCACGCCGATGCTTAAATGAGATGTTTTTAAAGGGGGGAGGGGGGGGGGGGTAAAGGGCGAACAGAATATTAAAGTGTTGTTGAAGTTTTGGGAAACTGGTTGTCAAATGAGACTTCTCCTTTTCCCTCCATTAGAAAACGCAACTGGTACTTTATTTTGATGAAATGGTTAAATTCGCAGTTAAGGATTAGCATCTTTTGGTTGGTTAAATTTCATTCTGTAATACCATTGACTATCGTCCAACAGGCCTGCATGTATAAATAATTTAATAATTCATTCCCGTGATTCATACACCAGTCTGACCCACGTAGGACCGATCTTTTACTTTACTAAAAGAAACTGTTGTCTTGATAAAACAGGGGATATTTTTAATGAAGTTTAAATTTGTGACGTAAAATTCGTCACTGTGTAAGTACATAAATATTGATTTCGAATCGTCATTCGGTCAATTTAGAATTGGCTTTTTACTAGTACAATTTTTATGTTCAACGCAAAACAAATTTAATTTCTTAAATTTTTATGGCACGTCTATGAATGAACTAGTTTCTAGGTTTTTAATAGCTCTATCTTATAGTGGCGTTCAAATCTTAATATAAAACAGCCATGAATACAAGTCTTTAAAGAAAATCACTTAAGCTAAGAAAGCTTCTGTTACTAGACATATACTGAGTTCCATAAGAAAGTGTGCACTTTCACTTTTTGCATTCTCTAGATTTTTACAAAGTTGGAGGGAAATTATGGAGTAAATTTGATACCTTACTTAAGTCAAGGCCTTTTGAAATTAAAAGTCAGATTTGAATAAAGTATCGCATGCTGTATAGGGGCAGGCAGAACATAAATTGTTGCGATTTGACCTCCTTACAACTTTTTCTATGGTAAAAGCTATGTGTTGATGTTGCCATATAGAGTTTATGAAGCCATTCCAAGCCATTTCAAAACAAATGTTTTAATTTTTATGCAGACGTTACGTGTACGTCAACGTTAGACATTGCTATGTTGTTAGGCAAGTAACTTGTCGATGAATGGTGCCATGGCGTTTTATGACATCTCGATTTGTTTATTGAAGACCTTACAAAATGATGACCTCGATTTCTATTGGAACATAAATTCTCAACCAATTTTAATGACGTTCTAAATCTGATAGGGTTCGATTTTATTCAACAACTTTTATTGGTAGTCAAACTACGCTGTAACATCAAGCACAATTGTATTGAAGATGTGATTTTATACTTAGAAAAGCCGCAAAGATTGAACTGAATGCATTTTCAGACCAATTATTCGTCAAACGCGTGTTGCACATGCAAACCATACAAAATCAAATGTCTTAATTTAGCAGTAAATGTTTACTCATTGCGTGATTTTTGTTTTCAAATATCGTTTGCGCATACTCTTGGGGATAGTCATGCAAAATTTCATCACGAGAGATATCATAATTGCAGAGATATTCAAAATTCAAAAGTGCACACTTTCTTTTGGAACTAAGTATATATGTAAAAAAATGTCATGAAATCGGGGATAAGGGGCCCGTTGAATTAATCATAAGTCAAAATCATAAAAAATTAATGGGGATTATATTCTTTGATAGATTCTGGATTGCAATATCTCATAGAAATCGCCTTTAGATGACGATTCCGATGGGATGACGCATGGTAGAATTCCATATTTAGCTTCTTCTGTCGAAACATTTTAATTTTTGACTTACACACAAAAAAAGATCGTAAGATATTTAGTAAAGCGGGCCGACGTTTTTCATCTTTGTGAAACTTTGCAAGCTTAGATTTCTAGAGCTTGCTCAGCAAATGTCATTTCGCTAAAAACATCCCTATAAAATATTTATTAGAAGTGAGACCCAGCTAAATGAGGAAAAATGGCGACTTTTCATTTCTGCTTTAAAAAATTGGTATATGTGTTTTTATTCCATTCACGGTTTTGCATTGAAAAGGTCTTAAAAAAGGACACGCTTTTTTAAATTAAGTTATTTTTTGCCATTTTTCGGGAAGGGTAGCCAAAATCTGATTAAATGACAATTTGAGGAAATAAAAATCTTAGTAGATAGCTGCAATGTTTTTCAAAAAAAAAAAAAAAAAAAAAAAAGCCTCGCTTTATCATTTTATTGATGTGTATCGTTGCGCGTTTCTGTTCGATCGATTGGAAAAAATGTGGAAATACTACCTGCAAGAAATGTTCCTCGAGTTAGAAAAGTTTGTACAATAAAATAGGACCAATAACACCAAACTTTTCCTTAGTCTCTTTGTGTAGTTGGTTTTACTTATTCAGAACTTCAATTCTTTTATTTATACAAGATTGACTTTTTCGTTATTACAGAGATTCTACACATTGAAAATAATTGATACACTACTGAACATGAATAATTTTACCTTTCGAACATTTCCATATTGATATAATTTAAGGTACCGATAGAGATAATAGTTGTTTGAAATGAAACGCATTTCTTTGACCTCCGAAAAAAAACCCCAAAAACCGCTCACACACACAACTGACAACGACGTCCAATAACGTTACACTTCAGTGAGTCAATTCGGTGTTACCTCTCGAAATGATCATTCTTTTTATAGAAAATAAGCCAATTTCGAAAAGTTTTGTCCCTAGTCAGGCTGCGCTATTCGCGCAGTCTGACTAAGATCGACACTTAATGCACTACCAAGATAGTCCTTATTCGCTTGACGGGTCACAAATTTATTTTCGCTTGTTCTTTCCCCAGATAATGCAAAAACAACCTGAAATCAAACTAGAGCGGAATGATCTGACCTTCCCACAACAGAGCCAGACTCAGCTTCAGCAAGAAGCAGCGTTAATTGGGATACCAGAAAATCAACACGAGCTCTCCTCTGTACATAGTGAATATCAACCTGAACATGGTGAGAAAACGAAATACTTCAACATCGAGAATCTTCCAGATTTTCCCAGCATCAAAGGAATATTTGGATGGACCGTAATAGATAATGTAAATATACCATACATTCTTCGGAAAGAAAGACAGTTTGTATCTATCCGAATCTTGGAATTGAAGCTCTTAAGTCGCTATCCCAAATCATTTTCTAGTGATTTTAGAAAATATGCCCCATTCAAAAGTTATTCCGTAACAGAAAATGAAGCAAAACTTTTAAATGAAATCAATTTTCACCACTGTAATGAGGAATATGGCAAGAAAGATTTTGATACAAATGCTTTGATAGTTCCACTTAGAGATTTTGTCAAGTTCTTCAACACATTGAAAAATGCGCATCAAGATGCCGCCGAGAAAAGATACAAACACGAACGTAAGCAACAAACAGGTTGGCTGCAAGTCAAGAATACTGTAACACCATACTTAATTCGCGATGGTGAGAGTTATGTTCCCTTGTATGTAATTCAGTTTGCGGCTGGATTATTGACTAATAAGATAGTTGACAATTTTATCCCTACAAAGCGAGAATGCAAGGCTCTAAATAGTCTCTGCAGGGAAGTTGGTGTTGAGTTCACGTTTTCAGAGTTCGATAGACTGATTAAGGTTAAAGAACTTCAGCGTGTAGACCCAGTAGATATTATTATTCTCCCATCACCGAATCCTTTAAAATATGCAAAATTACAGGAAATCCAAATGATAAAGAGTTACGAATCAAACCATAAGCCACTAATATCGGAAATACAAATGACTCAGAATCCTAGCATTATTCAGTATAATTCGAAAGAGGATCTACGATTTATTCGAAGTAAAGAACAAACGAGTTGTAACAGAAAAGCACCCGAATCGGACATAAATATTTCAAAATCTGATATATACACACACCATTTTGAAAGAATTTTCAAAGATGAAAGTATCAGAATCGCTCGCGAACAAGGAAAGAGGGCTGCAATGGAACAAGTTGCAGCAATGAACCTACACTTACTGAAAACGCCCAAATCAATACAACAAAATCATAATCAGGATCACCTTAGCTTGCAACAAAAAGGTCAACAGCGTTTAGAAATATTTGATAAAGCACCCGCTTCGAAGATATCAGGCCTCCAAAATGGTTTTCGCACCGGAACCCAAGAGAAAGGTTCCATTGCAGAAAGTGTTCATCGGCCTACGTCTAATTTTGGGTCCTCTCCTAGATTAAGACCGCCTCCCCTTATCTCTTGTTCACATATACGTGTAGATAGCACGGTGCGTTCAAGGGAAAATGTACGCCCTACAGCTAATTCTAACACGAGCATTAATCCAATACAAGCTATGTCGAACCAATATTTATCTTATGAAATGCAAGAAGGACACTGTCAGCAATATGCTGAAAAGGACCAAGTCTCGTTTAACCATGACCCATATAAAGGAAATATTGACGGAAAAATACCCAAATGGCTTATACCTCCTTCCAGCAAACCATTTATGAATCGACTCACACAGATGCAGTCCTTATTTCCATCAGTTCCAATACACTCTTCCGTAAGCAACAAAGAAAAGAATTCACAAAAAACATTCGACAAGACCGATCCTGAAAGAAGGTCAAAAGCACTTGTACCAATAAAGCCTACATTTTCAATAGATGATGAAGCACGAGGTGAATTGACATTTTCCTATCTAGAGAAAGAACAATCCGCTCAAAATGTAGACTTGGTGACAAATGAAAGTAAACAAACCACAAAGCAAATACCACCAAATACCTTTAAAATACAAGCGGAGTGGATTAACAATAGAAGTATATCTTGTTTAGAATTAACAAGAAAAGATCGAAATGGTCGATACTGTTTAGTGGAAGCAGTATGTCAGTTATATTTTGACGGTTGCGGTGTTGATCAATTAATATACGCATTCGATAAAGTATTAAATGTGCATTTGTTAACTTGTTCTGACGAAGAGGAGCTCACCTTTATCAAACACTATAATCTACCCGTTGATTCATTAAAATGTAACAAATTGGTAAAATTCGAGGACTTTAAATCGTGTTTTCCACAGTTAACTTACATGTTTCCAGACAAAAAAGCCATCGATGTATTACTTGCCCAAGAATCAGTTAAAGGACATAACCCAGTATTCAGCGATACAAACAAACTTTCTTATAAGAAAATGCCACCCCTTATCAAAGCCAGAGATGTCTTAAACATGACTTTAAAGAACAGAATTATGAAACGCCATATGAGGGATAGATCAAAAGGAGGTCAGCCAGGGGTAAAAGCTAGAAGAAATGCAGGTGAGTATACTTGGGGCCTGTGCGTGACATTTCAAAGAATTTCAAATGTGATCCGTCACGTGAAGAGACCATCTGGGTAGTGCGTAAAGCATCGAGCCTAGTCAGACTGCGCAGACTGCGCAGACTGACTAGGGTCGAAACTTTTTCCACCGTGCTTATTTTCTGAATCTAGAATAATCAATCTACCTTCCAGTGAAAGAATTTTTGAAATGCGACTTCTGGTTGACCTATGCTGGATCAAATCTCTTTTTCAATAATTCATTCCACAGAATTTTCCGATTGTCCCTTTTCGCGTGACTGGTCACATATGTGCCGGCACAAACAAAAGCCTCTTGTCAGCCTATGCATCCGTACAGTCTGACAAGTCCGGCGTTCAGGATGACCAAAGGGTGCAAACTGCTTTCAGTTTATACCCCGCTTTGCACACAATGAGCACACTAATTCAAGTGTTCAGCGAATATTCTATACTGAACCACACACACACAAAAAAAAAAAAAAAAAAAAACGTCGTATAATTTGGAATTGTAAACATAGTGAAAACTATGTGAACCTTGATGTTCCTTGGTCACAATAAATTCAAATGATCTCCAAGTTAAAGAAAAATACCCCTTTGTTAAAATGTTTGCTTGGCTCAGGGACTCTGAAAATGTATATTTAGGTTCCATGCTTGGCTGTTAAATTGGGTTATGCATAGAGTTGGCACTCTCTTCATTAGATTGGATGAACCTGTCAGTGGAATTTTGCAAAAATCAAATGTTGCTTATTTCTTCTTGCTTATATCTTCTAAAAAAGAATTTAAAGATTTCTTAGACTGAAATCAACTATGCTTTATATGGCGGATAACAGCTATTCACCAAAAGGCTTAGAACCATTAATTGATACAAAACAGCTCGTTTGTGCAAATAAATCCTCGAATTTTCAAGAAACTTTTGTTCTTTGACAATACCTTTGGAAATCGTCCCTATCAAAATCCCCCAAACTACACAAAATTATGTCTACACAAACACCCATACATTTAGAGACCATATCGCCAATCATTCTTTAGATTTGAGTTAGTATGGTGTCGCCATACCTGTAAGGTCTAATGTTTGGTGTTCGACATGGTTCGCACGTATCGTCGTTATCTGATCTATTGCTAGCATTGGTGTTTTAAATAAACTTGGAAAATGAGTGTTCGTTGAAAGTTAGAAAACAAGCCTTTTTATCGAAAGATTCCTATATCATAAGCGTAACTAGGATTATGAAATTTATACGCACTCAGAGGGCAACCAACATAGAATATATATGATAAAGGCGATATGTGGACTGTGAAAAAAGATGAGTGTCCTCCGTCCGCCCCCCTTTTCTATGATTTGAGTGTTGATGAATAATCAAAACATCGTAACTACAGCTGTAATAAGCTGTAGTTTCGATGTTATGATAATTCATCAACATTTTTCGAAAGAGGGTTTTTCTATTATGCACTTGCGTAATGGTAGTTACGCCCTTGTATATAAATTAGATTGTCCGAATGCGACGTTTCTTTTGTGGTTCAGTATAATTGCTATGTTTGATTGTCTAGGCTGCTGTCAAAGCTTGGTGTCTGATGGAAATACAAAATTAGAAAAAAATGTCCTCCTTCCATAATTGGCATTTTTACATCCAATCACATTTTTCAAGTCTGATACAGGGTCATCAAATGATGAAATGGTTGAAATTCGTTCATAACTTCATGAGAAAATGATTTTCTACGTTTTCACTAGATAGCATATAGGGAATTGACAACCAACCATACAGGTTTTTTTTTCACCGAAATTTCTTCAACAACCTTGATAGAGGGTCACAAAAAATCATTCCCGTGAAGTTTGATTGAAATTCATCCAGTAAGTTCTTTGGAGAAGATTTTTAAAGAAAATATCTACGATCGGGCGGGCACCCGGACGAAAAAACGCACTGACGCAAGGACAAAGACGACGGATAGCGCCATGACAAAAGCCCCAGTGGACGTCGACCTGTGGAGCTAAGTTGATATTCATTTTCTTTCTTTTTCAGTCGATGATGATGCAATAATAGTTTTGGACTAAGTTATAAGAAGGAGATAAATACGGTCCAACACGTACAGCGAAGGAAACGGCGAATTTTACATTAGATTGAGCCTGTGCGTGAGATTTCCAACAATTTCAAATATGAGCAAAGCAAAGACTCTGACCAGCCTTTGCATTCGAACAGTCTGACCAGTCATCACTATGCGTTCAGTAGATAGAGAAGGTCTCAAAGTATCTATAGGCCATCTGGTAACTTAATACTTACAAATTATGGATGTCAACGCCTCCAATGTTTACACCTCACGAACATTTCAAATTGTTGAAAATGTCGCGCACAGACTCATTTAACAGATGCTACATATCTTCAAAAATACATATATGTCCTAAATACAGTATACATGTAAATAATAATAATTAGAAAAATGATATTATCTTAAATTCTAGTTATCTTTACCAAGATTCGTGCATACTGATTGGCCGAAAAAATTGGCTTCATTACTTTATGAAATCAATACTGAAATACGCATCCCTTTTGTAAGCGTCCACAGAAAGTAGATCCTTAAACAATCCATGTATATGAGAGTAAATCTTAACATTTTTGCTGTATGTTTTGCTTTTATTAAGATATTTGTTGCTTTCATGGAGGGAAGTAACTAAAATATGACCACACTCATGTTTGAATCCGCTTCGCGCATTCAAACCATTTGATAAGTTTTTTTAGTTTCATACCTCCATGAAATCAACATATTCTCTCTTTGAACATCTCTTAAAACCCCAAAAACAAACCCTATGTGTAATTGCAATTGACCAGAACTATTATTTTCAGAGGATGCATACAGCTTGGACATCGAGAAAATAAGGTGTATGTTTTTAGAATTATTTTGAAATAAAATTGAATGAACTCAGTGAACGAGTTTTGAATGAAATAGAAGTGAGGGAATACAGATTTCTTACGTCATTAGAGGCGAACGAAATTAGCGCCCTTTAACAGTATAAACACATATATAAATTCTATAAATACATTTCTATGTCAAGAAAGCAAGCGTAATCATGAATCTTTTTTTTGAACTATTTGAAAGTAAATGTAGTTGTTGAGCTTATTTTGGTAGTTTTGAAATGTTACGAGTTCTTTTTGTGAGTGTTCGGAAAATGTCAATGGAGCGCTGAGTGAGCTCTTCAGAATACTTTTGACTAGAGTGGGTGTCAACTTTACGTTATACGCTCCACTGGCTTAAAAATCTCGAGATTTGAAAGAGAGATATTGAAAATAGAAGGTAATGGAAGTGAACAGCATTCAGAAGGAATTCAGACTTTTACTAAGTTGAAACGGACTTATGAAGGAATGAACTTATTTAACTAACATGTAAAATAACAAGGAAGGAAACTATTTAGATATAACTTTGAAACAAGAGGACCAGAATGGCCCTAAACCGCTCACCTGAATTTTATTGATCGAATGGATCTCATCCAATCCAAATTTCTTGAACAACTTTAAAAGATGGTCACCCAAGGAACATTCTGGTAAAGTTTCATTGAAATCGGCCCAATGGTTCAGGAGGAGATGAGGTTCAAAGATTTCAGGGTCAAAATAAGCCCCGCCCTGCCACGCCCATATTTGGGGGTCAATCCAAATTTCTTGAACAACTTTAAAAGAAGGTCACCCAAGCAACATTCTGGTAAAGTTTCATCGAAATCGGCCCAATGGTTCAGGAGGAGATGAGGTTCAAAGATTCCGGGGTCAAAATAAGCCCCGCCCTGCCACGCCCATATTTGGGGGTCAATCCAAATTTCTTGAACAACTTTAGTAGAGAATCACCCAAGCAACATTCTGGTAAAGTTTCATTAAAATTGGCCCAATGGTTCAGGAGAGATGAGGTTCAAAGATTTCGGTGTCAAAATAAGCCCCGCCCTGCCACGCCCATATTTGGGGGTCAATCTAAATTTCTTGAACAACTTTAAAAGAGTGTCACCTAAGGAACATTTTGGCAAAGTTTTGTCAAAATCCACCCACTGGTTTAGGAGGAGAAGATGTTTAAAGAAAAGTTTACGCACGCACGGACGGACGGACGGACGCACGACGGACACCTGGCCATGACAATAGCTCGCTGGCCTTCGGCCAGTGGAGCTAAAAAAGAATCGTACCTGGTGCTTTCATTCATTATTAGATTCTGCCTTGCAATATCTCATTGCAATCGTCTTGAGAAGACGATTCCAATGAGATGATGCATGGCAGAAGTCCTTATTCAGTATCTACTGTAGAAGCAAATTTAATTTTTGACTTACGCAAAATATTATCGTAAGATGTTAAGTAAAACAGGCCCAGGGTTGTCAAAATCGGAACCTTCATTGGTTAACCTTCTTTAGTCGGTTGCAAGGCCTGTTCGAGGATCGTTTCGGACAATGATGCCTCTCTTTGCACGTGCACTTGCTCGCACAGTGGGATATCTTTTTAAATGTTTGCAAACGGTTTATCACCCTGACATCAGCCCTACGTTCAGGATGACAGAACGGTACAAACAGTTAGCAAATTATTCCCCGCTTTGCACCTAAGTGCACGTGCAAAGCGGGGTATAATTGGCGAGTAACAGTTTGCACCGTTCTGTCATCCTGAACGCACGGCTAGGTTTGGCTGGTTTAATTACAACCATTCGTGTCAGACGTTAGTATATTAGGGACGTAACCGGGGGTTCGTCTTACTAATCTTCTTACGAAAAAAATAACCGCGTGTCAAAATCAGAAATCGTACCCCGTGTTTTCTTTCATTGTTAGATTCTTCCTTGCAAAATCTCATTGTAATCGTCTTTATAATACGATTCGAATGAGATGATGCGTGGTAGAATTCCATATTTAGTTACTACATGTACTGTAGAAGCAACTTTAATGTTTGACTTGCGCAAAAAACGATAGCAAGATGTTCAGTAAAACGGGCCCTATACCTTGAAGTGGAAACATGTGTACGTCGAAAAGTGACACAAAGCAGTAAATTAACGCGCCGTTATCGCCCGGCTTTTTTTTTAATTAAATATCCGCGATTTGGGCTTATACAATTTAATCAATTTCAATGATTCTTAAATTTTTTCTTCAATATTAGTTTGGCCAGAAAGGATGTTTCATGCATTCTGTTAAACAAGAGGACCATGATGGTTCTAGATCGCTCAACTGAATCTCTTTGATCCCAGGGACATCACAAAAATTAAATAAGCAGATGTCAGCAAAAAGATAATTTCTACATAAGATCAATACCATGGATTATTTTCAGCCAAAAACCAAGAAGGATATGCCTTTTCGGTCTTTCATTCTATGTAACAAGAGCTTCGCAGAGCGGCGCATATACGCCCGATGGGGCTTGTCAGTAACCTTGGCTTGTCAGTAACGTGAGCTTGAATGATAGCTAGAAAAATTGCAGACAGACAGACGACTAGGGCCATAACATAGTATGACCCTTTGAGTGTAAATTGAAAATGGGTTTATGCACAACTATACGCCAAACAGTCATTTTGCAAGTTTCATTTCATTCCAATTCAAAGTGTGACCAGGTGCTCACAAAAGAAATATAGTGAAATTCAAACAATTCAAGGGCAGATAATACAAGAAAGACGCAAGCTTTTTGAATTTCTGAAGTCTTAAGTTCAACCAAATATCAGGGTTTCATTATGGCAAGATTCATTTCAATCCAATCAAATTTGTAGGAGTTGTGCACACACACAAAAAACAAATCTGTAATTTTAAACTATTTTGTGAAGTAAAGGGCAGATAAATCAGGAACTTCTTAACATGTGAAAAATATTTAGTCCTAAGCACAAATAGACAACCTACAGAGTCATTGTGGCAAGTTTCCTTTTATTCCCATCCAAAATGTAGGAGAAAGTGAGCTGTCATTTTTTTATTTATTTTTTTTCATTCAACTCAAGGGCATATAATTCAAGATTTCTCAGGAATGACTGGAGCATTTTGAATTGAAAAGTCTTATGCACAACTAGACATCATAGAGAGTAATTGTGTCTAGTTTCAGCTCATTTCAATTGATTGTTAAGGAGCTGCACACAAAAAACAGTGATTTTCGTTTAATTCAAGGGCAGATAAATCAAGCTTTCTCTGGAATGACTGGAGCCATTTGAATTTCTAAGGTCTTATGCACAACTAGACATCATAGAGAGTAATTTTGTCTTGTACCCTTTCAGTGCAATTGGCTTTTTGGGGAGTTCTGCGCACAAAATATTGTGATCAAAATATAGTGATTTTCGTTAAATTCAAGGACAGGTAATTCAAGATTTCTCAGGAATGACTGGAGCGATTTGAATTTCAAAGGTCTTATGCACAACTAGACATGATAGAAAGTAATTGTGCCAAGTTCCAGCTCATTCCCATGGATAGTTTAGGAGGAGTTGCGCACAAAAAAATTGCTAATTGACGGACAGACAGACGGACGGACGGACGACCGGGGCCATAACATAATACGACCATTCGGGCGTATAAAAAGGGATGCACCCGAATGGAGCCCAAATGAGACCCCAGGGTCTTGATATGAACAAACTTGGTAGTGGTAGTAGTAGTGGTAGTAGTGCTACAAACTAACTGCTAAAGCTGTCTGCCTTCTGGCTTCAGGGAAGAAGATTTTTGAAGTTTATCCTATTTTCACCCATTGTGCTCAGATGAGCTAAAAAGGATGAGCCCGGTGGAGCCCAAATATGACCACAAGGTGCAAACTTGGTAGAGGTCCACTAGATGATGCTACATACCGAAAAATGAAAGCTGTCCGCTTTCTGGTTTCAGAGAAGAAGATTTTTGAAGATTTTCCTTTTTACCATTCGTGCCCAGGAGAGCTAAAAGGGATGAGCTCGGTCAAAGCCCAAATATGACCCCATGGTCTTGATATGAACAAACTTGGTAGAGGTTCCCAAGATGATGCGACATTCCAAATATGAAAGCTGTCTATCTTCTTGTTTTAGAGAAGAAGATTTTTAAAGATTTTCGCTCTTTGATTCTATGTAAGAAAGGTTGAGCCAAGGTGGAGCCGTAATATGACCCCAGGGTCTTGATATGAATTAACTTGGTACAGGACCACTAGATGATGCTACATCCAAAATATGAAATATTTTTGAAGATTTTCCTATTTTCACCCTTTTTGTTAAGGGTAAAGGGAAAGTTAAGGGTGGATTTTATTTATTTGAACAACTTTGGTAGAGCTTGAACCAAGGAACATCCCTGCCAAGTTTCATCAAGATTGGCCCACCGATTTAGGAGGAGAAGATGTTTAAAGAAATTGTGGACGACGCACGACGCACGACAGACATTGCACGATCACAATAGCTAACCTTGAGCACTTCGTGCTCAGGTGAGCTGAAAAACAACAGAAATAAGCTCTAGAAGACTCTACGCATTGCTTAGTAAAATGCGTGAAAATTATTCATGTCCAACAATATCCATAGAGCATACCTAAAGATGTTGCTCTAATTCCCGCGTTAAATTGTGTGACGTCAAAAGTTTATCGGGCCCCATCGGTATGAACAATATGGACGGTGTAATGTATGACGTTCATTCGGCCATGCAATAGACCTCGGTTGTATATAAGGCGGATGGGTATATAACACTAGAAAGCCATGAATGGCTTGAGTCGCTCCACAGGCTTGAAATTCTTGTAATAGCAAATCTAAGTTTTGACTAGATTTTTAGATATTTTGGGTTCTACGGATGTTGAAATGATTTTCAAAGTTTCCACTATATAACACATAGAGAAATGACCTACGCCGATAAAAAACATATTTTTCATCCAATGACAATAATTTTTGGCTGCATGATAATGCGTCACCCAAGGATCATACTAATGAAGTTTGGTTGATATCCATCGGTTACATTATGAGAAAATGATTTTCAAAGTTTCCATTATATAACATATAGCATAACATATAGCGAAATGACCTCCGCCCACGATATACATATTTTTCATCCGATCACAATATTTTTTTGTTGACTGATAAAGGGTCACCCAAGGATCATTCAGGTAAAATTTGGTTGATATCTATCAGTTAGATTCTGAGAAAATGATTTCCACAGTTTCCAATATATATCATATAGAGAAATGACCTTCGCCCATAATATACATATTTTTCGTCCGATCACAATAATTTTTTGTAGACTGATTAAGGGTCACCCAAGGATCATTCATGTAAAATTTGGTTGATATCTATCGGTTAGATTCTGAGAAAATGATTTTCAAAGTTTCCACTATAAACCATGGAAATTAGCCACGCCCATTAAATCCATGTTTTTCATTGGATCAAAATTTCTTGAACAACTTTGAAAGGGGGTCACCCAAGGATCATTCCTGTGAAGTTTGGTTGAAATTCATCCAGTAGTTTCTGAGGAGAAGATTTTTAAAGAAAAGTTTACGACCGGACGCACGATGGACACAACGCCATGACAATAGCCCCAGTGGCTTTCAACCAGTGGAGCTAAAAATTGTACATTTTGTAAGGCGGAAACAGTGTAAGAACGAGAAAGCCATGAATGGCTTGAGTCTCTCCGAAGGCTTGAAACTCTTGTAATAGTAAAACTAAGTTTTGACTAGATTTTTAGATATTTTGGGTTCTACTGATGTTGACATGATTTTCAAAGTTTCCAAGATATAACAAAAAGAGGAATGACCTCCGTCCATACAATGCATAGTTTTCATCCGATCACAATAATAAGTTTTTGGTAGAGTGATAATGGGTCACACAAGGATCATACCAGTGAAATTTGGTTGATATCAATCATTTACATTCTTAGAAAATGATTTTCGAAGTTTCCACAAAACATCATATAGAGAAATGACCTTCACCCTTAAAATATAAATTTTTCATCCGAGCACAGTAATTTTTGGTAGACTGATAAAGGGTCACCCAAGGATCATACCAGTGAAATTTGGTTGATATCCATATGATCAATTACATTCTGAGAAAATGATTTTCAAAGTTTCCACTATATATCATAAAGTGAAATGACCTCAGCCCATAAAATACATTTTTTTCATCCAATCACAGTAATTTTTAGTACTCTGATGAAAAGTCACCCAAATATCATTCATGTAAAATTGGATTGGTATCCATCAATTGAAATTTGAGAAAACTTGCTTTTTACTATATTTGGAAATTAGCCACGCCCATTCAATCCATGTTTTTCCTTGGATCAAAATTTCTTGAACAACTTTGAAAGGGGGTCACCCAAGGATCATTCCTGTGAAGTTTGGTTGAAATTCATCCAGTAGTTTCTGAGGAGAAGATTTTTAAAGAAAAAGTTTACGACCGGACGCACGGAAGGAGGCACGACGGACACAACGCCATGATAATAGCCGTAGTGGCTTTCAGCCAGTGGATCTAAAAAAATAGCACGGTAATAACGAGCGCTATCTCTAGATTTATTCTTATAACAGTAAATAACGGCTGAAAATTCTATTTTTTTTTTTAGAATGACGAATTATTCTCAAAAATTAAGATTTTTTCAGTCGTTAATTAAGAATCTTAAGATATTAACATAAAGATACGATGGTTTCACGTCAGTGACTTTAACGAGTAGCGTTGGCGACGTCGAATGTTTTCACCAAAAGTTTCGAGGACTGACGAAACCGATTTTTTTCCAAAATTTTCCCGTAAGTTTTAAAAATGGCCCGTCTATGTACATCCGAGCTTGACCGTGAGATTGGCCGAGTGTTGTTCCGAATGGCACGACGTTATTGTTCCGGCATATTTTTAAGTCTGTGACTGGATTTATATCGTTTCTATGAAATTATTTCGTAATTTCTGTTTGAATTTATACCCTTATCTATCTTTTTTTGCAATAATAGCGTCAATTCACAATTCCTCAAAAATGTGAATTAACCCTATAATATACTATGCATATCGAATCAAATCACATTATTTGTTCTTGCTTTTGATGTTGTTGTTGTTTCTACTCGACTGATGCAGACATAAACAACCCATATACATCACACGTGCACAAGGAAAATATCGAAAGGGGTTCTTTGTTGGACCTCTATGAGTATTCTTTTCATATAAGGGACCAAGATGGGCCCCATATAAACATTTGTCCAGATTCTACCCATATGGACCCTAAATTCCATGATTCCTGGCTTGTCCGTCCTGTCAGTCGAAGCAGTCTGTATTTGACAAGGCAACAGCCGAGTCAAAATGTAGACTGGTTCTGCAGGGTACGATTCTAATGAATTCAGCATTGTGTTCGATCATGTTAAATGACAACCTTATTTCTCACCATACACTAAAAATTCCAATATTAACAATTAGCGGCGTTTGAGAAAGAGAGAGACAAAAGGAATAGATCCAAACTGATCCGGAAAAGGGTGTCATATGCAAGTTAAATAAATGATAAAATTGAAAGAATCAACTGTTCTAAAAATAGGGATCTCAGTGAAATGTTTCTCGGCTGTCGCCTCAACTATAGACTGGTACTGATCTAATATAATTCATTATTATACTGCAAAGAAAATTCTAGCATTTTCATTGGTTAATGCTGACCTGACAAACATTGATAGCTACGGCCGCTCCGGTATTACCTCTAATGTTTCCTTAAGGCTCCTCGACATGAACATAGACAAATCAAAGTACTGAAAGTACTGATAAGTTGGAATGCGTTCGAAAGCGTGACCTCAAGCTACTAACAAAGCTGACGCCTCCAGCCCGCCACAGGTGGTCACATAATACGTCTCGTCTTTATATAAATCAATGTATTTCAACAAAGAGGGGCGCTTAAACCCCTGAATCGCTATAAAGGCATGAATCTGATGAAAGAAAAATGATAACAAGAGGGCCAGAATGGCCCCAAACCGCTCACCTGAATTCGATTGGTCCAGTGGATCTTATCCAAGAAACCTTCTGACAAAGATTCATCCATTTTTTCCTAATTGTTGAAGAGAAGATATTATTCGAATTACAAGCAGTCATAATAGACCCTGCTAGCCCATTCATTACAAAGGAGATTAAAGATAAGACCTACCCTGCCACGCCCATATTTATGGGCTAATGTAAATTTTGCCAACAATATTTGATGAGGGTTATCAAAGAACATTCTTGTAAAATTTCATTGAAATCTGCCCAGTGGTTCAGGAGGAGATATCGTTCAAAGGTTTTGTGCTCAAAATAAGCCCCACCCTGCCATACCCATATTTATTGGCCAATTAGAATATAGCGAGATTTTCGAAGAGGGTCAGACAGGGAACATTCTGGCAAAATTTCATTGTACTTGGCCCAGTGGTTTAGGAGAAGAAGAAGTTTGAAGAAAGTTGACACACGACGGAGTATCACACTCAAAACAGTTTTTATATTATTTTTTAAGGGGCTTCTGCTCCATTTGAGTTATCAATTACATTTTTAATAAGAAGTATCGCAAAGTGGACCTCAACAAGTGATTTATCCATGATGAAAAGCTATTTTCGCTGGGGAGTCTTTTACTTCATGAGTTAGAATCTCAAGACGATTTTTGGGCGAAGTTCAATGTGATTTCGACCTTAGTGACTCCAATATAGGCACTTTCTCGGGTCATTGACAACATTTGTGTCAAGTTTTATGATTTGGGTCAATTGGTTGTTCAGTTAGAGTTGAAACTGTTAACTGTTAAAACTTACTGATGACCGTGACATGTATGACCCGAAACAATAGAGCATTTCTTTGGGTCATTGGCGATATTTTTGTAAAATTTCTTCATTGCAGGCCAATTGCTTCTTCGTTTATCTAGTGGAAAGCACAAGTCAATGGACTGAGAGACAGACATGATGAAATCAATAAATGCTCCTCTACTTCTGAGTTGGGGGTACAGTTAATTTTGGAATGATTTAGGCATGATGTTGAATGAGTGAGCGGAGCAAGTTTTGAGTGAAATTTAAGGGAAGGAATCCAATACCGCTTATTTTGTTCAGGATGAATAAAATAAGCGATATATAAAACCTATATAAAATATGCAAAAAAGTTCAATCAATAGCTCTCGTCAAGAACCAATCAGTCGCTTTAAATTTCAATCATGTCAGTGAAACCGCGATTTGGTTCTTGCTTAATTCATTTTGAATGTACGTGTTGATCTTATTTTTTTTTAATAACTTTGGGCGTTTTTGAATGGTTTGAGTGAGTGTTTGGAATGAAGGAATGGAGCGCTGAGTGAGCGATTAAGAATGTTTTTTTTATTGGGTTGGGTGTCAATTTCACGCTGTAAATAACTGTATGATGGTGCTCTTAAACGTGTTGATGTGTAAGAATGTGAAGAAAACAAGTTGAACTAGTTGGTTTGTTTCAAATGGCAAAATGTCTTGGTGATGGAATGCAATTGGGCAGAGATATTCATAATTCAATTAAATGTGTGGTGGCAAGGGTTTTATTGGATGAGTATTGGGTTTTTACAATGAAACATTTATGTAGATAACTGCAATATGACGGAAAACAAACGACAATTTGTTGCAAAAATATTTATTAACTTTAAAAGAGTATCATCACTTTAAGAAAACATTTTTATTTCGTAGCTTAGACAGAAATTTACAATATAAGACCTTGTCAAAAGTTAAATGTGTAATAAGGTCGTTTAGAAAGAGAAACTATACCTTTAAAAGAAGCTATAACATAATTCTACGAAAAACAGGTCGCGGCCTTACCAAGTAAGCAGATCACGTGATTGGCTAGTGCTATTGTCAATTTCTGACCTTATTGGACTTGACTCATCACATGATTTCCAAATATAGTAATGCAAACATGTGATACTAATATATTCGTACGCAACTTTCAATAAAGATCGTTTCAAACATAAATTAGTGTGTAAATAATATACATGAAGTGATAGTTGTGTAATTGTACAGCATTATTATTTTTTGATGAAATAAACTGTATGTCTTTGTCAAGTTGAGATATACAAAATAGGCCGAAGTGTATTCACATCCTGTTCACGTGATATGTGTTCTTAAATTACCCGAAATGAAATTATCTTGTGTTCGTTTTGCGGTTTTGTTAAATCTAAGTTGGAATTGCTCCGCATTCCAACTTAAACATCAAAACGGTAACGGCAGCCATGTTTCTCTCGATTCGCTGATAACACGACCCGAATATATACACTTGGATACAGTTGAAAAGGATGTCAGTTAATAAAGTGCAAATAAAAAATGATAAAGATGTCAATAAATACCTTAAATTTGTACAAATCTGTCCATTTAAAGTGCCAAGTTTCTCGCAGTTTCAGCCAACAAACGCTTCCATATCACAACAGCGCAGAGTGTAGTAGTGTGACGTCACAACTATATATGACGTCACTTTGTACATGTTTACTTTTCATAGGGGCGCATTAAGGGATATTGGTGGTTTAAAAGAAAAGTTTATACGAACGCCTAAAATAGGCAAAAGACAGATATTTAGCCCTAAAACTTTGAAGTATAAATAATTCGTAATACGGTTTCTTGCCTGGGTACATGACGATTTATTCCCGCCTACGGCTCGGGTGACATCATTTTTCCAGCCGGGAATAAATCGTCATATACCCCGGCCAGAAACCGTATAACTAATACTATTGTACTCGATAATGTTAAATAACCACTTATTATAGATCTTATTTATTTATATTGATTTCGTACCACAATTTAAGAACTATCACTAAATGTACTCGAAAAGGAAAATATTTCCTTATTATCATGAAGAAAGCCAAGTGGTGGTTTATAAGTCCATTTAAATTCATGTGACTTGCGGAAATCTTGTCTAAGACAGGAGACTGTTGAACTATCCGTTTACTTTGATGTCATTAGACTCAAATCATTGGTTCAGTCCATATGCTTACGTTTCAGACAGTTGAAGGCGTTGTCCTCCTATTTTCAAATATTTTTAAGCCCTTTTCATCAATATTTTCTAGTAATTCTAAAAGGAAGCCTATTCATAGTATGATAATATCAAATATTTTGTCGATCAAATTGTGATTAGGTAGCAACAGTAACCAAGAAGTCGTCCTTATCAAAAAATCTCGGATTCACCCATTACGTGGAATCGCCGAGGGTTCGTTCCCTTTAACATATCGAAAAAGTTGTGTATAACAGGAATTTCACATAAACGCCCCATTTTCCATTTCACTAATCAACAAAAATAAGCACATGGTCACTTGATGAAGAATATTCTGTTGCAGATTTAAGTACGTATATAAATATTGCCCTCCGAACAGTTGTAATTACAAGGAATTTGATGTCACGAAGAAACCTTTTCCATGACACAGCATCATATTGCCAAACTAGGAAAAAATCTGAAAGCTCTCTATGCTATGCATGAAACATCTCTTTCAAATATTACTCATCACCAGAGATATATTTCTGAAGAATAAATGATATTTATGACATGTATTTCACTGTAAGGGCCCCTTTTTTTTTTAGCTGACACAATACCAATAGCACCCAACTTTTTGAACCAATTGGTCTGATGTCCATGCCAATATGAGCGACGCCCCCAGAAGACGGTTAGTTGTTACGGGGGATAGTGCAAGGATACATGACGAAACTACTGCCGAGATCCGTCATGGTTCTTTAACGTGCTCGGTGTAAAGAACCGTCTCACGGGGCCTCGGTTTAACGTCTCATCCGAAAGACAATTAATTTTGTTAGTGTACCAGCCCGGGAATCGAACCTTCGCGGTCGAACTTTAATGGTTTTGAAGTCCGGTGCTCTACCAACTGAGCTAATCGGACTGATTTGTTTTAGAGAAAATGCTCTTTTAAATATTTTTTTATTTTTAGATATTTCCTTTATGGGCTCTGTTCTCCTGACGAGACGGCCAATGGCACACATGTTTAAGTCCAATCAAAATTTCTTGAAAAAATCTTACAGACCTTGTCCATATCATTGTTCCTGTGAAATTTGATTGAATTCTGACGTTTCTGAGAAGATATTGAAAGAAAAAGTTTACGGATGAATGGATGAATACACGAAGGCATGACAGACAATAGCTTGCTGGTTTTTTGTCAGTGAAGCAAATGGATTTTTTTTTAAATAATCGACTTTAAAAAATGACCTTGACCTTAACTGATCAGAGAAAGATCGTCACAAGCAATACACATGTGAAATATGAAGACTCTGCGAATAACGAACCAATCAAAAGTTATGACCTATTTAAAAGTTTTTAAAGGGACACAATACCTCATCTTGAGCAATCATGCTCAGATGAGCTAAAATCTCAGGATTAAGAGCTGAATTCATTGGTTATTGCTAGTAACCCTTCAAAGTTTATCAGGAACTGTACCATGAGCAAAATGCCATGCACATTAATTCATTTTTCCTTATGCCATTTCAAGCAAATTAACCATATAAACACTATCTTTTATTTCAGCTGCACATTCTCTTGATAGATTAAAATAAAAAAAGATCAAATACTATATCATTCATTTTAATCTGGTTTTCTTACAAATGTGAACAATATACCTCAAAATTTAACATACGTAATATACAAAACATAACTAAATGAACCTTTAAAAGTATAAACAAGAGGGTCTTTAGCCCCAAAAAACTAATCATGATGCATAATTTTCAACTGTTCAAATATGCCTCATTCCTTACTTAAAACTCACCTATGTTTTCATGTATAGAAGCTTTCTGACAAAGTTTCAAAACATTTGAGCAATTAATATGACCTCTCCAGTGACCACAATTTTTTTGAGCATTCCTCTCCATGACCTAGTTTTTACCCAACATAACCAAATTCAAATCTAGTAAGATTTCATAAAGACAGTTATACTGACCGAGTTTCAATGAATTTGAGACACAATCATGACCTCTAAATAGCAGTGACCTTTACAAAGTGACCAACACTAATGACATTGACTTAGCTATACACTGTAAAGCCTTGCCACAATCAAGGGACATGTAAAATAATAAAGCTTTTTTACTTACCATTTAAAAGATAAAATTGATATGAAGGTTCATATAGAAAAAAGCGACCCTCGCAAAATAACAAAACAGCTTATGTTCAAGTTTTAATTGAACACAAATATGACCTTGAAATATTACTATAACCTTCACTGATTACCTTGACCTTCATATAAACAGAAAGGTATTGCACAAGGCAATAATTATGTCTAGTGCAAAGACAAAGAAACAAGTGTTTTAAGAGTGATTCCCAGTTTCAATCCTATGGCCATTGAAATTTTACGAAGTACCAAAGTTTTTGCACAAAAGAGTCAACAATGAGGACAATGGCACCAAGTAATAGCAAAAAGCCCAGTTTGAAGGTCAGCACAACACTATTGTAAGTGCCTATAATTATATAGGCACTCACAATAGTTTTGCACTGATCCGATGCATTTCAAAGGCTGGTTCAATATCGATCACTTTGCTACATTACATTACATGCACTATCTAGACATCGGCAAGGATTGGTAAAAAATTGTTGTAGGCACTTATATTTTATTGTAAGCTTTGTGTGCTAAATTGTATAAAAATACTACAAAACCTATATTTCTATGGCTCAATGTGAAATGGTTGTAACTCCCTTTAAGTTTAAAGGGAGTTACAACTATTTCACACTGAACCAGTGCTTTGTTTGAACACACTTGAATCTAATAATTTAGACTAACATGACAGAACTCTACTCATGCTGTTCATTTTCATGCTGTAAACAAAATTTTGGCAGACAGTACAGCCAAAGATCAGCCTGTATGGATGTGTACTCTGTCTACCATAACTGATTTCTACCTAATCCTTTTGGAAATAATTTGGTTCATACAGGTTGAAAAATCCCAACAAGGGCTCCGTCTACCGGTGTAATGCTTCGCTGCAGGTGCTGGAAAAGGGGAAAAAATTAACCCTTGCTTACAAAATAATCACCCTTGAAATTCTCAATAGCTCTTGTGATTGCAAACACACATGTCAAGTTTCATGAAGATATCTTCAATAACAACAGAGATAAGGTCAATGGTTTAAGTTTGTCAACCAAATGCCAATGCCTACACCAATGACAACACAAATGCAAACATGCATGATGCCAAGGGGATTACAATTCCTCAGGTTATCTCTGAAAACTGATATGCTAAATATATTGACACAAAGTTTTAATTAAGCAAATTAGGCTTAAAAAATGGACAATTGACCTAAACAAAGCATCATTGTATTGGAGGGTACAAGTAATTAGTAGATATGGCAAATTATTGAGAAAATGTCATACTACTAGAAGTGCTTTTTTATGATAAAGACACTTTGATTAGTTTTGCACTGACAATTAAAAATGGATTTCACATAAAATGAATTTGAATGAAAACCAGTGTGGAATTTGAGTTTAAGCTAGTAAACGATAAGCGATATGAATAAATGTTATGCTGTAGGCATCTGTTTAATGAATATTGTATAAATATAATTATAATATGACCTACGTTGCGGGAGTGAAATAACCCCATTGAATATTTTTGATATTACACGGGTGTTATAACACTAGTGGAATAACTATGTAAAAGAGCCAAGAGCAAATAGAAACTCTTTTTTGTAACCCCGAAAATGACGTCATAATGTACATATGGTGACGTCCGTTTTAAAATGGCGTTATAAGTTTCGCGGAAAATTGAACTCTTGAATTTAAAGAATTTTTTATGATTGTTTGCAAATTTGTGCTCATAAAATACAGAATTTATTAAACTCGTCATCTAAAACAGATAAAAACTCGGTTTTTATCTGTTTATAGATGACTGGTTCAATAAATTAGGTATTGAATGACCACTCATTCAATATCCTCTATGCTCAAGATAGAGGGAGAGAGTTCCACTTTACAACAAGTGTCCTGCAGACAGATTCAAATGCTTGTTAGCAGTTGCTGGCTACTTAACATTCAAAGTTGATACAAAAGGACCATGATGGTCCAATGTTGCTTACCTAAATATATAAGTTCAAAATTTGACAAACTTCCTTCTTTTAGTCATTAACCCTTCAGGGGGGACCATAATAATAATGTAAGACTGACAATTAATTAAAATCATATGGACTAGAGCAGAAAAAAGACATTTTTTATGATTTGACTAAGCGAGCAACTTTTTTACCAGGCAAGATATATGCATTGACAGATCAGCACAAAGCAGTTGTAACTTCCTATAAACATAGTTATAAAGCTAAAATGCAGAGTCATCGATATACTGTCAAGTTACTTTTTTGAACAGATCTTCCATCAGGGCTTGTATTTGACCCTCAAGATGTAAAAATACCCAAAATTGACTCACTCATAGTGATTATTACAAGGCCATTTTGACCCTTCATATTTTTATTTAGAGCATACTGCTGCATAATTAATTTAACACCTATTGGAATTAATTGTCTCCTTTATATCTTTCAAAGAGATTCATATTTCATATTAATTATATCTAATAACCAGTTGACTTCCGTTTTGAACCCTAGGAATTCACTGTCTAGGGGTCAATGACTCAAGATTTTGAAAATCTAGCACAAGCGTTCCATATTGATTAGAAAATCCAAACAAGGAATTTTGAGAAACCTCCCTCTAATCTTGAGGTTTTTTTTTTAAATAAACATGATAATGAAAGTGTGTTTGCTTATAAGATATGTAGTATAAAAATTTGAAGTAACAAAAACATTGTAGAAAAAAGATTGCTAAAAATATCATATGTCATTCGTTGAACATCTGTGGCTGATATTTCTCTAAAGCCCATTGCATGGACCATATTGCAAGTGCCCGCATGTAGCTGAGTGAACGGAAGTGTTTACTGGTCATATAGGCCTCGGGACTTTGGAACATAAGGCCTAACCATTCCCAGCATACATTGTAGTTACCCCAGGCTGTCTTGAATGCCATATCTAACATTCCCTGAAAAATAATCAACAAAATTAACCAAAATCAATCATTTCTATGCCAACAATTTGTTTCAAGAAAATACTTTGAAGAGTTCATAGGTTACTTTTATCCTAAAACAACCTGTCCAATTTCAGTCCACATTATTTAAATGACTACTGCATATCCAAGCCCTAATCTATTTGAGTGTGTGTTTATATTATTTCCATTTATTTATCATCCCTACCATAGCACATGCCCATATGAGCAACGCCCCCAAAAGACAGTTAGTTGTTACGGGGGATGGTGCAGGGATACATGACAAAACTACTGCTGAGATCCGCCATGGTTCTTTAACATGCTCAGTGTAAAGCAACGTCTAACGGGACCTCTGTTTAACATTTTATCTGAAAGACAATTAGTTTTGTTAGAGTGCCAGCCCAGGAATCCAACCCACACAGTCGAACTTCAATGATTTTGAAGTCTGGTGCTCTACCAACTGAGCTAATTAGGCTCTATTTGAAGTTTTGCTTAATTTAAGAATATATGGGGGCTTAATATAACAAAGCTTTGAATGGACCAATCACCTTCAATTAATTAAGTAATTTACGTGGTCAGGTGTGTCAATATTCATCTCAGCGATATTTTGGGAATATTTATCTGTTTTAATAAATCAATTCATCCTAGGGCATATTTGGGTTAGTTCAAAAGACAACTTTGTAATACAGGTTTGACAAAAGTCTTCAATTTTTCTGTGTTAGTAAAAGAAGATGAGAAAAGTGCTCAACTTGTTACCACTTGTCACAGGGTGTGTTTATGGGTTGAACACTTTATGGACAGATCCAGTCAATCCAGCTTTAGAATTGGGAAGCAGTAAGCTTCCGTCAGAGCCCGAAAATCATCATGAATGTTGCATAGATCCCGTCCAAATGACACACTTTTAGAAAATTTGTCATAAAAATTTCACATATTAACTCATTTTTCCGTTTAAGAAATAGAATAATTATTTAATTAAAAAAACTAGAAAGCCATGAATGGCTTGAGTCGCTCCACAGGCTTGAAATTCTTGTAAAAGCAAATAAATGTTTTTGACTAGATTTTTAGATATTTAGAGTTCTACTGATGATGAAAATGATTTTCAAAGTTTCAACTATATAACAGATAGAGAAATGACCTCTGCTATTAAAAGACATATTTTTCATCAAATAAAAATAATTTTTGGCTGCATGATAATGGGTCACCCAAAGATCATACCAAAAATGTTTGATTGATATCCATCAGTTACATTCTGAGAAAAAGTTTTTCATAGTTTCCACTATTTAACATCTTGAGAATTGACCTCCACATATCCAACAATCAGATTCTGAGAAAATGATTTTCAAATTTTCCACTATATAACATATAGAGAAATGACCTCTGCCCATAAAATGCATATTTTTCATCCAATCAAAATATATTTTTGGTACACTGATAAAGGATCACTCAAGGATCATTCCAGTGAAATTTGGTTGATATCCATCAATTACATTCTGAGAAATTGATTTTCAAAGTTTCCACTATATAACATATAGAGAAATGACCTCCGCCCATAAAACGCATATTTTTCATCCAATCACAATGATTTTTTGTAGACTGATAAAGGTTCAATCAAGGATCATTCCAGTGAAATTTGGTTGATATCCATCAATTACACTCTGAGAAAATTATTTTGAAAGTTTCCACTATATAACATACAGAGAAATGACCTCCGCCCATAAAATGCATATTTTCCATCCGATCACAATGATTTTTTGTAGACTGATAAAGGGTCACCCAAGGATCATTCATGTAAAATTTAATTGGTTTCCATTGATTAGAATCTGAGAAAACTCACATTTTACCATATTTGGAAATTAGCCACGCCCATTAAATCCATGTTTTTCATTAGATCAAAATTTCTTGAACAACTTTGAAAGAGGGTCACCCAAGGATCATTCCTGTGAAGTTTGGTTAAAATCCATCCAGTAGTTTCTGAGGAGAAGATTTTTAAAGAAAAGTTTACGACCGGACGGACGCACGCACGCACGCACGGACAGACGGACGCACGACGGACACAACGCCGTGACAATAGCCCCAGTGGCTTTCAGCCAGTGGAGCTAAAAACCAATGGGTATGTCATATCATGACCAAAACAAGAGGACCATGATGGTCCTAGATCGCTCACCTGTGTCTCTTTGATCACTGGGACATCACATCAAGTAAAAAGGCAGATGTCAGCAAAAAGATAATTTCTACATAAGATCAATACCATGGATTATTTTCAGCCAAGAGCAAGAAGAATATGCCTTTTCGGAATTTGATTCTATGTAACAAGAGCTTCGCTGAGCGGCGCATATATGCCCGACTGGGCTTGTCAGTAACCTTGGCTTGTCAGTAACGTGAGCTTGAATGATAGCTAGAAAAATTGCAGACAGACAGACGACTGGGACCATAACATAGTATGACCCTTTGAGTGTAAATTGAAAATGGTTTTATGCACAACTATACGCCAAACAGTCATTTTGCAAGTTTCAAAGTTTGGGCCATACTTGTGGCCATTAGAGTTATTTCAAGTAAATTATCATTAAGACTCCTTTTTCTGTGCTATGGCATGAGTCCTCCCCATTTTCTACAGAGTTCATTCTTGAGACCTGGCAAACATTTTGACCAAGTTTCATGAAGGTTGGACCATATTTGTGGCTTCTGGAGCTCTTACAAGAAAATTGTCATAAAGGCCGCTTTTCCTGTGATATGGCACTGATCCTTCCCATTTGTGAAAGGGTTCATCCTCATGACCTAACAAACATTCTGACCTAGTTTCATGATGATTGGACCATACTTGTGGCTTCTAGAGTGTAAACAAGAAAATTGTCATTTAGGCCCCTTTTCCTGTGATATGGCATGGATCCTTTCCATGTTCAAAAGGGTTCATCCTCATGACCTAACAAACATGATGATTGGACCATACTTGTGGCTTCTAGAGTGTAAACAAGAAAATTGTCATTTAGGCCCCTTTTCCCAAGATATGGCATGGATCCTTTCCATTTTCAAAAGGGTTCATCCTTGTGACCTGACCAAAATTCTGACCAAATAACATGATGATTGGACCATACTTGTGGCTTCTAGAGTGTAAACAAGAAAATTGTCATTAAGGCCCCTTTTCCTGTGATATGGCATGGATCCTTCCCATTTTCAATAGGGTTCATCCTTGTGACTGACCAACATTCTGACCAAGTTTCATGAAGATTGGGCCATATTTGTGGCCACTAGAGTGTAAACAAGAAAATTGTCATTAAGGCCCCTTTTCCTGTGATATGGCATGGATCCTTCCCATTTTCAATAGGGTTCATCCTTGTGACCTGACCAAAATTCTGACCAAGTTTCAAGAAGATTGGATTATATTTGTGGTCTCTAGAGTGTAAACACTTAAATTGTTGACGCATGACAATGCATGACGATGCACGACCCACACTGCACGACAGACTACGGACATTCAATGATCACAAAAGCTCACCTTGAGCATGTTGTGCTCAGGTGAGCTAAAAAGCTATATTTAAACTCTGAAATAAAGCTTTTATTGTACACTAAATGAAATATAAATCAATGACACACTGAAACAAACCATTATCCTCTAAATTATTTTAATTTGCTTCCACTTTTAATTGTTATCTGCATTCTCTTCAAAATTAGACCAGTCTAAAATCTCGAAACAAGAGCACCACCAACAGATGCATACCCTGGCCTGTTGTGTACCAGAAAATGGATAAAATACCAAAATAGGGCATAATTTGCACAAAATGCTTCTAGAGTTATCCTCTTTGATAGTATAGATTGCTCTTTGGATAGTGAACAAGCATGCCATGTTTCAAGTGAATGCCTTTAGTAATACAGTATAACTTGTGTTAAGCGACCACTTAAGGGACAACCAAAAAGAGGTTGTTTATGGAAATTGTTGCTTGATACGAAATACTATGATAAATTTGACAGTTCATTTTGATACAATTTATAGATTGTCGGTCAAGTTGTATTCAATCTTATGTTGTTCGAACCCATTAGAATCGTCTTATTTAGACGATTCTAATGGGTTCAAACATCATAAGATTCAACAATAACAAATTTTTCGTTAAGAATGTCCTCTTTTTCAGAGATTTTGCTTACGCAGAGGGGACTTTTTATGCTAGTGGCTTAATAAAATTGGTCGCTTGATAGACGTGGTCACTTGAGCAATCTCGACTGTACTAGAGATATCACAGAAATTCAAAGTTTGTGCACGCCAACACTGCCTACTACAACAAGGACTAATTTTCCGAGATAAAACTGGCAAGATATAATAGCCATACCTCTTGGATCATCTGGGCTGCTAGACCATATGTAACTCCTGTCCAAAACTCCTCAGACTGACAACTTGTTATGTCTTTTTTACCATCTGGCCGAGTTCCATTTATTGCACCCATATTCCCATTTGCAAACCCCATCACATTCTTTTTGAACACAGTTTCTAATGCTTTTTTCACCTTCTCTGGGGGAAATATCTATAAAACATTTGATTTATCAAATTTTTTATGTCATCATTATTAAAGCAAGGATACAATATTTGGACAAAGGTAATGCTTGAAAGTGCATATAGTTTGCTTCGCTGTTGAAACATTAATAGTGAAAAAAATCACAAAGTCAAGGGGCACGATTCTTATAAGAATACATTTTGAGTTATCCTCAATGAAAGTTAAGCTGCTTTTTCAAAGTTAAAATGATATTCCAAGGTTTAACTGAATTCTTTCTGTAACCTCTGTTGTGCTAAAGTCTCAATATACACCAAAGTTCACACAAAAACGACAAAAATAACAACAAGGACACAGAGACTTTGGCAACCAAGCTTAAAACATACAGTATATTTAACTTTAAAACAGAACAAAACTGACCTTCAACAATTATTCTGACAATTATTTCAAACATGGTTTGTGAAGGTTCATTTGTGTGTTTTTTTTAAATATTGTAACTAAGCTTTAGTTACAATGTTGCTTTTTTTTAACAGTTTTTGTTAATTGCTGTCAAATATTTTCCAAACCAACAGTGTTTGATATATCAATGGCTCAGTGCAAAACAGTTGTAACTCCCTATATGCTCCCTCAGCCTGCAACTGAGTCAAATGTCATAGGTGTAAATAGATTTCATCAAAACAATTTTACCTTTTGCATACTTATTATGGCATATGAAGGGTGTATCTACCATTACACAAGTGTGTAATACAAAATAAATCCTCTGTCAAAAAATATTGTTGATGAATGATCATAACATTTTAACTACAGCTTTTTCAAGCTATAGTTTCCAAGTTTTGTCCATTCAGCAATGTTGAAATCATTCAAATAATGCCTCGGGACCCCTGACTCTGTCCTGTATTTCTTGCCAAAGGAGCAGATAGAGTTTGTTTGAGGGGAGTTTGTTTGACACAAAGTTTTGATTCAGCAGGATAAGGGGAGTTTGTTTGATACAAGTTTTGATTCAGCAGGAAAAGGAGAGTTTGTTTGATACAAAGTTTTGATTCAGCAGGATAAGGGGAGCTTGTTTGACACAAAGTTTTGATTCAGCAGGATAAGGGGAGCTTGTTTGACACAAAGTTTTGATTCAGCAGGATAAGGGGAGCTTGTTTGACACAAAGTTTTGATTCAACAGGATAAGGGGAGCTTGTTTGACACAAAGTTTTGATTCAGCAGGATAAGGGGAGTTTGTTTGATACAAAGTTTTGATTCAGCAGGATAAGGGAGCTTGTTTGACACAAAGTTTTGATTCAACAGGATAAGGGGAGCTTGTTTGACACAAAATTTTGATTCAGCAGGATAAGGGGAGCTTGTTTGACACAAAGTTTTGATTCAGCAGGATAAGGGGAGCTTGTTTGACACAAAGTTTTGATTCAACAGGATAAGGGGAGCTTGTTTGACACAAAGTTTTGATTCAACAGGATAAGGGGAGTTTGTTTGACACAAAGTTTTGATTCAGCAGGATAAGGGGAGCTTGTTTCACACAAAGTTTTGATTCACTAGGATAAGGGGAGTTTGTTTGACACAAAGTTTTGATTCACTAGGATAAGGGGAGTTTGTTTGACACAAAGTTTTGCTTCAGCGGATAAGGGTCTCAAACAACCTACCGTATGATCCTCTATACCAGTAGCTCTCATCCACCAGTTACCAGCCAACTGGTCAGACATTATACTATCATGTGTACCATATGTACTGCAGTCATAATTATAATATTCCCCTGTAAAGAAGGAAATACAAATATTCTACTACTAAAAAAGATGTGTACCAAGACATTAATGCATGCTAAATGATAATTCCTTAAGAAGTTTGATCTTGACTATTAACTTTACCTTTATAGATGACGATGACCTTGACCTCCAAAGATGTAAACTGATGAGAGGTACCTTTAGGCCAAATATGTGCAATGAAACTTGAATAGTGATAAACTCATGGGAAATTGGTTATGTCGCAGATAAAGTTTTGGCAGTCAGACATTCTGACAGACAATGGTATTATAAAAATCCAGAGATCTATCGTTGCGGGGCATAAAAAGTGATAGATGGCCTTGTACGAACATTGTATCTTAACCATTAACATGCTGTTTACATTTTCCTACAGTACACAATGCTTTAGTAGACAATACAGACTAAGATCAGTCTGCACAGCTGTGCAGTCTGAACTTAGCCTACACTGCCTGCTGTCTGTTTAATTTTTGTAAGAATACTTGCACCAGGCTGGTTGAAATAACCTGAAAATTGACAATTTGTTTGAAACAAACTCAGGGCTCGTGTTTCACCCTTAAACCAGGGTTTTGACCCTCAAAAATCTTAAAATATGCTATTTTGACTCCTATTTTTTTCTGTCAAATGGGTCAAAATTACCCCTAAATTATTCTATATTGTATCCTGAAACTGCTGCACAATGAACATACAGCAATCAAAAGTATCCTTCATATCTTTATAAGAGATTCATATAAAATATGAATCTCTTATAAAGATTTGAAGAAATCAATTGTAGAAGGCGGTCAGCATAACCAAGAAAAAGTTACTTATTTTCCACCTACTTTATTGTTTTGACCCCTTCAAGACCAGTTTTGACCCCTAAAAATTCACAGTCAAGGGGTCAATGACTCCTGAATTTGAAAATCTAGCACAAGCCGTGAAACTTTAAATTCAGCAGGATAAGGGTTGAGTACTTTTAAAGAAATGAATAACATTCAATTAAGTTTTCAACAACAGAACTACAATTTTGTAAGCCTCACCATTCCAAAGTTTGATGTCATATGACTCCTTTGCTTTATCTAATATTGGAGTGTATTTCTCAATGTCTTCTTCTTTCTTGAGTATCTTGGACATCTCAAGGAACATTCGTAATGAACATAACCAAAGGCCTCCACAATATGCACTGTTAGGAGAGAAGAATTAGTCTACAAGTTAATCAATAACACTCATGTTATCCACCATAAAGCATTAAAGAAATAGAGAAAAACTGTTTGTTCAGTGATTTATTGAGTAAATATCAGGTGCCAGTTTTACTAAACGTCTTACAATAAAATTTATCCTGAGTCAAAATAAAAAAATAGTACCTGGTGTTTTCATTCATAGTTAAGATTCAGCTTTGCAATATCTCACAGGAATCATCTTTAGAAGACGATTCCAATGAGATGATGCATTGCAGAAGTCTATTTTTTGTTATGACTGTAGAAGCAACTTTAATTTTTGCACCTAAGATGTTTAATAAAAACACGCCTCAGAAGCTATATTTTTCATAAGTGGTAGAGCTTTGTTTGATCACAAAATGGAAAAGATTGGAAACAAAGCAGACTCACACCCACAAATAATGCTTTGTCTCAGTTCTGTAGGTATTTGACTCAAAAGTAATAGGGCACTTTCTTGGGTCATGGGTAACAATTGTGAAGAGTTTCACTTTGTTCTTGAGTTAGTCTGGAAACACAATAGGGTCTACAGACAGACAGATGGATAGACAGATGGATTGATAGACAGACAGATAGAGTAAAACCAACTTAACCCCCCCAACCTACTTCATGGGTCAGGCTGTAAAGATTATGAGACCTACATCATTGACATACTTGGCTCTTCTACTATGACATCTGAACGGTAATGAACAACATTTATTTAAGACATGCGTCTAAAAAATGGAATTTGAAATATTTGTTTGGGAAAAATATAGATTTTATTATTGAAATTTATCTTATACCAATACAAATATCCGTATGATAACATCCCGTATGATATTTTTTATGATATCACATAGTTATTTATAGAACAATTATATCATACACTTATTTTTAGAAACTTGCATTTCAGATAAAATTTTCGACGAAAACGAGACAAATAGAGATTATAAGATAAATATAATACATACTAAGTGTATTGTATGAAAAAATATCCAACTCGGTTGTAAGAATTGATAATTGTCTCGGCAGAGCCTCGACAATGATCAATTCTCCCAACCTCGTTAGATATTTTTTCTCAACAAAACACTAAGTACGTATTATATATATATTACCTTGCCCCATGAACAATCCAAGCATCAAATGTTTGGTCAGCAAATCCACCATTCTCTATGAGACCGTCTTTATCTAAATCCCACCTCAAAGACCTATCTATCAGTAACTGAAATTTCAATATATTGATTTAGATTTCTACATTATTATAGTATATGTCCTTATGTATAATTTGTATATCTTGTGTGTCGGACTGTTAATCTAGAGGTCCCGGGTTCGACCCCCGACAACAGGACTCATTCTTTTCGACTATTTGTCTCTCACCAATAAGTTGATAATTGTAGACCTATATCAGGTAGCAGCTGGAGGCTAGAAAAGGATGTGATGGTTGTACTGGTGAGAGAAATACCAGAAATCAATTGTTACGTGCTCCAGCTGCCGAGATAAAACTGAAAAAAAAATGTTGAAAGCTGCGTAAAACCCCATTCAATCAATCAGTGTATATATCATATTTCAGAACACTCATGAACTAAATGGAAGTCCTGGCACTTCTGTCTAGCCTGCAGAATTTTTACCATACCTTCAGATAAGCCTATTCAACATTTTCATGGCTCAGTGCCTAACAGTTGTAACTGCCTATATGTTAATATAGGCAGTTACAACTGTTTCACTGTGAGACATTAATTATAGCTGTAACCTTGACCTTGGAGCTGTCTGAAAATCACTCAACCTGGAGAACAATTACGCAAAGTTTTTCAGAAATCCATCAATAAATGTAGGAGCTTGGCTCCCGACAAGGCCACTTTTAACATTTGATCTTGATATGTGACCTTAAGCCTGGTGCTATCTGAAAATATCTCTAGAATAGTTGATATGCTGAAAATACAGACAAATTGTAAAATACTTATGATGGAGAACATTTTAAAAAGTTACTATGAAATCCATAAATAAATGTAGCAGATTTTGTCCAGAAAAAATCATATGACCTGACTGACATACATATGGAGCTTGTTGTATGACATATCACTATACACTGATATTATAAAGTTAGGGTTAATATCAAGACTTACTTTGGTTACTTGATTCATATGTACTTAATTTTTTCAACACTTGTAACATGAAAGTCTTGAAATAATGATATAAAATTGAGGTTTACATCAAGCCTTAACTTGGTAAAAGGGTACATATGCTTAAACTATTCTCTAACACTTGTAACATGGAAGTCTTGATATAATGATATCAAATTGAGGTTACTGGGTACATAATATGTTCTAAATATTCTTTATCACTTGAAGCATGAAAGTTTCTATATACTGATGTTATAGACTTGAGGTTTATAAAAAAAAACATACCTTTGTTACTAGGTAAATATATTCTAAATATTCTTTATCTCTTGTAGCATGAAAGTCTCTAGTGTAAGAAAAACTAGCCAACTGGCGCTATCTTTAGATTGATATTTTTTACAGTAAATAACGGCTGAAAAATCTTAATTTTTGACAATGACAATCATTCTAAAAAATTGAGATTTTTAGCCGTTATATTAAAAATCTAAAGTTATTTATATAAGGATACAATGGTTTCACATCAGTGACTTCAAACGAGTAGCATTGGCAAAGTCGAATGTTTTCACTCAAAGTTTCGACGACTAACGCCATTTTAACTGACGTCATCGAGTTTGTCCAAGGGTTTCCCGTAATTTTTAAAAATAGTCTGTCTATGTACATCTGAGGTTGATCGTAATATTGGCCGAGTGGTGTTACGATTGAGTAATTATATACAGATATTGTAAACTTGAGACTTACCTTGGTTACTGGGTACATATGTTCCAAATATTCATTATCACTTGTAGCATGATAGTCTCTATACACAGATATTATAAACTTGAGGTTTAAATCTTTCCAGTCCTCTGTTGGATGTATGTTATAGGAGTTCACTCTCACCCAGGGTTCATCCTCTATAAAATCATACAAGTTTATATAAAACTAGATATCTATGATATAGATGTTGAAAATTATTTGTTTCAATATCAATTTATGAATTCAAACAAAGTGATAATATATAACAGTGGGCAATCAAAACATTGTAATTCCAGCTTATTCAAGCTGAAGTTACAGTGCTTTGACTTCAATTGAGGCTATATTTTCAAATATGATACAACAAAACTTGCCTTGTTTGCCCATTCATCTCATTTTTTGCGTAAGACAAATAAATAAAATAAAATAGTCATTTCTTTGTCTTCTAAACAACAAAGGCTCCCGACTTGTGTAATTAAGGCTTTATTGTTCACTCAACTATTACTAACTTACCTGGATCTCCTATATCATGAGGCACTGTGTTGCTTACCTTTCTAATTCCATGTACCCCACCCATACAAAACTTGATTGGTTCATTCAATGATAACTAACTAACCTGGATCTCCTATATCATGAGGCACTGTGTTGCTTACCTTTCTAATTCCATGTACCCCACCCATACAAAACTTGATTGGTTCACTCAATGATAACTAACTAACCTGGATCTCCTATATTATGAGGCACTGTGTTGCTGACCTTTCTAATTCCATGTACCCCACCCATACAAAACTTGATTGGTTCACTCAATGATAACTAACTAACCTGGGTCTCCTATATCATGAGGCACTGTGTTGCTGACCTTTCTTATTCCATGTACCCCACCCATACAAAACTTGATTTTTTCACTAAATGATAACTAACTAACCTGGGTCTCCTATATCATGAGGCACTGTGTTGCTGACCTTTCTAATACCATGTACCCCACCCATACAAAACTTGATTGGTTCATGGTGTTCTGATTCGACAGCTTTCACTGAAATATGTACAAAAGACGAATGAACAACAGGGTTTGACAATAATTACTTTTTCCACCAGCCTGAAGGACCTGTACATGTGAGCCAAAAGTATTACAGGTCCTCCCTGATAACAACAGGTCCTGCGTTGAATTTTAGCTGTTTAAGGGATAAATTACAAATAAAAAATTGTTCGAAAAGAAGAAATTGCTTTTGACAAGCAATTTCTTCTTTTCTACAATGTTTTCCATTTGGTAATGCAAATTTTAGTATTGAAAGGCAATTAATTTCAAAACAGGACAGATTTAAAGTACTAAGTGCTGCCATTAATAATAGGCCTGAAGGACCTGCAGCATGGTAACATATACCAGTCCTCCCTCAAATCCACAGGTCTTGGGCCTGAGGACCGGTGTTAGTGTTGATCCCTGAACAAACAAGAGCTGTCACTGTAAGATGACAATGCCCCCGACACCGCTTTGATTTTAAATTATGGCCAATCTATGTTGAAGGTCAAGGTCATCCAGGGGTCAAGGTCACCAAAGTATGTGCCTACAGAAAGGTAATGTACCAAGGAATGTTGTGGTAAAGTATGATGCGAATATGTTAAGTAATAAGGAAGTTATGGCCAATGTTAAAGTTTTTGGACGGAATGACGGACAGACGGACAGACGGACGGACAGACGGACGGACGGACAAGTCAAATTTATGATGCCTCCCTATCGGGGGCATAATAAAATAAAACTACTTTTGTAATAATTCAATTAACATTATCAAGGGTCAAAAATAGTTTTTTCCCAAAAAACATGCAACAGATCAAGTTACATCTCTAAGCAGTTGGGATTTACCTTATGATATTATACATATAAAGTATATTTTGACCATAAAACCTTCCAGACTACCAGATATATTACAATTGTTAACCCTTCTCATGCTGTTCATGATATATCCCAAGTGTTTACATAGGTTTATCAGACTAAGATCAGTCTGCATGGACCTTCAGTCTGATCTAAGTCTGATCTATGTTTATGGAACCGGTTTTATACGTTATTGCACCTGGATGATTAAAAAGTGCCTAAAAATGGCAATTTGTTTGAACCAAAACTTTACTTAAGCAAGTTAAGGATTAAGGTATTGGACCTGTAATAGTTCTGCAACATTTGGGAAATCATGACTTAATGCCATTTACAATATTGACCAAGGTTTCCTGATGAAAATCATTAGGACACCACGGTTAACATTGTTTAATTTCATTACTTCAGAAATGTTACGGAACTATTACAGGTCCACTACCTTAAACCTTCCATGACAATAGGGGGATCATCAAAATACATTCACTTCCTCTTCCAGAAAAGCCAAGCTATACAAGAAGTGTTTATCAAATATGAACGCCTCTGACATTCAGATTTTTTGACAGATGACCTTGACCTTGTCATGTGACCTTGACCTTGCTATCAGTAGGTAGGCATCATTGAGATCTATTATCATGCAAAATATAAACAAGTAATTGGCAATGTTAAGTTTTTAGTTAATTATTACAGACAGAATGACAGACAGACAGACAACGTAAAAAAACATAACAAGAGGACCATGATGGTCATAGATTGCTCACCTGAGTCTGTTTGACCCCTGGGACATCACATCCATTAAATGATGATTTCTACATAAGATAAATGCATGATATGGCATGGACTTCTGATTTTTGATTGGATTCATCCTTGAGACCTGCCTAACATTCTGACCAAGTTTAATGAAGGTTGGGTCATATTTGTGGCCTCTAGAGTATAAACAAATAAATTGTCATTAAGCCCTGTTTTCCCATGATATGGCATGGACCCTTCACATTTTCAATAGGGTACATCCTTGTGACCTGGCCAACATTCTGACCAAGTTTCATGAAGATTGCACCATATTTGTGACTTCTAGAGTGTAAACAAGAAAATTGTCATTAAGGCCCCTTTTCCCGTGATATGGCATGGAGACTTCCCATTTTCAAAAGGCTTCATCCTTGAGACCTGCCTAACATTCTGACCAAGTTTAATGAAGGTTGGGTCATATTTGTGGCCTCTAGAGTATAAACAAATAAATTGTCATTAAAGTCCCTTTTCCTGTGATATGGCATGGATCCTTCCAATTTTCAATTAGGTACATGTTTGTGACCTGGTCAACATCCTGACTAAGTTTCATGAAGATAGGACTATATTTGTGGGCTCTAGAGGGAAAAAACCCAATTGTCATTAAGCCCTGTTTTTCCATGATAAGGCATGGACCCTTCACATTTTCAATAGGGTACATCCTTGTGACCTGGCCAACATTCTGACCAAGTTTCATGAAGATTGCACCATATTTGTGACTTCTAGAGTGTAAACAAGAAAATTGTCATTAAGGCCCCTTTTCCCGTGATATGGCATGGAGACTTCCCATTTTCAAAAGGCTTCATCCTTGAGACCTAGCCATCATCCTGACCAAGTTTCATGAAGATTGGACAATATTTTTGGCCTCAAGAGTGTAAACAAGAAAATTGTCTTTAAGGCCCCTTTACCCGAGACATGGCATGGATCCTTCCTATTTTCAACAGGGTTCATCCTTGTGACCTGGTACACATTCTGACCTAGTTTCATGAAGATTGGGCCATATTTGTGGTCTCTAGAGTGTAAACAAGACATTTGTCTTTAAGGCCCCTTTTCCTGTGATATGGCATGGATCCTTCCTATTTTTGATAGGGTTCATCCTTGTGACCTGGCCAACATTCTGACCAAGTTTCATGAAGATTGGGCCATATTTGTGGCCTCTAGAGTGAAAACACTTAAATTGTTGACGTCGGACAACAGACGACGCACAACGCACAACACACAACACACATTCAATGATCACAAAAGCTCACCTTGAGCACGATGTGCTCAGGTGAGCTAAAAATGGAGATAAATAACTTACCCATATCATACTGTAGTGATAGTTGTAATTTAGGCCACAACATGATGAGGGCAAAACTTGCATAGAAATGGACATCATATGTGTTATACATTCTGTATTCTTGTCCTACAAATAAACACAAACACATAGGTATATAAGACCTATTAAATTAAGGTAGTGGACCTTTAATCATTCTGCAAAATTTTGGAAGTCATGAACATTGTCAGTATTAACCGAGATTTCCTAATTATTTAGGAAACTCGATTTACATTGTATAACAAGACAATTTCTGAAATGTTGCAAAACTATTATTGGTCCACTACCTTAAGAAGGACTATCTGGGAAATGTGACCTTAAGTCAGACTGGGCAAACTAAAAAAAACAATCTTATGCCTTATTTTTGTGAATTAACTTGAAAACAGACATTCACTGTAATGCGACTATCAAGCTATAATTGAGCTGCAAATTAAGGTAGTAAATTGAAGTCACTTCTAAGAATTTTAATCATCTATCTTAAAGTTGGGCCACCGTTTACCTATTTTAACAATTCTTTGCTGTTCATGGCATATTTATGCTTGTCCTAAAAGCTTTGGCAGAAAGTTTAGACTGAGATCAGCCTGCAGTCTGATCTTAACATACACTTCAAGCTTTCTACTTAATTATCATGACAAAAAACTTAACCAGACCCGTTGAAATTCCCTTAAACTGACAATTTGTCATCTATCAAGTTTCGAGTTGATAGCTTTTGCACTTTAGAATATATGCTCCAGACAAGAGTGACTGAATCACGGGATGACAGAAGGAATGACAGATGGAGACCATTTCTACCTGTATATCCCCTTTGCAGAACAGTGGGGGATAATAATCTGAAGGTTTGGTGTAAAGTGCCTCTTATATAATAATATAGAAACCTATTATAGTAATGCATTGACAGAATGTAAATTACCTTCAAGATAGGCAAACTTTCCATATTCCTTGATGAGTGGATGTTCGTTGTTTTCTGTTTGACCTTCAATGTGGTCTAACCATACTGTACCACCATCACTTACATAATACAGTTCATTGAATAATAAACTTTTGTACCATGATGGAAGGCCACTGTCAAAAAATATAAACTCTCTTATAATACAACAGACCTTTCAATGCCAAAATTAAATAACTTGAGTTTTACTCATTACTTGGGATATAGATATAAATATATATAATAACATTAGCAGTTTAAACATTTCAAATTCATGTAGAGTCTGTTTGACTTCTATATGGACCAACATTTCGCCGAAAATCTCAGAAATTAATTAATGAAATGCATATTTTCCTTGTCATATCATTTTTTCCAGATAATACCATGATGAACTTTGTTTTCAGAATTTTTCAATGTAAAGTAATGATTTTGTCTGTCTGTCTACATGTTAACTTTCAGCATTTCATACCTACTTGTTACTGTATTAAACGGAACAGCAAATTGAATAACCAAAAATAGTACTGATTTGTATAGGGGCCCAGTCAAAAGAGTAAGATTTTAAGTGAATTGTATTACTATAAAATCAAGTTTTTCAATACAATTAAGTTTGTCTAAGATTTTTGCTACCGTTGGATATCAAATCTGAGTATATTTTCTTTTTCTTCAGAAACTGTTTGACCAGATAATTGATTATTGATTTTATTCATTCTGTGATGAACCCTATATTTACATGTTAAGACCAATCAAAAAGCATTATTAAACGAAGTAGTTGGGAATTTCATGAGGAAAACTTGATGAAAAGGCGAGTAATAACAGTAAAAATCACGTCCTATTAAAGTTTAAGATGACATGACCATCAATATGCTAATTAGCATGTCCAAATAAGGAATAATGGACATTTCATCTGTCAAAAGTTTAGTATAAAACCCCATGTTTTTATTTTATATGTTGACATTTTCTTACTATTGAACAGCCTCCATCACCCCTCGTGTTAAAGAATGGATAATGCGAAAATATTAACATAAACTAGACAGACAGACATAATCATTATTTTGAAATCATTTTATTTTCAAAAAAATATTTTTTGGAATGGTATTAAGCTGAAATTAAGATTTTACTACATACAAATCCTTTATTCAAACGCAATTTTATGGAATTGATGAAAAGGTTGGTCCATATAGAAGTCAAACAGACTACAAGGTATTCCAACTTTTCTATTTAATTCATGATAATTGAGTGAACTCAGCTTCTATTAGGCAATATCATACCTCATTTTCTTCTTTCTTCAATGAAATTTCATCCAGTCAATAAGCATTGGACCTACTCAGAACTTCAAGTTAATGAATGAATGTTACAGAGCTGAATTTATTTTTATGTGTAAATCCTTCAATCCTGCACCCTAGATTCAGCTTTGATGTTATATTGCCTAGACGACTAAAAATTTGAAAGAATGTTGGGTGTGGTATTGGTTGAATCTCTTACCCCAGCTATTTTGCTAGTCTGAGCCCAAAGCTGCTATCAAAACACTTTTTACCAAACATTTTCCTGTTATTTTTTTTTATTAAAATAAATCACAAGAAAAATTTTTCACCTGCAGTTTAACACCTTGGCCTGCCATTTGTTGATTTTCTCCTCCCATATTGCATAGTTTTGTAAACAGTAGCTAGCTAATGTAGAAATTGCATCCCCCTTGGTCCCAAACCATTTGGTATACCGTCTGAAAAAGTTAAGCAAAATAAATAGATACATAATTGATAAAACATAACAATGAAGAAAAAGAATTTTAAAAAGTCTTAATAAATGTTTTAAGCTTGAAAAATAAATTTTCTCAGCATTATCATAAACAAGAGGGCCATAGTGGCCCTTAATCGCTCACCTGAATTAACATTCTAAAAAAGTTTTTCTAAGATTTGACCCTGTGACCTAGTTTTTTACCCTACTTCACCCAATTTTTTCGAACTTGTCTAGGATTTCATCAAGATAATCATTCTGACCAATTTTCAGATTGATTGGGCTAAAAATATGGCCTCTAGAGTGTCCACAAGGTTTTTCTAAGATTTGACCTCATGACCTAGTTCTTGACCCCACTTGACCAAATTTCAAAATTGTCTTATCTTTCATCAAGAAAATCATTCTGACCAATTTTCAAGTTGATTGGGCTCAAAAAAATGGCTTCTAGAGTGACCAAAAGGTTTTTCTAAGAATTGACCCTGTGACCTATTTTTTGACCCCACTTGACCCAATTTCAAACTTGTCCGAGATTTCATCAAGATAATCATTCTGACCAATTTTCAGGTTGATAGGGCTAAAAATATGGCCTCTAGAGTGTCCACAAGGTTTTTCTAACATTTGACTCTGTGACCTTGTTTTTGACCCCACTTGACCCAATTTGGAACTTGTCCGAGATTTCATCAGGATAATCATTCTGACCAATTTTCAGGTTGATTGAGATAAAAATATGGCCTCTAGAGTGTCCACAAGGTTTTTCTAAGATTTGACCCTGTGACCTATTTTTTGACCCCACTTGACCCTATTTCGAATTTGTCTGAGATTTCATCAGGATTATTATTCCTACCATTTTTCAGGTTGATTGGGCTAAAAATATGGCCTCTAGAGTGTCCACAAGGTTTTTCTAAGATTTGATCCCCTGACCTATTTTTTTACCCCACTTGACCCAATTTCGAACTTGTCCGAGATTTCATCCAAATAATTATTCTGACCAATTTTCAGGTTGATTGAGCTAAAAATATGGCCTCTAGAGTGTCCACAAGGTTTTTCTAAGATTTGACCCTGTGACCTAGTTTTTGACCCCACTTGACCCAATTTCAAACTTGTCCGAGATTTCATCAGGATAATCATTCTGACCAATTTTCTGGTTGATTGAGCTAAAAATATGGCCTCTAGAATGTCCACAAGGTTTTTCTAAGATTTGACCCTGTGACCTAGTTTTCGACCCCACTTGACCCAATTTCGAACTTGTCTGAGATTTCATCAGGATTATTATTCCTATCAATTTTCAGGTTGATTGGGCTTAAAATATGGCCTCTAGAATGTCCACAAGGTTTTTCTAAGATTTAACCCCATGACCTAGTTTTTGACCCCACTTGACCCAATTTCGAATTTGTCTGAGATTTCATCAGGATTATTATTCCTACCATTTTTCAGGTTGATTGGGCTAAAAATATGGCCTCTAGAGTGTCCACAAGGTTTTTCTAAGATTTGACCCTGTGACCTAGTTTTTGACCCCACTTGACCCAATTTCGAACTTGTCCGAGATTTCATCCAGATAATCATTCTGATCAATTTTCAGGTTAATTGGGCTAAAAATATGGCCTCTAGAGTGTCCACAAGGTTTTTCTAAGATTTGACCCTGTGACCAAGTTTTTGACCCCACTTGACCCAATTTCGAACTTGTCCGAGATTTCATCCAGATAATCATTCTGACCAATTTTCAGGTTAATTGGGCTAAAAATATGGCCTCTAGAGTGTCCACAAGGTTTTTCTAAGATTTGACCCTGTGACCTAGTTTTTGACCCCACTTGACCCAATTTCGAACTTGTCCGAGATTTCATCCAGATAATCATTCTGACCAATTTTCAGGTTGATTGGGCTAAAAATATGGCCTCTAGAGTGTCCACAAGGTAAATGTTGACGACAGACGACGGACACCGGACGACGCACGACGGACGACGGACATCACATAACCCCAAAAGCTCACCTTGAGCACTTCGTGCTCAGGTGAGCTAAAAAGGAGAAATTCCTCGATACAAATAATGTCTTCTCTTTCTACAATATCCTTTTTTAGTATAAAATAACATTACATAAAAATCCATGAACAGAATGAGAAAGGATTAAGGACAAAACATTCATATCCACAATTAATCTTAGGGGGTACTGGGGGACTGTAACAAAATATCTTACCTTGAATATTGCACTTGTTTCGACCTAAAATGAACTACTGGCATATCCCAGACCAGAGAAAACTCCAGAGTTTCTGTTGATCCTGGTTTACATGAACACATTTGGCATATAGCTACACCTACATCTTGACCCTTTGGGTTTTCTGTAATATTCACTGGTGGGAAAAGAATAATGAAGTAAATTGTATTAGTAATTGTCCAATAGGAGACTTTATAATAGGTCCAAAGAGTAGCTATCTCCATAAGTTTGAATACTTTTCACCTTTTGATATTTTTTATGCGTAGTGATGGCTCAGCACAAAACAGTTGTATCTGTCTAGACTTTGTTATAAGCAGTTACAACTGTTTTGCGCTGAACCATCAATTGTCTAATCCTTTTCTGTATGGTCTTGGTGAATTCAAAATCTAGTTAAATTGTAGAAAAAGACAAAATTGTTTGAATTAAGTAGCAACTCTTTTTTTTCCACGATATATCCTACCAAAAATTATTTTTTACAAAAATTGCATCCACTTTTAATTGCTACCAACAACAGTGTCCAAGACTACAAAAGTTCAGTACATGTCGAGGGGATAGTGCAACACTTTTGTAAGTGCCTATGTAATAATAGACACTTACAATAAGAGTTGCATTGACCTCTGGATGTATACACCTCATAAATACTACATTTTCCTTGATTTTAAAACATGTTTCTTAAATATACCAAAAGGTTTATTTCGTTATCAGTTCATTTATTATCTATTATTATCATCTATTTTGGAATGCCTCTACAGGTTGTCTTATGCTTTTCCAATCCATTTTTAAAATATTTGATCCTTCAGATGAACAGGGACTAGTGAAGTGTGAAGTGCGGACCCTATTCAAACTGCTGACCTTTAACTTTTTGCTGTTTTTCTGGACCTATAATGACCATTCAACCTACTTGTGCAAAATTTGAAATGCAACCTTTCTTTCAAATATTCATTTTGCTAAGTTCCAAGAAAGTCTTTTTTCATATGACAGGACACACTTTTACCTTAAAATCAAATGAATGTATAAGTCTAAAGTAGTTTTACAGTTAAGAGTGAGTAATACCGTTCTAAAATCTCAACAAGACCCTATGTTGTTGGAATTGAATTAAATTGGCGGTTTTACGGTTTATGCTGCTTTCAACAATCTTTCAGTTATATCACAGAGGCATAGAGCACTTAAAAATGGATTCCTGGTATTTCTCACACCAGTATAACCATTACATCTTTCCTAGCATCCAGCTACTTTCCGACATAGATTTTCTTATTTCGATTTTCAACCCACTTGTGGAAGACAAATAGTTGGAAAGAATGAGTGTCGCCCTTGGGACCCTTAGAATAATAGTCCACATGCTACCACTGTGCTATGACAGCAGCCCCTATGTTGTGGGCACTCATTTGATTCTTCTTAATAAAATAATTCCAATGAATACCCAAAACACAGGGTTTGTATAAGTATTTTTTAAATATTTGAAATAAATAATACCCCCTCTATTTGTTGCTTTGATTTAAAGTCTCTTCTAACAGAATTTCAGTCATATCCCAGCTGTTGGAGCCACATAACACAGAATATGGCTTTACTTTCATAATGTACAAAAGTGTACTTCACAGTAAAGAAACATTTGCTACTTACTGATTTCCCTTTTCCTTAAAAAAATTGTTCCTAAAGCTTTTTCTATCAGAGCATCAAAATGAAGAAAAAGAGTACAAGCCACTAGATGATGCTACATAACAAATATGAAAGCTGTCTGCCTTCTGGTTTTATAGACAGAGAAGAAGATTTTTGAAGATTTTCCATTTTTACCCTTCATGCTCAAATGAGCTAAAGGGGATGCGCCCAGGTGAAGCCCAAATATGATCCCAGGGTGATGATATGAACAAACTTGGTAGAGGACCACTAGATGATGCTATGTACCAAATATGAAAGCTGCTTGCTTTCTGGATTCAGAAAGAAGATTTTTAAAGATTTTCACTCTTTGATTCTATGTAAAAAGGGTTGTGCCCGGTTGTAGCACAAATATGATCCCAGGGTCTTGATATGACCAAACTTGGTAGAGGCCCATTAGATGATGCTGCATACCAAATATGAAAGCTGTTTGCCTTCTGTTTTCAGAGAAAAATATTTTCCTATTTTCATCCTTTTTGTTAAGGATAAAGGGAAAGTTAAGGGTGGATTTCATTTATTTGAACAACTTCAGTAGAGCTTGACAAAAGGAACATCCCTGCCAAGTTATTTTCAATCTGGGAGGAGAAGATGTATGTTATAAGGCTTATGTCTATTTTCTAAAAAGCTGATTTAAGCTTTTTCTTTAAAGAGAAGTTAGTCCCTTTTAAGTTATTAAGGGTTCAACTTGGTTAACCACCTTGTAACAAAGCTTCTAAAAACAGGGCCTGAATCCCAGGCTAGCTAAACCCTTGAAGTAATAAATAATGTAGTATTGAAGTATGAAGAAAGTCTACCTGCATTTTTTATTTGGGTTAATTCTCCTGTGACCATCAAGGAATTCCAGATTTCTCCACCTGAACCATCTGGGTCAAACTTCAAACAGTGACTAGTGGATACACCCTCCTAGTTTAGAAACAGATGAAGGTTAAAAAGATCAATTATTATTTACCATGCTGTTATTATGGCATATTTCTGCATCACAAAAAGCATGTATTGGTTTGTATTTGTTTATTTCAGCCTGAAGAGACATGTCTTGAACTTAAACCTGCCCAGCACTCTGGATGACAAACAGTGCAAACAGTTTGCCAATCATACCCTGCTTTGCACGAAAGTGCACATGCAAAGCAGGGTGTAATTTGCAAACAGTTTGCACCATTTTGTCGTCCTGAAAGCAGAGCAGATTGTGCAAATGATGGACAACAATTGAACAGTTACACTAGAACCATTCCAGGTCTGTAGAAGGAAAGGTACTGACAAATGAAGACAATTTATGTATACTCTATGGGACTTAACATTAACTTCTCTATAGGGTCTCGCATTCTATGAAACCAAATGTCCAGACTCAACAGGGTTCTCCCCAGGCCCATATGGCACATTGGTCAAAAACATCCTCAATATAATAAACAGATTGCTGATACACCATAAGGTCATCTATACGCTAAAACTGATCACTGATACAGCTTAATTTCTTTCTTGTCAAAACACGCAGTAACAAGAGGCCCAAGAGGGCCTGTATCGCTCCACTGGCTTTAACATCTTTAGAGACTTATATTAAATGAAGCTTTCTTTGAATGAAAACAATACTTTGAAATCTCTTAAGACCTATTTTATAATAATTAACTGGGTATGGCCCACATTGCACCAAAATTCTCAAGTTTCATTGAAATAGGCCCATTGTTCATCAGGAGATGTGGTTCAAAGATTTCGTGCTCAAAATTAGCCACACCCTGCCATGCCAATATTTATGGGCTAATCAAAATTTCCCGAACAATTTTCGAAAAAGGTCACTGAAGGAACATTCTGGTAAAGTTTCATTGAAATCAGCTCAGTGATTCTGGAGGAGATGTCTTCCAAAGATTTTGGGCTAAAAAAAGCCCCGCCCAGCCACGCCCATATTTTGCAGTCAATCAAAATTTCTTGAACAATTTAAGTAAATGGTCACCCAAGGGACATCCATGCTAAGTTTCATTGAAATTGGCACAATGGTTTGGGAGGAGAAGATTTTCAAAAATTTCAAAGTGAAAAAATGCCATGCCCTGCAATGCCCATATTTTGGGGCCAATCAAAACTTTTTGAACAATTTTAGAAGAGGGTCACCCAAGGAACATTTCTACCAAGTTTGATGAAAATCTGCCCATTGGTTTGGGAGGAGAAGATGTTTATAGAAAAAGTTTAAGTACGCATGAACGGACGCATGGACGGACAGACACACGACGGACACAACACCATGACAATAGCTCGCCGGACTTAGGCAAGTAGAGCTAAAAGTGACTGCAGATGCACTGTCATTTCACACTGGCTTTCTAGGTTGTAAACTGTCTTGCAAATAACACAATGCCTTTAATTGATATGACCCTTACTAATTAGCCATCATCAATTTTATCTCTGTGTTATTTGTAAGGAGTCCAAATAAATATACCTGAATTTTTTTTATTGAAATGAAGAAATTTCAAATGACGAAAGGAAATTCTTCTTTTCCATGACCAATTTTCTCCATTTAAGCATTATTTTTTCTAATTATGTACACATAGTCATTCTCATCTTGTCTGCAACAACTTTTTATGCTTAAAAGGTCTGAAATTCTGTCTAAAAAGGATTAAAAAAGATTCTTTTGGATCAAAATCATGCATCGAAAACTTCATTTTCCTATAGGGTTAATTAGTTCATCAGTGATCCTACATATGATATGTATGATATATAGGATTTGTTATGAGATTTTATTTGAGACAAGCTGATCTTATCCAAGTCTAGAAAAGAAATGTTATTCAGCGAGCCTTGGCGAGCTGAATAACTTTAATAACCTTGTCTCAAATAAAATCAGGAGCCAGATTCTTTTTTTACAGTAGTAATATTCAAGGACATTTAAACAATTTTTTAATGCTCAGATCCTATCTATAGCAGCTGGTCCATATGTACAGGCCATATCTCTAAGTGACTGTTCAATATAAACACCGGTAATTTTGTCATCTATCAATTAAGCTGTTTTACATCCCATGTAGGACCTACCTTTCTGTTTGCAGCTAGTCCATATGTACAGGACATATCTCTGAGTGATTGTTCTATAGATACACTGGTAATTTTGTCAACTTCAAAATAAGGGGTTTAACATCCCATGTCAAGAGCTCAGTTCAAAACAGTTATAACTGCCTATAAACAAATAGGCAGTTACAACTGTTTCACACTGAGCCATCGATATAGGACCTACCTTTCTGTTTGCAGCTAGTCCGTATGTACAGGACATATCTCTGAGTGATTGTTCTATAGATACACCGGTAATTTTGTCATCTTCAAATAAAGCTGTTTTACATCCCCCTGTGGTGTACTTCTTATTCCCTGTACCATTCTGAAACAAGGTGGGAAATTGTCACGAGATACTCCCAACACACTGCTTGATGTCAAAGTATGAAAAACAACACAGGGAAATAACTCAAATTTTCAGCTAAGTACAGTTATGACTCTTGCACACTGCACAAAGGGTGCCAGATTATGCTTAAGACAAAGAAGTGGACGTTGCGTGGATGCCACAGGTGACCACACAGTAGTATCATCTTTCCACAGGTGTATAACAAACAAAATAAATTCATTACCATACAACTTCTTGTTTTGATTATCATCCATGGAGGTAGACAGGAAAATTTTGGATACGGCCTTTACCTTGTAAAATATAGATGATTTACAATAGCTCTCCTTTTTTTATATATGTTACAATACAATTAATGTGTCTAATTGACATTGCAGTGCAAAAAAAGGAAAGTTGTTGCTACCTAGATGTTTAAAGGCTGTTACACCTGTTTTGTGCTGAACAATCAAAACAGTGACAACACAAATGTCTGATCTTTGGCTTTATTTAACCCTTTCCTGTTTTACAAAATTTTAGACCTGTCCAAATTCAAAGGTTTTGTCATTCATATTTTATAGTGGATTTTAATTGAAAAATAACCACTCCGTAGGGTAGAAAATAGTGAGGAAAAAGAAGAAATTGCTTGTCAGAAGCAATTTCTTCTTTTTTCACAATGTTTTCTCAATCATAAAATCACAGGCAGGTAAAAAGCAGGGATTGAACAGCAAAGGGTTTAGCTGTAGATACATAAATCTGATCATTCAATGACAAAATCTTGAGATATAGAGAACTCATAAACTACATTATCTGCTAAGTTTTAGAAGTAAACTTGAGCTTGTGTCAGATTTTCAAATTCAGAAGTCATTGACACTTTAACTGTGAATTTCTAGGGGTCAAATTCTTAAAATGTGTGTCTTATAAGAACTCTCACTACTTCAACAATGACCCTTAAACTGACCCCAGTCAACCTTTGAAAAACCAATTAAAAATCCATCAAAACTCCATTACTTAAACCCATTAAAGGTGACAGAAATAAGGGCCATTAAATTTGGGTAAATGTCAACTATCTTTCTATGGAATGAAATTAATGGTGCCATTACACAGAGTTTTAATTGGTCGTTACTTAGATCTGTAATTGTCTCCTGCATATCTTCACAAGAGATTCATATTAAATAGTAATCTCTTATAAAGATACTATGGAGACAGATAATTCAAATACATTTATGATTTGGACAAGTATGGAGATTCAATACTGAAAACTGAAAGGGTTAAAATGAATACCTGACAGAAAATTTTTAGGGGTCAAAATATACGTTTTTCAGATTTATGAGGGTCAAAACCCTGGTATAAGGGTCAAACCCAAACCCTGATAAACACAGATGACCAACCAAACAAGACACTATCACATAATCCTAACAACATGGGCAAGGTCTTGTAATTGTTTTGTTTGTCTGAATGGGGTTTTGCACAGCTTTTTACATTATTTCAGTCATATCGCTGCGGTTTGAGCACCTAACAATGGATTCCTGGTATTTCTCACACCAGTACTACTATCACATCCTTTCCAAGCTTCCAGCTGCTATCCCACATAGGTCTACGATTATCAACCAATTGGTAGTAGACAAATAGTTGGAAGGATGAGTGCCACCATCTGGGATTGAACCCGAGACCTCTAGATTGGCAGTCCCACACGCTACCAACTGCGCTATGACTATGGCTTCTTGCAATCAGAAATATCATGTAAAAAATATCTTTCACATCTGCCCATAAATGGAGAAAAGGTTGCATTAAAAAATATTGCTTGAGTAAGAACAGATTGATGAACAATTGGAGAAGATGATACCAAATTATGTATATGTCCAACTTTGGTAGTATTTTAAAATAATGTTACTATTCATCTGTGAAGGTTTAAGAAAGCAATGCCCACCTTAAATGAGAATGTAATACTGATGTCTAATTCTTCAGACCCATTATTTTCTACAGTCCAAATAAATGCTGCCATGGGAAATGACGAATCCTGTAAAATAATACAACATTTATATGAAAGTATTAAAAGACACAACATTTTAACCATAACAATTCTACTAGAACCACATGCTCTTTTATAACCTAAACCCCTCTTCAGACATAAAAATCAACCATTTAACAGATTTTCAGAAAACTTAAGCCTTTGATAAGCCCCATCCCCACCAAATCAATCTCATGATGATTTTAATAGAGGGTCAATATAACTTTTTCAGACCAAATGTAAAGTTTTTGTGTTCATTCAATGATTTATCAAATGGTTACAAATTGTGTTGGCCCTCTCAGAGTACAGGACCCTACATTTTGTCAAAAAGGTCTTAATTGCTTTCATTCATGAATCATCTTGGTTTTGATCTCGAATTGTAGTCATACTACATCTTAAGTATTTGGCATTTTTGGCCATTTTCCCATGTGGTAACAGCTGTAGCCTCTAAAAAAATCCACATCCCCTTCTTAAAGAAATGTGATGATTCTAATGAAACCCCAGGGTTGTATTATAGCTTTTGTGGTACAAATAGAATTAGCAAGAAATTCATGCCCTCATCATTGACATGTCCACAGAAAATCATAAGGGGTGAGCGGGTTAATGCTATACTATCACCAACTCAAAATTACAAAACTTTTGCATGAACCTTTAAATTTAAAACATTAGTAGGCATTTAAGAACTTTTGAGCCATTTTCTAGTTCTATACAAAGGATATTGTGAAGGGTCTGATCAGGCTACTTATATGCTAAGGCTGATCTGGGGTTTTACTTTGTGCTTGCAGAAGTGATAGTGCAAAACTAATTAAGTGCTTATATGTGTGACCCGTCACACGAAAAGGGACCATCTGGGAAACGCATAATGTGTCCACCCCAGTCAGACTGCGTGTGTTGCGCAGACTGACTAGGGTCGAAACTTTTTCGCGATGTGCTTATTTTCTGTATCTAACAAGAGCCATGTTCGACATGGACATAAGTCCCCTACCGGCTTTGTTTGTCTCTATGTTTTCTCACGCCAATTCTATCAGGGACGTCAAAACCAGGTCTTGTTTTGGAAAGGGTTAAACAAGACTTACATGAGTTGTTGTCTCTGCTGTGCCAACTATACAATTCATGCAAGCAATAGACAGATGCAAGAAATAGTATCAATAACAGTTACCTTGTCTGATCCAAGATGTTTTTCTTCAGTCTTGTTGGTAAGAAATGAGAACTTTCACTGGAGGTGATTAATACTGCTGCATCACCACCCTGACTAACATGGCTTATAAATTTTTTTACATTTTAAAACAGGTTTCATCAAGTTAGCTTGCTTAGTTATTAAGTTATTGCAGGATCCATTTTTTGCCATATTTTCACTATTTCCGTTACCATAGCAACCGCACTTTTTGTCAAAGAACAAAGATAAAATGATGTGCATAATCTACACATTGCCATCTAGTCATATACCAAGTCTCATCAAATTAGCTTGCTTACTTATTAACTTATCGCAGGATCCAATATTTTTTGCCATATTTTCACTATTTCCGTAACCATAGCAACAACAATTTTAGTCTAAAAACAAAAATAATAATCTACACATTGCCATATAGTCATATACCAAGTCTCATCAAACTAGCTTGCTTAGTTATTAACTTATCGCAGGATCCCATTTTTGGCCATATTTTCACTATTTCCGTAACCATAGCAACCTCAATTTAAGTCGAAAAACAAAAATAAAATGATGTGCATAATCTACACATTGCCATCTAGTCATATACCAACTTTCATCAAAAACGCTTGCTTAGTTATTAAGTTATCGCGGGATCAAGATTTGAGCGGACAGACGGACGGACGGATGGACAGACGGACGGACGGACGGACGGACAGACGGACGGACAGACGGACGGACAGACGGAGGGCAAACCTATAGTCCCCTCCGGTGTGAACACCGGTAGGGGACTAAAAAGATTGATCTACCTTCCAATGATGTAATTTTTGAAATGCGACTTCTGGTTAAACCTTGCAGGGCCCAATCCCTTTTTTAAAAATTCATCTTAATAAGTTCCGAGATGGCCCCTTTTCATGTGACAGGTCACATATCTATACACACTTACAATTGTTTTGAACCACCCTCTTGAGTTGAGTGCATGTGTTATATCTTGGTTGTTTTTTTTATCATATTGATGTAACTCTGAACTGTATTTTTTTAACCCTTGTCGTGCTGAACCCAAAATATACTTGTTAATTGTACTTGATGATTTGTGGCCTCAACAGAGTAAATAAGAAAATTGTCACTAATGCCCCTTTTCCTGTGATATCTTGTGAATCCTTCCCAATTACAATAGTGTTCATCCTAGTGACATGACAAATATTCTGACCAATTTACATGAAGATTGGACCATATTTGTGGCCTCTAGAGAGTAAACAAGAAAATTGTCATTAAGGCCCTTTTCCCATGATATGGTACAGATCCTTCCCATTTTCAAAAGGGTTCATCCTTGTGACCTGACAAACATTCTTACAAAGTTTCATGAAGATTCGACCATATTTGTGGCCTCTGGAGTGTAGACACTTAAATTGTTGATGTCTGACAACAGATGCACAACAGACAACAGACATTCAATGATCACAAAAGCTCACCTTGAGCACAATGTGCTAAGTTGAGCTCAAAAGATCAGCCTGCATAAAAGTGATGTCTGATCTTGAGCCCAAACCACCTGGTTTTTTTATTTCAACAAGAAAATATTCAAATAATCTCAACAAAGATCCTGACTCACAATGGGTAAATCCAGTATTTTCATCATTTGCATTTTAGTGCAACTTTGCCAAGATTTTTATTCAACAGGATATTGTGTTTCTAACTCATACCAGATCCTATCATGCACCAGAGAGAGAAACTTTCTTATGATTTCAATGAAATACACACAAAATCTTACCTTATAATCATGTGGAATGATGGGCGACACCTGACGGCAAATCAGTCGTACATTATGCTCTGGTATGTTATATACAGTCCAAGCACGTGGATAGAGGGCCTGATATGTAGCTTGTTTTAATGGAAAGTTCCAGTCCCACAGAGATAAGGATTTATTTGTTCTTCTACCTGTCAACACCTTCTGATATACAGTCTTGTTGTCCTTTCGTATATTCACTATGAACTATAATGAAATTAGAGAAAAATATATTAGAGCCTTAAAATATCAATGTTGATAACATTGATATTTTAAGACACTTACATACTATACTATTTATCATGTAATCATTTTTTAGCACTGAATTATAATCAAACCCTTAAAAATCAAAGACATTTGGATGAAAATATTTTCTCAATATCTAAATGTGATATCAGGTCATGTTTAAACCAAAAACAAGATGTGTTTGTTAAGAAAAAATGACCCTAAAACATTGTTTTGTTTTTCACTGAAAAATGACATTGATTATGATAGATAACCTTTGTTTGTTGGTTCAAATAAGGTTTAATGCCACTATTTTCCTAGCCTATAGCTACTATCCCCCATAGGTCTACTCTACAATTATCAACCCATTGGTGGGATACAAATTATTTGAAAGAATGAGTGCCGCTGTCGGGGATGGAACCCATGACCTCATGATTGGGAGGCTGATACACTCGCTTCCAACTGCATTCTGATGGCAGCGATAGACAACCTTGACCTAGGCAGGAGAGTTTCATGTGTCAAAGGCATACAAATTATCTATCATTGTGCTTAATACGAGGATAGACTTGATTTGGAAATGTGAACTTTTATTGGCAAAGTTTTGCAAAAATAGACATTTTGGCATTGTTAAAGTCAATAATTAATGTCTTTTAGACATTTATTATACAGCTTAACCTTGTCCAATGACCTTGACAACAAATGCAGATGATAATAAATGAGATCTGTTGCCAAATACATGTATAAGCACTGTATCTTCAAGTAATTGGCAATATTTAAAATTCAGATTTGGTTAAGTTTTGCGGACAGACAGGCACATAAAACAATAGTAACTCGGGTGATTGCTAATGCTCTGCTATTTGGTGCTGGAAAGTGAATAAAATATGATTGGATTCCCCTGTTACAGAAGAGTTTTCAGAAGAGGAGTTTTGATATGAATCTTGACCTTGTCAAATGACCTTGACCATTTATTAAGCAGATTTATATAAATGAGAGAAGTCTGCCAACCTAAAAGAATCATCATAACTTTAATAACATTGAAGATAATAGTAAACAAGAAATGTTTGTAAAACATTTATGCCCCCATAAAAGCAGGTCAATGGCCTATTTTTGTCAATCAACAAAGGGTAATGAGTCACAAAATACCATGAGTAGAGTTATGGTTCTTGTTCACTAACCTTCTCCTCTTTGAGATCTATCCTGTGAAGTTTCATGATTCCAGCTTGCATACTTGTTGAGATATGCTCCAGACAAACAACGGTTTACGGACAGAACAGCAGACCGACAGACTAACCAACCAACAAGTGTAAAGCAATATACCCTCTCTTCTATGGAGGGGGGCATAAATACTCAATTTGCAGATAAAGTTTTCCAGTTTATTTGTCAGGAGTAGGGTTAGAAAGTTAACCCTTTTGTTAGTTGTTTTTAATTCAAGTTAAATAACGGGTCATTAATCCATTACTTGACTATCTTGTCATTATGTTTCCATTGACATTTGGATCTTAAGCTCTTCGAAGAAATGAGTTGTCTTTTCATAAATCTGAAGTGTCTCTATATTATTTGAATATCTTACAGCATCAGCTTGAATGATTTCATATTCATACATTCCTGGCACCATCTGAAATCGGCAGAATTCACCTCGATATCCCCGGCCAATCGTACCTGTACCAATCCCGCCTATGGGGCAACCTGAAAGTTATCATTTCAATTATATAATACTTGTGATAGACAATGAAGTTTTAACCAGATCACCCTTATCCCACTACCTTTTCTTTTAGTTTCAAACTGATGGACAGTTTTTTTAACATTTAAATGAGTAATAGTCAAGATTTCCCCATGATAATTAAGTAGAAATCAGAAAGTGTATGCTAAGATCAGACTGCACAACTTTGCAGGCTGATCTTAGTCTATACTGTCTGCCAAAGCTTTGAGTATTGCAGGAATATACTGTGATGAGTATGACAAAGGTAAACATTTTACAAAATAACAAACAAGAGTAAAATTCTCCCGGTGCTAAATAGTGAAAAATTCTACTTCAAATTAGGAGCAAAGTCTCTACAAAACTATCAGTACTGTAAGAAAGTCTTGATAGCTTCAAGCCTTGGATTGCTCCTGTGATGGTTTACAGAAGTATACTTAATTTGTCTGAAACAAAATGTCATGAACAGTAGAAATCGATTTAAATTCAGTATGATAAAAGTTGAAATAATTTCATCTGAGAATGAGGGGTACACTTACCATATATTGGGTTGTGCAGTACAGGGTTAACAAAGTCCATGTGTGGGCGTCGACCATTGAATTTACATTTCATCATGTGGTACCAATATCTTGAAAATAATACATGCGTAAAGTCAAATACTGTGTATAGAAAATAAAGAATCATATGCAGGTATCATATTGATGGCTCAGTGCAAAACAGTTGCAACTGCCTATATATTTATTTCTAGAAATACTTCCCCTAAAACTGCAATTTTCCTCTCGTAAATCAATGTGCCATCCTCTAAAAGGTTCTTCCATTGGAGTATTTATGTTAACAATGGAATACCTCTCATTTTTAGCTTATAAACTGCTCTAAAATCCCCTTCCAATGTGTAAATTGAAAAGATTTGAAGCATTTAAGTTATCAACTCAAGCAAACTATGGATATTTCTCTTGTAACAGGTCATTTGACACAATTTCCCCATTTAGGTGCCTAGCATGAAATTGGGTGAAATGGACATTCAAACAATGTTCCCACTTCTTCTTTAAAATGGGGGTAAAAATGGTTAATTTGCAGTATGCATGTACCCTCTCTATATGAGACAAAGAAGGCTGCTTGCGATAATTAGAGGGTACAAGATTCAATTTGGGGGTAAATCATCCCCATATTGGGGTTTGGGGGAACCCTGTCAAGCAGAGAAATGGACTTTTATATGCATCATAACAGGCTATTTCGTGATAACAATACCCTTATGAACCAGTCCAATGCTTTATAGATCATTTCAATAAGTATTACTATAGGAAATCGAGAGATTTATGCATTTTGTTATCTTTTAATGACTGACAACTAAGAAGACCCCTCATCGGCGAAATGGACCTTTTAATACACAATTAATACACTATATATATTTCTTCTTACAGTCTCATATCAATACAATGCCCGACATGGCACTCGAACCCTGGAACACTAGCACGGGTCTCTACCAACTGAGCTAATCGGGCACCTGGTCATGAGTCTGGTTCACAGTCAACTTGGCCCGTGAATAACTCGGCCCGTCAACTCGGCTTGTTAACTCGGCCCGTCAACTCGGCCTGTTTATATTATATAGGTACATGTATGACAATGCAATGTAAATATTTTGGGGATCTTATGTGTTTTTTAAGATTAATAATCACTCGTTAAAAAGATTTTTTATAATAATAATAATCTTATTTTACTATTACATGATGGCATTTGTGTAATTATGAGATAAAATAGACATAATTAAATACTTAATTCTCCTTTTATTCAAATTTATTTTTCAAATTATTTTTTTTCTAAGCACAAAAGAAGATAACAAGTTATATGCGTATTAGATATGAAGATCGTAGATTTTAATCATCAATTGTGAATTTGCACCTCCTCTAAGTACATTGCAATTATTGATTAACTATCTGATAAGAGTGCTTATATATCTGTATACTAGGCTAAACACTATAAAAGTTGACGAATTGACGGGCAGAGTTTTACACAGGCCGAGTTTTACGCGGGCCGATTTTTTAACAGGCCGAGTTGACAGGACACCATGAGTCTACCCAATGTCGATCACTGCATCATTTAAGCTTCAAACCACTGACTGGCAATCGCACATTTTACCACAAGACCTTCAACTTAAATTTTGAGAGAAACAACTGAATCAGATTATAAAAACCTTAATCCAAGTCCGGTAAGTGCCACTATCTGGCTCAGTCTTGGAGCCTGAAATGGTCTGCATTTTTCGTCGCACTTGTAGTCCAGTGTCACTCGCCAACCATAGTTTGGAAGCCCGGGTATCTCTTCTTTTGGAGTTGTAAGACTGTCTTCCGGGTTTCGATCCGCCATGCCTGACAGGATGTAGTGCGGGACAGGGAAATTATTAAGATAATAAAATTTTTGTAAACGTCACGGACTGAGGATACATTCTCATTCACTTAGGCGCTTTATGAATTCCCGGTGCTTTGGGTGCTTTACATAACGTTTATTATGCGGCGTTTAATTCCCATTTTAGATCGAAAAAATCGAAAGATATCTTTCTATCTATCTATACACACTACACAATTCCTCTTTCGGGTGTTACTTGCAAGTGATTGGTACCACTGCTAACTACCAAAATATAGGTTTTTTTAAGTCGACAGTGACACCAGTCTCGGACGCTACGGTCTGACGTGTCACCAAAAAAGGCCACCAATAGTGAAATATAAAAATCTTCTTCAGTGAAACTACAGGTCAGAAATCAATCATATTTCACATAAATGATCGTCAGGACATGCTCTTTCAGATCCTTTCGTTAAATGCCGATGGGGTTGGTAGCACGGGCTGACGTGTCACCAGAAAATGGGCCCCAAAGGTGAAATAATAAAAAATCTTCTTCTCTAAATCTATATTTCAGAATTTAACCTGCATGAATGATCTTTTGGACGAGCACTTCCAGATTTCTTAGTTAAATTCCGAATTAGTTATATAATGGGTTCCAAGGGCTGCCGCGTCATCAAAAAAGGTCACAATTGGTTAAATTTTAGATAAATCTTCTTCACCTAAACTACCCATCAGAATTCAATTTTATTTCACAGGAATTATTCTTGGCACATGCTCTTTAAGATTTCTTCTTAAAATTTTGATTGGGCAGATACCATGGGTGCTATTGGCCACCGCGTCATCAAGGGTCGCCGTCATAAAGCAGTTGGTAGCGCGTCGGACTGTCAATCTAGATGTCCCGGGTTCGATCCCCGACGGCGGCACACATTCTTTTCGACTCATGCGAAGAATATTGCTCCCTTTTAAGAAATGCACCGGTCACCGTAGATAGGTGAAATGAGCACTGGGACTAATGCCATAAATCTGACTTGTTATCCGTTAATAGCCATTACTCCTGGGGTTTGTTTTCTTTAGTCAGCTAGGGGTCGGGGCTGATTCTTAATGTCCTGTTATATCCACTGCACATCAATATCCAGGAATGGTGTTAGTGTCTAGTTTGTCTCAAGATCTTATTTTTGGATTTTGAATATATTTTGTTCCTTTAAGAAACTCTGTTAAACATGAACTTACAACACATCCAGACCGCTTACATTTTGAAGAAGATTCGAATGATTTATTTAATTGATAATATGCAATTGGCAACGCTGTATAGTAAAACACAAACTTGAATTTTGAAGTTAATTACGTATTTTTTTCTTAACAAAATCCTTTTATAAATTTCGTCTGCCTTGTAACTAAAGTTTGTACTGTAGTTATGATGTTATGATTGCTTTTGTTTTAACTATATATGGTAGCCGGTTTATGTGTAAGGGGTTTTGTTCTGCCTTGTCGTACAAGCTAGCTTTTTATAGCAACGCGGTATAGCTCTCGCTTTTGGACAAAGAGGTCCCTGGTTCGAATCCTAACGAAATTGCATATTTATTTACCGGGGACATAACCTGTAAAAGTATTGACAGGGTATTGTTTTCTAGAACTCTGTGACAACTAAAGTTCTGTTTAGGTTTATAATTACAGCCTATGATTTCTTTTATTTAAAAATAATGCATGTATGGCTTTAGGTCGAAAATTTATTTTTTTTAAAGAGAAATAGAATTCAACAAATTATAATTATCAACTTTCATAGTTTGAAAAAAAAACTTAAGGTAGAGTGCTTCCATTCTGTATGTACCGGCAAATTTTCTACCATACATGCATAGACAAGAAACAGGTGATTATTTTACTGACACCTAAAGCAATTATTTATGTTTAAATTTTACGAAACTGGCATTCTTGGGTTAGTTGCTTCACATCTATTTCAAACAATAACATTTGAATTGAAATTTGAAATCTGTGTTTTGACTGAAAGAAACCTCTATAATAATACTAGTGACAAAACTGAATTTTGATATTTAAAGGATAGCAAATTTTCGTGTATTGTGATTGGCTTTCTCTATATGCATCAAGTACGAAGGATATCACTTTTTAAAGCACTAGCATTGAACAACATTGAGCTAGTGAATACAAAGTACAAGTTTATTGGAAAACGAAACTTAGTCATACACTAAGGAAAACTGACAAATCGAGATTTCCCCAAAATGTCAAAGTTTAGATTTTTGTCGTTAAATAAACCGACGTGATAATGAAGGACATGTAATAAAATGTCGCTTACTTAAGTAGAGCCACCGTCGGAGAGCATCAGGCTCGAAATCATGGTGGGATGGGGTGGGTGGGGTGGGGTGAGGATCATATTTCTTATATCCCATAGCTTCCGATATATGTATTACATCAGCGGGTTTAAAATCGTTAATCTATGTGGAATGAGTGGCTGGAGATTCGGAAAGCATATATCGGTAATTTGGTAAGAGGAATACAAGGAACTCATGGTCAGTAGCCAAAGCTTCCGAGATATGACTGGAAAATTGTTACAAAGCGATGTAAAGCATAATTTCAATAAAAAAAATCAAATGTAAGTTAAGTTATAATTTCACACCCTGTTTACCTTTTGATTCGAAGCATCATGAAACCATCGAAGGAAGTTCCATTCGGTCTGAGTTAAAATAGTTAGTCCGCACAGCTGGTAAAGCCTGACTTTGATCGTTACTTTTCTCACTTCCAAGGTAACCTCTTATTGCCAGACAGGTCACAATTCATGTAAAAAACCAGCTTCATGTACAGGATGTTAAATGCACTCACCGCGAGCAGAATCCAGGCTAGCGATCGTTCAATTTCGGACATACTGAGTTCGCTTTCAAAAATGACAGGCTGGTGGGAACCCATAATTTGAATACAAAAAAAAAAGGTTTAACGTTATAAAGTTGTAGGTTAAAAATCGTTGAGAGTTAAAGAATCCATCGTCGATATTGTTATGCTAGCAAGGAAGCCCGCCGATCATCGTGAGTACCCCAAGTAGGCAATGTCTTCAATTTTGGAAAACATACATCAACATCGCTAATTGTGTTCATCCTGAACAAAATTTGCGATATAGGAATACCTCCCTTTAAATTCACTCAAAACTCGATCAACACGCTCATTCAATTTCATTCCTAAATCATTCGGAAAATTTTCACCTTGTCAATTTCAGGATGTTGTTAACTGTAGAAGCAGATAACCATGGGTATTCTCGTAGCAAGATTGGAGTCCTCGCTAGCGCTCTTAATTTGGATTTCAGAAAAAAGGGGAAAATAAACATCAGAATCAAGCCTCCATATTTGAATTATATACGGGGTTAAAAGATTCATTTGTGTTTTTCTTCTTTCCCGTTAAAATAAGGACATATTTTCATTCGCTTTCTTTCCAAGACAAACGAGTAAATATTGATAGAGATTGTATATTGACTTTCGACACAATAAAGCTTTGATTGATTGATTGAATGGAGTTTAACGCCGCTTTCAACATTATTTCAGCTATATCGCGGCGGCAGGAGTACCTAACAATGGTTTCCTGGTATTTCTCTCACCAGTACAACCATTACATCCTTTCCTAGCCTCCAGCTACTATCTCACATAGGTCTACGATTATCAACCCATTGGTGAGAGACAAATTGTCGGAAAGAATGAGTGCCGCCGTCGGGGATCGAACCCGGGACCTCTAGAATGACCGTCCGTCGCGCTACCAACTGCGCTATGACGGCGGCTATAAAGTTTTGAACAAAGAAAGAAGGGCAAACTGGTGGTAAAGGAGAGAAAAAATGTTTGTTGTCTACTTTTTCTAATATAGCCCATTTTTTGGTACGACAAGATAAAATGGCGGATGCATATGTCGTATGTTCCTCGTACGCTGAAAGACAAAAGACAACGCGGATCAATAAATTTTAAACGATAAATACATACACATGTACGCTTACGAACCATCTTTTCGATGCAATGTAAGATTTTCATACGCTTTGCATTCTCAATTCATCCGTTAGTGCAGTGGCACCGGGCCTTAGACCTTTGAAGGAGAAAAGTGGTGCATAAGAACCACAACATTTTTGTTGCATAATTTTGGGATTATTGTCCTTTGTGTTAATATAATGACTCAGATTTTTTTCCGGAGCATCTCTGTATGTACATTTGCTATCAACTTCAAGCTTCAGTGGTGAAAAGATCCTTTAAAATGATATTACAATGTACAGGAACCATAACTATTCCCTGTTTGATTTTTGAAGCTATTGAAATTTCTATTTTGTATTTAAAATGAAAATATTTTATCGAAATTAAGGAACTAGTTTATGAAAGAAAGCGAGATGGAATAAACAATACTTGCAATTTATGTGATAAGTAATGCAAAAATGACCTCCCGGGAACTTCGTAAAATAAATATCTTACAGAGATATTGGTTCCAGTAGAGGTCAGCCGGTGTTCGCATTTCAAAGTTTTTCTTACTGGAAAGAAGAAAGATCATCACAGATTCAGAAAAAAAGCCAAAGGCAAAATGTTACGCATGTGAACAGTCCGCACAGTCTGGCTATGATCGACTCGTCACGCAATACCAAGAAGATTCCTTTTCGCCTGACGGGTCATATTTGCAACTCACTTCTCTTTTTACAAGATCATTTAGAATGATGTATTTTCTATTTTTGGTGTGAAAACGAAACATTTTCCTCGAATACATGTTATCCATGTAATCCAAGATTCTAAAGCTACAAGGTATGGATCCAATACCAGCTGCCCTTATTAATGACCATTACATGTAATTAATAGTTCACAAATTTAGTGAGATATGTCAAAATACCTCCGTTGCCATAGCTACAATTCATACTGGAGGTTGTTTTCAGTTTTGCCAAACATCTTAAACTTTCCAATACTTTTATGTATGTCTGACAAAATCAAGAATCTGATATACCAATCGAGTAATCAAAATGATACACCTCACATGCATTTTGTTTTAAAATCAGATTTTAAAGTGTATGTTGCTAAATGTACTACCAAGAGACTTTTTTATAAAAGAAATATTATGAAACAATCGTATGTGATGTAACCTTTAGTAATAATACTAATTTCAAAACGTTTTATTTTTGCGTAATGGCGAGAAATTGAGAGATTGTTTTTTGAAGACTTTGATCAGAATGTGCGGATGCAGAGACAGATCTGAGTCTGGGTGTTGCGCACATGTAGAAATAAAAAAAAAACATCAGGAAGGATTATGCATTTTTCAGACATGTTGACTTGCGAGAAAAATTTACTGATCATATATTTTTCTTGCTTTCCTTTCTTTTTCTTAATATTTCCATAGATTCGTTATTTAACCAATACATTGTGCTTATTTGCGTATCTTTTTTAACCAACATAGCAAAACAGAATTTTGTAAGTCGACTAGTACAAAGCAGACAAGAGTCATAAAAAAGAGGGTTCCTGGCACTTTATCGGATAGTTTTGCGAGTCCTAATTACCATGTGGGAGTCTCGGACTCGCAAAAACTGCCCATCTTAAAACCATGGTCATATTTAGGACATATTTCTATTTTGACAATTTCTTATACTGGTTTACATTTGGATTAAGGAGCCCGTACGGCGCCCGTAACTTTGCCACAATTCAAAAATCGTGCGACGCCCGTGCGGCGACATACGGTGTCCATGCGATCATCGCATGGTTTTACGGGTGTCGCAGAACCTACCTTTTTTTTTTTTTTTATAAAAAATAGGAATACAAATTTTTAAAATTGCAAGACCGTACGGAGAGCGTAGTCCGTAGACACGTCGTCTAGGCATCGCACGATCGCCGCACGGACATCGAAAGGCTACCGTATGATGTTTTGCCTATAAGTATAGAACGGATCATCCTAGGGTCCCCGCGCGGGTTCCGCACAATGGTTGTACGGCGGCTGCACTGTCTACAGTGTATAAAGTTGTCAAATCGCACAATTCTCGAAGCGGGGGTTGCACATTTACCTTGCGATGGCCGCAAGGGTAACTCAATGATTCTTGTGACAGCTTAATGAAACCCGTGCGATTTGTGAATCGTGGCAATATTGTAAGGCGATCGTGGCAAATGTAAACTAGGCCTAAAGCAGAGAAGAAGAAATGCTTTAGTGTTACTCAGTTATTAAATGTAGAATATGTATTTGCAAATTCCGTAAACTTGAGAAAAAATGGGGATACCAGATAATGGTTTGGTGCCCCCTTATTCGACATCCATGTTCATGCTGACCTGCATAATATAATTAACGGATCGCCCAACTATTGCAAATGCAGTCTATTTTGGTTATGTTATTTTAAATACCATATGAAAACCTTAGCATGATACTCAACCGGTTATTACCGGGACTCTAAAATCATATCGTCTGTGAGCGACCAAAATTTCATATAGCCCCAGTGTATTCAAGCCGTAAAAACGAGGTTTAAGTCTCTAGCCGACGATATACCAAAATTTATTGTTACAAGAATTTAAACCATGATTTCGAACATTTCAGTGCAATAATTTAACTAGGTTTGATCGCTATTCTCTTATATGTTTTTGTAAACACTTTTTGTAATATTGTTCAGCAAGTTCGGTGGCCTAAATTGTGCAATATATATAAAAAAAATCTTATTCGTAAATACCCAAGTACTCACAGAAATTAGCTGATACCCTTTTTTAACCTTTTATAGTACAAGATCTCCTTTTTGTAGAAATATGCTCAAATAATTCGATTTTGTGACATTTCCATTTCGGAAATAGTATACCTACCTCCATAGAAAAAATGGTGAATGAACATATAAGCATGAAACTGTATTATAAAGTCTCGAAAACAATATTACCAATGTACGACAAAAACCTCGTAACTCACGTTCTTTCAAGCTGTAGATACGAGGTTTAAGCCTTCCGCTTACGATATACCACTTTTACTACTTTTGAGAATCGCAACATGGGTGGTTTTGAAATTTCCCAGGCAATGGTTTGATTTTATCTATGACTGTTACATTGAACTTGACACTATTCAGTGAAATGTGAACGGTAGTCTAAATATGACCGAAACGGCGGCACATATCTTTTCTTACATTCATCTCCAACCTGAAGGCCAGGAAAGGAAGTAATTTTTAATGGTAGTGCTGATGGGAGAAATACCAGGAATATAATGTTGGGTGCTCCAACTGTCATGTTATACATGAAAAAAATACAAAAAAAAAACCCAACCTTAGTTGCACCGTCTATAGAAATCATATTTTCGAGGTAGCGTTTTCGACCTTTGCAGAAAGAGATCAATTACGACGACAGAAATTCAATGATCAAAAAGGCTCGTCCCCATGAAAGACCATGTGCTCAGGTGAGCTGAAAGTTTGCTGAACATTCAGGAAATAGAAAACGTTAAACATAAACAGTGTTCAGGATAGCGTGCGGCCTATCTTGAACATACATGATGTTGGCGCTTTAAAACTGTTATTTTAAAATAAATAGATAAATGCTTCAATGTTTCATCATAAACCATGACAGAAAAAAAAATCTGCCATATTTGTTTGCTATACTCAGCATGTCGCTCGCCAATCATCGTTTGTATTTCAATACATAAATACTGAATAGATTTAGAACATTTTCCAAAAGTAAAAAGTTAAATCTCGGTCAGTCCGATCATTTTGCACAGTCTAGGCAGGATTTGTATACCTTTTATAAATATGAGCCTTCGAACGTTAAAGTAACATTTTTTGCGTAAATGATGAAATGTATAATCTTGTGTACGAAAGGAAGCGAGACATAACATAACATAACATTTATTTCATATACATAAGGCCACCGGCCCAACATACAAAATTATTACATTCATAGAAAAATATGATCATATATAAGAGTGACTATTATTTTTCATTTCAGAAGATTAGTTTGTTTCATGATAAAGGTAACCTTTTTTTATGAAAAATAAAACTAGATTAGAGACAAGGAGAAAAGTAAAAAAATGTATCCATTCATTATATCAGTATAACCTTTCACATTTGATTATTCATGATTTCTTTTTATCTTATTCATTAAGCCAATGGTCGACGGTTGGACACCCAAAACCCGCAACCACAGCTTGAATATAGCTGCAGTTACTAGGTTTCGGTCGCCCAACGACGAGACATGTTTTTTTTTTTATCTATATGATAGATATCCTTTATAAATTCCCTGCGATGCTGAAAGGCATTTACTAGAAAATAGGCGATCCGGATGATTAAGTTTTCGTTTTGTGTTGACATAATTCGACAAAAAGAATCTTTAGTTCGAGAGTGCAACCATTGTGAAGGGAAATAGATTATACGGATATTTTCATATGACGGACATACTAGAAAGAAATGAAATTCATCTTCTACAAGTACCTTAATTCTCTGTCGATGTTTATGTGTCGGCCTTTCTCTATCATTAAATCATGACAGGAGCATCTAAAGTTGGAAAGCGCTTTTTTTTAAGTTTGTAACCTATATCTAAGGACAAGTACTGTTCGACAGTTAAAAGAGACTTTTATTGCTTATAATAAAATGATTTTGATGAAGCATGTATATCACTCGTAAGTTTTTGAGAGAAGCAGTCTGCCAATCGTTGTTTAAATTAACTAATTGACTAATGTTCTGCATTATCATTTATAGAAGTTTAGGCGTGAAAGCATTCAACAACGCATCATCATATCTCTGAACCCCCACCCCACCCCAACTCATCTTTTCAAAAAGAAAGATCGTAGAGCTTCCACGGGGCGCATTTCCTTCTATTTACTTCAAATTTTGTTTTCTTTCCAAAAGACTCTAAGGCCACATGTTTAATTCGAGCCGCAAACATGGTTCCAGATGTGTTATTTATGGGAATGAAATGACCATTGCATGTAATTAATTGTTGGACATATCAAATTTTGATTGCGTTGCTATGGTTACAATGGAAGATGCTTTTATTTTTCCCAACCAGTGTAACATCTTAGCTTGTTAAATAAAATACCGAACTTTTAAGAGAGTCGAGTCAGGCTAGCTCAACGGTAACGATTTTGGCTGCAAATCCTGGGTTGAGAGTTCGAACAACGACGTGGCAAGATTCATACGGCAAAATTAACAAAAGTCGTTGTGACACGAGTCATTATTCTCCAACCTAGCACGTTTGATAAGTAGTACGCTTAAGAGGAAGAAGCAGTTGATGACGCGGACGAAATATTGTTAATCTTCCGCTGGTGTGAGAAACGAAAGAAAATCATGTGATGGTCACCAGCCGCCGCAATATAACTGTGATAGTGTTAAAAATGGCATTTAACCTTATAAAAACAAACAAGTCAATTTCGTAGAGGATTCGTAGAGGAGTTTTTGACTCTATTTGTATACAATAAATATTCTGTTCTAATTTTTTTTTCTTGTTTTACAAAATAATCTCTACTACAAGTATAACTAAATAATCGGAAACTTTCGGAACAAAAATGTGGAGAGCGAGAGATAGAGAGAGCGAGAGAGAGAGGGGGGAGGGAGGGAGGGAGGGAGAGAGAGAGAGAGAGAGAGAGAGAGAGAGAGAGAGAGAGAGAGAGAGAGAGAGAGAGAGAGAGAGAGAGAGAGAGAGAGGGAGAGAGAGGGAGAGAGAGGGAGAGAGAGGGAGAGAGAGAGAGAGATGAAAAGTGAGAGAGAGAACAAGAAAGAGAGGGCATGCAGACAAACAGACAGACAGAGAGTGAGACAGACAGACAGAGAGGCGGAAAAAGCAAGAGAGACAGAAAAAGAAAAGAGACAGGAAAAGATAAATTCAGACAGATAGAGGAGAAGATTGGTTAGGATATTTTTTGTATTTTTTTTTTTAACAAAACGATAGAAGATGACAAATTTCAAACTGAACGATCGATCCCGGATTGTTCCAGAAATCAGCATGGGAAAGAATAATGTTTAATCTTCCCTTTTACCATAACCCAATACCATATTACAATATTCCAATGCCTTACTGCTATAACATGATCTCTTTCGCAGAAATAGTGTTATTGAAAAAAAATATTTGCACGTTGTTAATTGAAAAAAAAGGAATTTTGAAGACGGTATTTCCCGACTGCATTTCTAATCAACCTTTGATCGATCCAATCCAATCTTTTGAGCATTTTTTTTTTCTCAAATTGTCTTATTTTTAAGGTTTAATATAAAACTTTACAACTCAAGTTCAATACTAGACCTACGTATTGAAAAATTTGTGACGAAAGCAAGAATTTATGGGTTTTTTGTGTGTGTTTTTTTTTTCTTTTTGATTTCTGTGTATTCCTGAGGTAACGTATAATTGTTATTTAAATAAGTTTAAGAAATAGAATCGAATACCATAAAGAAAACAAAGTAACACAACTTTTTCTACTTTAAACTGGCCATTTGTAAGCAATGATAAAGTGAAAGACCAGGCAGACAATGAAAATGTGTCCAACAATCCGACTGAATAAATTTATGGCTTCTCGGTGCCCATCAGGGTAATTAAAACCGCATACATAACAAAGACGAGACGGTCTACTGTTCTCTGACAATTTTAATGGGATATTAACGGACAATCAGAGAGATAGGGTCTTTTTGCTATTATTTCTTAAAAGGGAGTTGATAATCGTAGATGTATATGAGATAGCAGCTGGAGTCTAGGAAAGGATGTAATGGTTGTACTGGTGAGAGAAATACCAGGAATCCATTGTTAGGTGCTCCATCCGCCGCGATATAACTGTAAAAATGTTGAAAGCAGCTTAGAACTCTATTCAATCAATCGCGTCATCAAAAAAGGACCTTCTTGTTTTTTTTAATATGTTTTTTTTTTCTCTGAAGCTACTTATCAGAATTCAACCAAACTTCTCTGAAATGACCCTTAGGATATGCTCTTTCAGAGTTCTATGTTAAATTCTTGTTGGGTAATGAACTTGGCACTTGGGGCTTTCACGTCAGCAAAAAGGGGGCAAAAAAGGAGAAATATAAAAAGCTGACTGTCTAAAACTAGTTATAGGACATGAATGATTTTTTGTATGACTGTATTAAGTCAATAATAAAGGTTGGTAGATGATTTTCATTGATTCTGACAGTAAGATTAACCCTTGGCCCTGACCGTGACCTTTGATCAAATTTCTTTAAAAATATTGAATTGTTAGGGCTAGGACTGTCTTGAGTCAATACTAAAGCTTAATAGATGATTGTCTTTGAATCTGTTGATTGTCTGGCATTCTGTTAAACCCTTGACCCTGGCCATGACCTGATTTCCAATGATATGGCATGGATCCTTTTCATTTTCAAAATGAAGTGAACTCACAAACATTCTGACCAAGTTTCATGTAGCTTGGACCATTTTGTGACCTCTAGAATGTAAACAAGAAAATTATCATAAAGGCTCCTTTTCCCATGATATGGTGTGGATCTTTTTGCACTTTCAGAAAGCTTCATCCTTGTGAACTGACAAACATTCTGACCAAGTTTTATGGAGATTGAACCATGTTTGTGGCCTCTTGAGGGTAAACAAGAAAATTGTCATTAAAGCCCCTTTTCTGGTGATAAAGCACGGATCCTTCCCATTTTCAATAGGGTTCGTACTTGTGACCGGACAAATATTCTGACCAAATTTCATGACGATTGGAACATATTTGTGGCCTCTAAAGTGTAAACAAGAAAATTTTCAATATGGCCCCTTTTCCTGTGTTTTTGTTCATTTTTCTTACAGACAGCAAAAAAGACAAACAACAGTAAGACAATAAACAAGTTCCTCAATATTTTTCAATGCAGGCCCCCTTACAGAAATACAAAGTTTGCTGCAAACTAATCTGTTTGCCGCGAGAACAGCAGCAACTTAAAATGTGTTTGGGGCAGAAAATTCATTTGCTGCAAACATTCTGCAAACTCCTTGAATAAGAAAAATGTGTTTTGCAAACAGGAAGTTTGCAGTAAGTTTGCGGGAACAGATTTTTTTATAAGTTAGAGATCATGCACTTAGTAGGAAGTTTGCAAGAAGAGAAACTTTGAAAAAAAATCTTTAAGTTTCATTCCAACTATAAACAGTTATATTGAGTAATTATCTAAATCCTTCCCTTGCTTATCAAAGTATTTTCTGTTGTAGGCCTATGCAAGGCTTTAGCAGACAGTATAGACTAAGATCAACCTGAATGTATGTGCATTCTGATCTAAGTAAGAACAGTTTGCAGAATTTTTAATTTAAGGAGTTTGCAGAGTGATTGAAGCAAATGGATTTTCTGCCGCAAACACATGTTAAGTTGCTGCTAATTGTTCTTGCGAACAGATTAGTTTGCTGCAAATTTGTGACAAATTTGCAGCTAACTTTGTATTTCTGTAAGGTTCTGTAGTGGTTGAGCATAGCAGTTTAAAAGGTATGGTTTTTCAATTTCTACTTCGATAGGGTAATAGTGTAGTGATCATTATCATACAGCAAAGAAAATTCTAGCATTTTCATTGGTTAATGCTGACCTGACAAACATTGATATCTACGGCCGCTCCCTTGCAACTTTGTAAGTTTCCTTTAGGCGCCTCGCCATGAACATAGACAAAAAATTGAAACGGTAATTGCAGCCATGATTCTCTGGCTTCGCTGATAACACAACCCGAGTATACACTTTAGAGGGTGTTTAAACTGTATGTTTTTTCACATCTGCTTTTTCATATATGTCAAAACATGCAGGGTAAACCCCCAGATAATGAGCGTTCTGTTAACAGATCTGCAAAACATACGGAATAGAACATGTTCTATTACCGTCTGCTTTTCAATACCGAAATGACCATTGATACCTCTGATGACCTGCTGATAAGCTGATAAGATAAATAATTACTAGTCAGCTCTCTCAGAAAGCCAGTCAAATAGACATATTTTGTGAAATATAATTCCTTCAAGGACCAGGGAGAAAATTTATATATAATCTTTTACCATATAAAAGATAAGTTCTTCCAGTGGTACTTAGTATATTGAAAAATATTTATAATAATAAAAATGAAAAATAATATGTTTAAATACCCATTGCAATTTACTGACCTATCAAGAAATTGCAGAACATATTGACCATAGTCAGTCTATATGTCAGGAATATTGGTGGCCCAACTTAATTAAGAATTGTCATTCTACCGTACTTAATTGTCTAGTCTGATCACCTATAAATTAATTCTCTACCTTTAGATTATGCCTATTCAATTTATATGATAAATATCAATCGAGGTTCAAGTTCTTATAACCCCCTCTTCATTCTACTTCTTGTTAAATCCTCAAATACTGGCACCAAATGTTATGGATAAGTAAGAGAATGAAGCTAGATCAATGGCATTTCCGGGAATTGAATTTGTCCTGGCTCCTCTCAATCAAGAGACCGGTGCTAAGCAACACGATGAAAATGTGTTGGTTTTATATCAAGTATTAAATTGTGAAAAGTAATTCGTTTTTATTGTCACTTTAAGTCTCGAATTCAATTATAAATAAAATATTTTGTGAAACAAATGTTCAGAAAAGAGATCAAATGATTGATTACAGAAACAGAAAATTCTTTAACCATTTTCCAGGTTGAAGACAACTTAAGCAGGAGAAAAAGATTCAAATAAATTAATTGAGCTTTATTTCAATATCTTTATTATCAATTAAGTAATGAAGATGCTATTTGTTAATTTCATTGAGGTGTGAAATTAAAAACAAAATCACATTGTATAAATACGCAAAGTGGATTTATGTATGAGTGTGGTTAGGAATTTTTTTGTTTCATTCATCCATGAAATTAAGAAATATTCTCTTCATATCTTAGAATTTAATTTTATGAAGCAAAAATCGTTAAGATTTGTCAATAACAATGTTCTTTTTTAATTGGACTTTTCGCAAAAGCTTACAAAATAGCTGCATTCACAAAATTGCTTTCATTGCACAATAAAATCAATTTTAAGCCAATCAGAACATACGAATATTGATGGAAACAAATAAAAATAAATATGTAAGAAATACATTTGGTTTCGGTGAGCGATAAATTATTCCCTCATCATTCCAGTAATACAATACACTATTTGATCTTGAAAATGACTGACAGTCATGACCGAGGTCAACTGAAGCAGATATGTAAAAGCATACAGTGTAAACAGAAAAAGACAGATACGCTTTTACACATGTGCTTTTTCACATCTGCTTAAACATACAGTGTAAGCACTCTCTTAAGTGGGGTTCACACGATGTGTTTTTTCACATCTGTCTTTCAGATCTTCAAAAACACATCGTGTGAACCCCTAGATAATGAGCATTCTGTTAACAGATCTGCTTTACAGACGGAATAGAACATGTTCTATTTCGTCTGCTTTTTCATACAGAATTGACCAATCAGAAGCTTTTCTTGGGATACTGACCGAGATGACTTGATAACATCTGTTTATACTTGTCAATTACCTGGACAAACTGTTTACTTTTGGTATCATATGAATGAATCAATCATTTCATTGAAAGCTCCACGAGCAAAATCCTACTATGAATTAGAAAGAAATTGAAAAAGAGTTAACTATTTCAATTATTTTCTATCAAACTCTATTGAACCCTCCCCCCCCCAAAAAAAATGTGGCTTCCAAAATGACTTATCTTAGTTTTGTCAATTGAGAGCAAAACTATTATAACTCCCATACATGCTGACATTTCTTGTTCTTTTCACACAATATTCAAACGAACTTTTATTTTTTATTTATTATTTGATTGATAGAGGTATAAAAAGCAAATTAGCACCACACTCTAGGCATAGTAGTTGTGTAATTAGTTTTATATGTTTCATAAACCAATGAAGCAACATCTTTTGGATGCTATAATTTGATATCATTAAGTAATGAAATATGACGATTCTTGATATTTTTCATGGATAGTTTTTTTTCCTGCAAAAATACCAGCTAGAGGCATTTTTTCCACAGATAGAGATATTCACCAGATCAATATGATACTCTCTTTGTAATTTTTTCATAGAGGTATGAAAAGAAATATTTGGTCAATCGTGATGTAATTTTTTGTCTCATGAACTCAAGAGTAAATCATTGTCAGATAACACATTTCTAGACTTTTCAAATGCATTGTTTTAAGAGGTTAATTAAGAATCTGTATTCTTGCAGTAAAAAGTATAGAAAAAATGTATGCAAACATCTTTACTTCCTTTCACATGATGTTACCTACAGTGACATTGGCTGTAAAAGAACAGTTGGAAGTGCGCCATACAGGCCAATTGAAAGTCCTGGGTTCGATCCCCGACGGCGGCACTCATCCTTCCGGCAATTGGTCTCCCACCAATGGGTTGACAATAGGTTGAGGAAAGGATGTGATGCCTGTGAATTAACCCTTTGCTGTTTAATCCCTGCTTTTTACGTGCCTGTGATTTTATGATTGAGAAAATATTGTGAAAAAAAGAAGAAATTGCTTCTGACAAGCAATTTCTTCTTTTTCCACACTATTTTCTACCATACTGAATGGTTATTTTTCAAATTAAATCCACTTTAAATTTTCGTCTGCAAAACCTTTGAATTTGGACAGGTCCAAATTTTGAAAAACAGGAGAGGGTTAATACCAGAAATCTATTGTTAAGTGCACCAGTCATAACTGAAAGATTGTTGAAAGCGGCGTAAAACACCATTCAAACCTACGGCGTTACATATCCTGTTTTCAGAGTAAATGCACAAAAAGAATATGCAGTAAAAATAAAATTAAAAGCTGAGAGGAAGTCTGAGCTATGCAATCACAGAGCTTGTTCTCAGCTTTAGTTATGACATTAACAGTTTCTCCTAGCTATAACTAGCATATTTACTGTACAGAACCAGAATGAGCAATATTGTATTTCGTAATATCCGTATTATTGATAAATTTATATGGGGGAAAATTTGAAATTTGAAAAAGCAACACTTTTATTTGAACTAATTTGAACTAATTGAAAGTTTTTATTATCAGTACTATCGTGTTTATCATAATCATTATTATCAGTGTTTGTTTGAGAGGTTGCATTTTAATACTCTTTGATGCTGTTTGTTTGTTTGTCTTTTGATAACTAACATGGTTCTTTTTCTATTTTTTTTTATTTCTTTTTAATTAAAAAGGGCAAAGCAGCTTGATAAGAAATAGATATCCATCTCCACATTCCAGTAATGTAATACAATACTTCACCTCAGAAATAACTGACCTGGGTCATCCAAAGCATATATGTAAAACATACCGTCTGAACCCCAAAAACATATATGTTTCAAAACATGTCTGGTTTTTCATATCTGCTTTAACATGCCGTGTGAACCCTACTTTAGGCTACAGTTTAAAAGCATGTCAGTTAATTATGTGCAAATAAAAAATGATATTGATGTCAATAAATTCCTTCACATTTAACAAATCTTTTCCATTGAACTGCCAACTTTCTCACAGGTTCAGCCAAGAAACACTTTCATATCACAACACAGAGTGTAGTAGTGTGACGTCACAACTATACATGATGTCACTTTGTACATGATTACTTTTCATAGGGGCTCATTAAGGGATATTGGTGGCTTAAAAGAATTCAGGTTATACCAAGGCCTTAAATAGGCAGAAGACGGATATTTAGCCCTAAAACTTTGAAGTAAAATAAATTCATAATACGGTTTCTTGCCTGGATATATGACAATTTATTCCAGGCAGTAAAAAAACTACAGCCAGGGCGACATTTTTTTCAGCGGGGAATAAATCGTCATATACCCTGGTAAGAAATTAATGTTTATAACTAACAAAGGTATAGTTGAAGGTCAGCACTAGTCAAGTGAAATGATATCATATTCTTTTGCTGGTATCAATGCTTTAAGCCTGATGAGTTAATAGAGTCTCAATTCCGTCTCAGATTTTAGATTTTTAACTTGACTGTTTTTGGAGAAAAACTATGGAATTGTCAAATTGGTGTAGTTGTTGGCATTTTAAACTTTAACATTGGTCATGTCTGTTTTTAACTTTTTAATGAAGATAACTTCATGAAACTTGGAATGTGTGTTCAAAATCCTGAGAAATATCCAGACTATGAAGGGAGACAACTCTTAAAATAATTTTAGTAAGAGTTATGCCTTTTCATTTTGGATTTTTTGTACCATACCATCCAGCACCTGCAGCCATGCATTGACACCTGTTGGGGGTGCTCTTTAATTCTGTAACTTAGCTAGCATAATTAATCCTTAATTTGTAGGCCAGGGTTGAAAGTAATTAATGCAGAATCGAAATATTAGAATTATAAGTTTACTAAATAAAGCTCAACATGCCTACCACTAAGCACAAGGAGATCTTTGGCTGAGTGGTTTTTGTAAACTGACAATTTCAATAATCCTAGCCCCTTCCCCTCTTCCGTTTATTTTCAGCTCTGCTCAGCTGCGGATTTTTCTGTTTGTAAGATGGAGGTTCATCCAACATTTGCCCTAGAGCCAGTGTATGAACGCATCCGGACCCCAGATTATAGACATTCTTATTCTTAAACTTCAATACAAAATTAAAGCTTTAATCTCGTCATACTACTATAAAAAATGAATGAATGCAAAAGATGATACTAATAAGTTGTTAAGAATATTATCTTAATATTATCTTTATGCTCATACATTTATATATCAATATAATTCATTTATATATCAATATAATTATAACTTTAAACAAGAGCACCGCCTGCAGGTGCAATTTTGTTAATTGAACAGAGTTTAACGCCACTTTCAACATGTTTTCAGTTATATTTTAGCGGCTGGAGAACCTAACAATGGATTCCTGGTATTTCTCTCACCATTACAACTATCACATCCTTTCCTAGCCTCCAGCTGCTATCACGTATAGGCCTACGATTATCGACTAACAGCAGAGCAAAAAAAAAAATTCCAGTTTTATAATCCTGGGCCATGAATGCATTTGGAACATCACTTGGCCATCTCCATAAACTGCAACAGACCTCTGTATGTAAGGTGGATGTATGTACCAAAATCGTGCATTTTGTTAGGTGGAAACAGTGCAAGAGAAACTAGCACTGTATATCTTTTTCAGTAAACAACGGCTGAAAAATCTTAATTTTTAAGAATGATGAAACATTCTCAAAAATTAAGTTCAGTCGTTATTTAAGAATGTAAGGATTTTTATATTAGGATGCGTTCACATCAGTAACTTAACCAAGTAGCATTGGTGACGTTGAATGTTTTCGATCACAGTTTCAAGGGCTATAAAGCCATTTTAACTGACGTAATTAAGTTTTTCCAAGGTTTCCCCGTAAGTTTTAAAAATAGTCTGTCTATGTACATCCAAGGTTGATAATGAGATTGTCCGAGTGGTGTTCCAAAAGGCCATGAATGATGACTTGTGTGATGATAAGAGTTCTTCAGGGTTTGACACTAACAGTGACATTGGATCCCTAATATCCCAAAATATTAGGAAGAATACCATTAGATCAAGCAAGGGTTTTAATCAGGACTCTTCTATATTTATAGAATTATTAACCCTTGACATGCTGAATAAATTTTGGCTAAAATATTCAAAATCAAAGGGCAAAAGCACTGAAAGTACCAACTGTAGGAATATTTTTATTTGAACAAGAGGCCCAAGAGGGCCTGTATCGCTCCACTGGCTTTAACATCATTAGACTTGCATTAAATGAATCTTTCTTTGAATGAAAATAACACTTTGAAATCTCTTAAGACCTATTTTATATCAATTAACTGGGTATGGCTCACATCACACCAAAATTCTCAAGTTTCATTGAAATTGGCCCAACCTTCATCAGGAGATGTAGTTCAAAGATTTCGGGCTCAAAATAAGCCACACCCTGACATGCCAATATTTAAGGGCTAATTAATATTTCGCATACAATTTTTGAAAAGGGTCACAGAAGGAACAATCTGGTAAAATTTCATTGAAATCAGCCCAGTGATTCAGGAGGAGATGTCCTTCAAAGAATTTTGGCTCAAAATAAGCCCCATCCTGCGACACCCTTATTTATGGGCCAATCAAAAATTTGAGAGCAACTTTTGGAAAGGGTCTTCCAGGGAACATTCTGGTAAAGTTTCATTGAAATCGGCCCAATGGTTCAATGTCGTTCAAAGATTTCGGGCTCAGATAAGCCCCGCCCTGCCACGCCCATATTTGGGGGCCAATCAAAATTTCAGGAACAATTTTTGAAAAGGTTTACCCCAGGAACATTTTGGTGAAGTTTGGTTGAAATCAGCCCAGTGGTTCAGGAGATGTCATTCAAAGATTTCGGGCTCAAAATAAGCCCCGCCCTGCCACGCCCATATTTGGGGGTCAATCAAAATTCCTTGAACAATATAGGTAAAGGGTCACCCCAGGAACATTTTGGTAAAGTTTGGTTGAAATTGGCCCAGTGGTTCAGGAGAAGATGTCAATCAAAGATTTTGGGCTCAAAATAAGCCCCGCCCTGCCACGCCCATATTTGGGGGTCAATCAAAATTTCTTGAACAATTTAGGTAAAGGGTCACCCAAGGAGCATCCATGCCAAGTTTCATTGAAATTGGCCCAACGGTTTGGGGGGAGAAGATTTTTAAAGATTTCAAAGTGAAAAAATGCCACGCCCTGCCACGCCCATATTTGGGGGTCAATCAAAATTTCTTTAACAATTCTAGAAGAGGGTCCCCCAAGGAACATTTCTACCAAGTTTCATCAAAATCCGCCCAAAGGTTTTGGAGGAGAAGATGTTTAAAGAAAAAGTTTACGCACAGACGCATGCACGGACGGACGGACGGACGGACACACGCACGACGGACACACCGCCATGACAATAGCTCTCTGGCCTTCGGCCAGTGGAGCTAAAAACTAAATCTATTGACAATTCTGGTTTGAAAGTGAGAAACAGGTGGTGTAGACTAACATAAGACTGCACATATGTGCAGGCTGATGTTGGTCTTCAGCTCCTGCCAAAGCAGGAATAATTCAGGTTCAGCATGACAAGGGTTAAGACATTTCTCTCAGGATTCACCATTTTCAATCCAAGGTTCCTTAACTCCACTTTGTTCCTTATAAATGTAAGGAACAAATTAAGTGGATCTATAGAACCTTAGCTTGGAAAATATAAGGTTGCATGATTAACCTACACTTTTTCTTGCTATTTCTTTAAAATTCAAAATAATGAAGGAATGGACCACTGCTCTTCCCTTTATGCTTAGCTTCTACTCAGTTTAAATATAACTTCTATCATTTGCATCAGGTAAGATAAAGATAGATCAGCATGAAACAGTTTTAACTTCCAATATTCTTATAGGCAGTTACAACTGTTTGGTGCTGAGCCGTCAAAAATTACTGCCCTTTGGCCTAGGAGTTAGCGCATTTAAAATCAATAAAATCAATATTACTTGTCTGCATCGGTTTTAGCCAGACCGACGTTTTTATTTTCGGCTATGCTCAGTTGCGGACTTTCTGTACATAAGACACACAAAACTACAATAACAAAAAGATGTATTTAATATTAGCAACACTTGACAAACATATGGCTTAACAAAAATGAATTTGGAAATGTATATCCTAATGAATAGATGAAATAAAATTACATACTTATACATGTACTTGTATTTACAAAATCAGGAAGTTAATTGGAAGTTCAACTTTAACTTTAATTCATATCCAACAAATCACTTGTGTTCTGCAATACACATTTTCAAAAATTAGCGCTGGCTTAAAAACCAGAGATAAAAAACCCTTTAAGGCAAAAAATCTCTGGAAAACCCTGCGCATTCATCCCAATTTAACTTGAACTTCCCTTCAGACTCCTTATGTTTGAGGTTATCCAATAGTGTTCTTTAACCTACTATCATCACTTTAGTGTAGTCAATTTAACCATCACTTGGTTCTATGATTAGCTTGCTAAATTATCAGGATATCTAGCTTAACTTTTCTAAATGGTTTCTCACAAATTACTTTATTTTTTGACAAAACATTTACCAGAATAACAAAGTTAAAATATCAATTTTTTTTAAAAGTCATGAATGGCTTGAGTCGCTCCACAGGCCTGAATTAAAGGGTCACTTGAGTATCATTCCAGTGAAACTTGGTTGATACCCATCAAATACATTCTAAGAAAATGATTTTTAAAGTTTCCACTATATAACATATAGAAAAATGACCAAATTTTCATCCGTTCACAAGATTTGTTTGCAGACTGATAAAGGGTTACTAAATAATCATTCATCCAGTAGCTTCTGAGGAGAAAATTTTTAAAGAAAAAGTTTACAACCCGACACATGGACAGACACAACGCAATTCTACATAAAACTGTTTTAACCATAATTTGACAATTTAATGTTGAAGTACAAAAGATATATATATTTATTCTATATCAATGATTAGAGCAAAATAGTTTTAACTGCCCATACATCAACATCAAGAATTTTAGAATAACATCCAGGATATAACAGACATTGTGCAGGAACATGAGCAGTAAAATAGGCCATACAACACATTCCAGTTGTACACAGTTTTGACAGACAGTTTAGACTAAGATCAGCTTGCACAGATGTGCAGCCTTCACTCATTAAAATGTCACAAAAATTGACAACTAGTTTGAAACAAAATTTAAATTCAGCAGGCAAAGGGATAACTGAATGAGTGCTTTCCATCATTGTGATAATGGTGTCTGAATCAAAATACGCTGGTTGTCAATGGGAGCTGCTGTATGCAGATGACCTGAGGATCAGTACAAAACCCATGGAGGAACTCAGACGTGGAAAGCAGCGATGGAGATAATTAAGGGGCTTGTGGGTGAACATGGGGAAGACAAAGATATGCTTGCAAATTATATCCCACTTGCACTTGCTTGTAACCATTTGAATGTGCTAAATAAAACAGGAAAAAGATCACAGTGGTGTTTACCAGACAGGAGTTGGTGGAAATGCTTTGTTCTGTAGGAGTTGCTTATTTGGGTACATAAAAAAAGTAGTGGCATTTGAAGGACACACTGAATCCTTAATTAGATTTTAATGCCTAGGTAAGGCTCAACCACATTGAAGACAAAAGTGTAAAGGATATGATAGTTGATGATAAAAGGATTTTGTTTGTCTCAGACATTTTCTCTCTGTGCTTGGTGGATGTGAGTAAGTGACCATAACAAGTTTTAAATCAACATGGAGCAAGCTACTTTCTCTGCTCACAAATCATGAATCTGCCACTTCGGCCCTACTGTCAGGTATATTCAACCTGTGAGAGAGGGGTTGTTTTATATGCTGCTTAAACCTGGTCCACAATAGCTGGGGCAGAGGAGGAGGGAGGGGGTGAAAGTGTAATAATGAAAAAGTTACAATTACAATAACCACATCAGTTCATAGGTACCTCCATCTAGATCAGAAAATATTTATAAATAGTGCCTAGAAGAGTATCTGTTCTAGGCACTAGAAAATTATCTGTAATCACCTATTCATAAATAGGATTTAATCAATATATACCAAGTATATTTCATTTTATGATATACATTACTTTATTTATTTCATGATTTCTATATCTTATTAATTGCATTATTAATAAGATGTTAGAATATATTAAATGAAATCATAATACCTAATTTTAATTTATTTATCCCTTAAGTTTAATTATGATTTTTAAAGAACATGTTAGAATATATATTAAATGAAATCATAATACCTAATTTTAATTTATTTATCCCTTAAGTTTAGTTATGATTTTTTAAGAACATGTTGGAATATATTTAATGAAATCATAATACCTAATTTTAATTTATTCATTCCTTAAGTTTAATTATGATTTATAATTATATTTTATCTAGTTTAGATTTAAATCATTTTATTCAAGTTTAGATATTGTTACTTTAGTTTTGATATCATTATTTAGATTTTAATAAAGATATCATACTTTTAAAACTTTGGCAAAAGGTTATCTTTATTTTCTGTATTTTCAGCAAAACATTTTCCAAAGTAGATTTGCTACTTATGAACTGATGCAGTGGTTAAAAAAAAAGATGTACAAAAGGTTGAAAGGAGGTCTTGATGCAACTGCCATTTCAGATGAAGTATGTTGTGAGTGTTGGGGCGAGTGTAGGACAAATTCAGAATTCAGAATCGTTTATGTCCCAGTTGGCTTTTGTCCGCTGGGGTTTTGTCCCAGTGGGCTTTTGACCTAGTGGGCTTTTGTCCGTACCCCGTTGGGGCAATTATTGGACAAAAAGGGCTCCCTTTATACCAAATCATTTTTTAAGATTGTCTTCATAAGTTAAATAAGGAGAATTCTAAAATTTAATATGGGGACTCCTACTAAAGTTTAATACGGAGACTTCTAAAGCTTAATAAGGGGGCTCCGAAAGGATAATAATGAGATTTCTAAATTTAAATAAGGAGATTTCTAAAGTTTCAGGAAAACCAGTAGAAGGGAACTAAGGAACTATCAATTGTACATTATTATTCAAAAGAATTGTAGACAAAATACCTTCCAATATGCAGGGTAGAGGATAAACCATGAAAAGCACAAATAGTTAACCATTATCCTGTTGAATTAAAATTTTGTTTCAAATATATACACCTCATTTTACATAATTCCACACTTAAGATCAGTCAGCAAATTTGTGCAGGCTGATCTTAGTCTATACTTATCTGCCTTAGCTTTGTGTACATCAAGAATATGCTGTGAACAGAATGACAAGGCCTAAATACGAATATGACAACAACTCTCAAAAGAAAAAAAATTCCTTACAAAAATTAGAACATTTTCAATAGGGACTTGACCAAAACTATTGTAAGTTCAATGTAAATAATAATATTTTGATGGCCAAGTGCAAAACAGTTTTAACTGCCTATAAGCATATAGGCAGTTAAAATTGTTGTGCACTAACCCATTTCAACAATTAGAATCGTCTCACTGAGATTATTCGAATTTATTTGCACATCATAGGATTCAGAATCGTCTCACTGAGATTATTCAAATTTGTTTGCACATCATAGGACTCAGAATCGTCTCACTGAGATTATTCAAATTTGTTTGCACATCATAGGATTCAGAATCGTCTCACTGAGATTATTCAAATTTGTTTGCACATCATAGGACTCAGAATCGTCTCACTGAGATTATTCAAATTTGTTTGCACATCATAGGATTCAGAATCGTCTCACTGAGATTATTCAAATTTGTTTGCACATCATAGGATTCAGTTTAACTAATGCAACAATCTATACAAATATGCTACCAAAATGACCTGTCTTATTTATCATCAAATATTGTATTCATTGATTAAAATAGAATATAACTATAAATGGCGATTCTGGCAAGTTTTACAATGATTGTCCATGGAATCTTACAGCAAATCTGAACAGAGAAACGATTGTCTATAGACTCTTACAGCAAGGACGAAGGGATGAGCGGTTGTCAGCTCTTTACAGCAAGTCTGAATGGATGAAAGATTGTCCAAAGAGTCTCAGCCTCACTCAGTATAGAGTACAATTATTGTCCATAGACTCTTAACGCAAGGATGGAGGAATTAGCAATGTCCATAGCTCCTTACAGCAAGTCTGAAGGGATGAAAAATGGTCCATAGATTCTTACCGCAAGTCTGAAGACAGTATTGATTGTACAAAGTTTCTTACAGCAAGTTTGAAGAGAGTAATGATTCTCCATGGACTTACAGCCAGTCTAAACATATTAACGATTGTCGATAGATTCTTTCAGTAATTCTGAAGATAGTAACGATTGTCCATAGACTCTCATAAGGAATGAGGGATTATCCATAGATTCTTACAGCAAATTTGAAGAGTGTCAATTGTTCAAAGACTTTTACAGCTAGTTGAAGGGATGAATGATTGTCTAAAGATTCTCACAGCTAGTTTGAAGAGAGTAACGATTGTCCATAGATTCTCAAAGTAAGTCTGGAGAGGGTAACGATTATCCACAGATTGTTACAGCAAGTCTGATGAGGGTAACGATTATCCACAGATTGTTACAGCAAGTCTGAAGAGGGTAATGATTGTCCACAGATTGTTACAGCAATTAAGTCTGATGATGATTGTCCATAGACTATTTCAGCAGTTCTGAAATGATAAGGTATTGTCCACGTGGTTTTTTAGAATAACATGATCTTGTTGACAATCTTTTCCTTTGTTTTTTATCTTCCAAAGACTTTGTTGTGGGTACTTGTTAGTATTAACTTCATGGGTATGTTTTTTCAGAGTATTTAAGTTTTGATTATTCATAGTTTGATCTCAGCTGTAGTTTCTTGTCTCTTTGCACCATCTCGTGTTACAAACTAACCTCCTTCTGGGAGTATTGGTTTTAAGGGTAAATACTTTGTTAGAGATGAATAAATGGAAATTCACACATGCCACTTTGTAGTATTTCACTATCTCAAAATGTTCTGTTGGAAATAATAAGCAAGTCTTTCATCTCCAAAAGCAAATAAAAGTTCAAGCAATATTATGGCTCCCCTGTTACATCTCTGTATATAACTGAAATAAAATAACATGTGTTTGTAAACCTTGTTATCCTGAAACTGGAACATTCCTGTTTTGGAAGGAGGTATGGACAAAGATCAGGTTGAACAATTGATATTGGTTGTATCCATCAAAATTCATGAATTCTGAATGGCTGAAAGATTTGTTTTATTTCTAAATGAAAATAATTTTCAGTATCCAGCTATTTTGTAACCTTACACAAAGAGTAATCCCTGGAGAAATCTGTTTCTTTATTGACAAATATTTACATGCTTTTGCATCATTGACATTTAATTATAAGTAATGAAGAGAGCATATTTATCTCATATGTATGAAACTAGAAACCGTAGCAAACTTATGTATGAATCCTATGTGCATATTCAAAGTGTGATTATGTTTGTAGTTGCATACCTCCATGTACTTTAGATGCTCTACCACATTTGAAAATACGGCTCTTGTTGTAGATGAAAAACTATTGTCCTCAAAATATTTATTTACATGGAATCTTTTCTTTTTTCACAACTTGGTGAAATTAAAGTGATAAAATACTCACATTTTCTTTGTCAGGCATGACAGTTCCACTTTTCTAAGAGATCAGTTTATACCATAGCCCTGATTGGTTCTGACATGGGTTGTTGAAATACCTGGAAATTAATAGAGGATAATTGTTTTATTTAAGAGAAGATGAGAATATTTATTGATTTCTTGGAGGTATAAATTTAAAGACCTGATCTATATGAATAACTTTATTCAGATAAATCCAGTTATTGATATCCGGATTTTTGATCAAGTACTCAAAAGCATAATCATTCCTGTCCTGATTTTTTGGTGCACCACATTTGGCTGATCCATTTTTTGGGTTTTTTTTTTTTTTGTCTAATTTGATTGTCAAAACAAATTTCAAGTTGCTCTGGTTCATGGCTGCTGAGAATAAGAATGATGCTAAATTTTACATTGTATTATATTAAGTCAGAAAACCAACTAAGTTGTAAAACAGGAAAAAGATTTACAACAAATCCAAATTCAGTAAGCGACATAAAGGACCTATATCTGATAAAAGCATACCAAGTTTGAAGTTGCTGTGATTCATGGTTCCTGAGAAAAATGTTACAAAAATTTCTTATTGTACCATTGTAAGTCTAAACAGGAAGTAGATAATGCCACGGACTCAAATTCAGTAAGGGACAGATGGAAAGACAGATGGACAGGGGTAAACCAATAAACACCCATCTTCTTTGAAGTGGGGTAATAAGAATATAAAGTCTATTGAATGCCTAAAATATGGAATGAAATTTTATAAGTACACTTTGTAAAATCTTTTTTCCGTAAATTATTTTTGTGATAAAGTCAAAAGTATTTGGATAATGTTCAGTGTGATTAAAACAGTTCTTTATTGTTGCACTTGATAAACATACTAGTCAAAGTAAATTGAATGATAAAATGTCATTCGACCAATTGTCATGGACCTAAGGTCTACTTTGGCAAAAACAAAAAATACTTACCTCAAATGAATTTAATAGTCCTTTTCATGAGGCTTGCAGAAAATAAATCAACCTCTAGTAAATTAATAGATTAGGCCACAATGTTGTTTGGGTTGGATCATTGCATGTAGCTGGTGTCTGTAAATGTTTTTTGGTGAATGTTTTCCTCTATTTTGCCTCTACAAAAGGAACAAATCATAGGAAAATAGCTTTTATACATTTACCAAGGCTTGGCTGCGGATGCTGGATAATACAAAAAATTCAAGTCAGAAAAGGGTAATAACTCTTACAACAAGAGCACCGCCTAGAGGTGCCTACGCTCAGCTGTTGAGTGCTGGATGGTGGAAAAAAGACTTAAGTCAACAAGAGCTTCGCAGAGCGGGGCATATACGCCCGATGGGGCTTGTCAGTAACCTTGGCTTGTCAGTAACGTGAGCTTGAATGATAGCTAGAAAAATTGCAGACAGACAGATGACTGGGGCCATAACATAGTATGATCCTTTGAGTGTAAATTGAGAATGGTTTATGCACAACCATACACCAAACAGTCATTTTGCAAGTTTTAGTTCATTCCAATTCAAAGTGTGACCAGGTGCTCACAAAAGAAATATAGTGAATTTCAAACAATTCAAGGGCAGATAATACAAGAAAGACCCAAGCTCTTGAATTTCTGAAGTCAACTAAATATCAGGGTTACATTGTGGCAAGATTCATTTCAATCCAATCAAATTTGTAGGAGTTGTGCACACACACCAAAAAAAAATCTGTAATTTTAATCTATTTTGTGAAGTAAAGGGCAGATAAATCAGGAACTACTTAACATGTGAAAAATTGTCCTAAGCACAAATAGACAACCTACAGAGTCATTGTGGCAAGTTTCCGTTCACTCCCATCTAAAATATACGAGAAAGTGAGCCGACATTTTTTTTTCATTCAACTTAAGGGCAGATAATTCAAGATTTCTCAGAAATGACTGGAGCGATTTGAATTTCAAAGGTCTTATGCACAACTAGACATGATAGAGAGTAATTGTGCCAAGTTTCAGCTCATTTCAATTGATAGTTAAGGAGCTGCAATCAAAAAACAGTGATTTTGGTTAAATTCAAGGGCAGATAATTCAAGATTTCCCTAGAATGACTGGAGCCATTTGAATTTCTAAGGTCTTATCGCAACTAGTCATCATAGAGAGTAATTGTGTCTAGTATCTGCTCAGTGCAATTGACTTTTTGAGGAGTTCTGCGCACAAAATATAGTGATTTACGTTAAATTCAAGGGCAGGTAATTCAAGATTTCTCAGGAATGACTGGAGCTGTTTGAATTTCTAAGGTCTTATGCACAACTAGACATGATAGGGAGTAATTGTGCCAAGTTTCAGCTCATTCCCATTGATAGTTTAGGAGGAGTTGCGCACACAAAAAACAGTGATTTTCATTAAATTCAAGGGCAGATAATTCAAGATTTCTCAGAAATGACTGGAGCGATTTGAATTTCAAAGGTCTTATGCACAACTAGACATGATAGAGAGTAATTGTGCCAAGTTTCAGCTCATTCCCATAGATAGTTTAGGAGGAGTTGCACACACAAAAAATTGCTAATGGATGGACAGACAGACAGACAGATGGACAGACAGGTGGACGGACGGACGACCAAGGCCATATCATAATATGACCCTTTGGGGGGTATAAAAAAGGGGCATAATTCGCACAAAATACATCTAGAGTTATCCCCCTTGCTAGTATAGGTTGCTCTTCTGATGGTGAACATGTGATCCAAGTTTCAAGTGAATGCCTTCAGTAGAACCAGAGATATCACTAAATGTCAAATTTTTCTCACGACAACGACAACATCAATGACAAAAAAACAATGACACAAAGGCTATAGCAATACCTCGGATTTCTCCGAAACAGCCGAGTTAAAAATGCTCCCGAAGTTATCCCCCTTGATAGCCTGTGTAGCCTTGTGATGGTGAACAAGCATGCCAAGTTTCATGAAGATATCCCAAATAACAACATAGATATGAACAAAGTTAAAGTTTGTCATGCCAATGCCAACACCAATACCATAGATGCCAAAGTGAAAATAAATCTTGGTTTTCTCAAAAAACAGTTGCACTAAAAAAGGAATTTTTGTCATTGAAGCAATTCTTATTGGTTCCAACATAGGATGCAGTAAGGCTAATATGAAAATCTTTAAACGCAAAATGACCAATATTTTTATCATGATATTTTGTACTAAGCAACTGGGGCAAACATCTTGCAATCATTTTTGGGCAAGTAAAAAATAAAGTTGCTTGTTAAGTAGTAAATAAATATGAAATTCTCTCATGCATCATATCATTGGAATTGTTTTCTAAAGACAATTGCAATGAAACATTGCAAGGCAGAATCTAACAAGGAATGAAAACATCAGGTACAATTTGTGATAATTTTTTTTTCAAAAGTAAGGTAAAATGGCCATGGCCTCTGGCCATTATCATAAGTGACTGTTTGGTGGTCCTCTTAAAGATCGTTTACCACAAGTTTTACTATAGTACATGTGTTGATCTAACCAACCTGTTGTTGGCTTATTTCCATAGTTTGTTGTGTCCAGGTGACTCCAGTCTGGTCTCCACATGTTTTCTGTCAATGTTTACAGCAATGTAGGACTTCACAGAGTTGTATTCATTATAGATCACCGGGGCCCTGGACTTTCTCTGTAAAAACAACAATTTGTCACTAAATTTGACTTGCTACCAGCGCTTTCATATGAATGCAGACTGTTCCAATGAATAACTTAATCGCTAAAGAAAAGTAATTTTACAGGATATACTTTTTCACCAGGAAGCAGGGGCTTTTCAAAATGGATTCTCTCAAAAACTTAAAGATCTTTTGTCCAAATATGAGCATAGTATCTTGAATGGGCTTCCATCAAATAGCTATGTTCTTTTTATTAAGTTCTGCAAGCAGACAGACAATACAGTAAACAATATGCCCTAAATCTTATCGAAGCAGGGAGATAAAAGTAATTTCATCTTTACAGTGCACTAAATCTTTACAAGCCAGGAGGATACATAAAATTAACAGAAAAACTTGTAAATAAGCGACCAGGAACAGGACCATGGAAAAGAGGTCGTTCAAAAGAAAATGGTAGCTTTATACACTTTTTGTTTACAAATTGAATTGATTGCAAAATTCTCAATAATCTTATGCAGTTAAACGTCAACAGAATCCTCTCATTGAGACGATTCTTGTGGGTTAACAATATAGGATTCATTTACAGTATTTTTTTATACCAATGCTTTCTACTTTTATCAGATATTTCGATTTAAAGAAGAGGATTTTGAAAACAGTCACTTAATAAAAATGGTCACTTAATAGATGTGGTCGCTTAAGCAAGACTGACTGAACACACAAGTCCTCCCTTGAGTTTGGCCGAAGGATTAGTCTTAGTGTATTCTCTGTTCCATTTGTTGTTATAATGAGCTTTTGAGCCACTTTCAACAATCTTTCAGTTATACCACGGCTACTAGAGCACCTTACAAAGAACTCCTGGTATTTCTTGCCACAGTACTACCATTATATCCTGTCCTATCCTCCAGCTGCTATCCCACATAGGTCTACAATTATCAACCCACAGGTGGAAGACAACCTATAGTCGGAAAACAACAAGTGCCACTGTAGGGAATCAAACCTAGAACCATTTGAATGATAGTCTGACACACTTCCGACTGTATTATGTCGGCTCTAAATCTTAACAAGCCATGATGGTCTGTTTAACATACATGATAGCTACAAGTCCCCCCATGAGTTTGGCCAAAGAATTGATCCGAGTGTGTTCCCTGTAAGAGGTAACCCACCTGTTGTAGGGGTATTTCCATAGTTTGTTGTATAGGTGACTCCAGTCTATAATTGTCTCCACATGTTGTCTGTCAATGTTTACAGAAATCTCGGACTTCACAGAGTTGTATTCAAAGATCACCTGGGCCTTGTAATTTCTCTGTAAAACAATATATCACTGAACGGCATTTAAACCTTATCTTGCTGAATTTTTTTATTCCAACAAATTGCTAATTTTAAGGCTTTTCTTTCTTATGTTTTCCCCAAATTATTAAGTAGAAGCAGGCAGTATGGCTTTGATCAGGCTGCATATCTGAACAGGCTGATCTTTGTCTATACAGTCTGCCAAATCTTTATACAACATGAATATTCCTTGAATAGCATGACAAGGGTTTAATTCCACAAACAGGGCTTTCAAATGAATCAAAAACCTTTTTTCAAGGAATATTCAATTTTAGAAACAAGATGTGTTTGTTAAACATGAATGCCCAAAATGGCAATTTCTTAAAACTGTGACCTTGAAAGATGACCTTGTCACTTGACCTTGGTATCTGTAGTTGCAAATCACCGAGTTTTATCATCATACCAAATATGCTCATTGTATCTTGAAATAATTGACAATATGTTTTGGGTTAAGTTTTGCAGACAGACAGACTCACAGACTGAAGGACACACAGACAACAGTAAAACAACATGCCCCTGATCTTTCGATGCAGGGGCATAAAATGTCCGATTTAAAATGGAGATCATTTTTAATAAGAGGAGAATTGAATCTTGCAAAATCTAGCTAAAATGTCATCCAGGGCCAAATTAATGAATTTAGTTTATTAACCCTTACCTGTTTTACAAAATTTTAGACCTGTCCAAATTCAAAGGTTTTGCAGACGAAAATTTAAAGTAGATTTAATTTGAAAAATAACCATTATGTAGGGTAGAAAATTAGTGTGTAAAAAGAAGAAATTGCTTGTCAGAAGCAATTTCTTCTTTTTTCACAATGTTTTCTCAATCATAAAATCACAGACACGTAAAAAGCAGGGATTAAACAGCAAAGGGTTAAAATTGCTTATATATTGGTTCTTACTAACATTTTCTAAATTGTCAACAAAAACTAACAAGTGTGCCTTTGTTACAATAAACCCGGCTCAAAATTGCTTTCTTCAATAGGTAGCTGTGGAGTTGTAAGAATTAGAATTTTAATCACCTGTTGTGGTAAATCTGTTGATGTATATTGAAACTAAAGTGCGGAATGGTAGGTAATTGTTCACTGCTAACACTCACATCCCAAATCAGTTTGTTTGAATGGGTTTAACGCCGCTTTCAACTATCTCTCAGTTATATCGCGGGGGCCGGAGCACCTAACAATGGATTCCTGGGATTTCTTTCACCTGTACTACCATTACACCCTTTCCTAGCCTCCGACTGCTATTTCACGTAGGTTTACGATTATCTACCCATTGGTGAAAGACAAACGTCGGAAAGGATATTTGCCGCCACCGGGGATTGAACCCACGACTTCCAGATTGGAAGTCTTATGCCTAACCAACTGCGCTATGGTGGCGGCACACATCCAAAATCAGCAATTTACTGTAAATCTGAAATTGTTTGATGGACTGGTAGCAGACTTTAAACTTATTCTGTAACTCATTGATTCAGATTCACACACAAAATATTAGCTCATTATGTAAAAGGGTATAGATAAAAAGTCCAGAAAACTGAAATTTCTTAGTAATTTTCCAAGTCCAGCATCCGTATTTTTAAGGAAAATCATGGGACTGGAAACAAAATTAACTCAAACTAAAGTTCTGTAACTCATTGATGCAAACTCAACAAGCAAAAATTAGCTCAATAAAGAACAAGATGTGTTTGTGAAACATGAATGCCCCCGTAACGGCATTTTTTTTTTCAAAGTTTGACCTTGACAGATGACCTTAACCTTGTCACATGACCTTGACTTTGGTACCAGTGGATGCGGATCATTGAAATCTATCATCATGCCAAATATTAGCTTTGTATCTTGAATAGGCTTGAAGATATTGGCAAGGTTAAGTTTTCGGACAGACAGACAGACAGACAGACAGACAATATGCCCCCGATCTATCGATGCGGGGGCATAAAAAAGTCCGGAAAACTAAAAATTTTCTCAATTTTCTTGTCCAGCATCCATATCTTACAGATAAATCATTAGACCGGAACCACAATAAAATGTGCGCTAGGTCGGGTGACTAGCAACATTTTGTGAAAAGTTTCAGATGATCCAAATTGGTCCATAAATGAAGGAGAATTTGCGTTCACAAGATTTGGACATACAGACAGAGACATTCTGACATCGGCAGGGATGGACAGACTGATGGACAGACAGACTGAGACTGATACCAATATACGACCACCTTGAGTGGCATATAAAAATGGCTTCTGCAGAGCGTTTAAATTTGAACAAGTTTTTAAGCATAGGGCAATAAAATAATCATAGTAAAGTCTATCTAAATTTTGATTGGCTCAATGAAAACAATTTTGAGCACATGGCAATTTTGTAAACTTCCACATTATGTAGACCTATAAAAAATCTGTTTCTTTACTGATATTTTTTTATGTTTCCTTTCATGAAATTAAATCATAAGATATGAAGAGAGTGTTTGTTGATTTCAAGGAGGTATGAAACTAAAATCCTACTCACTCATGTATGAATCTGCTTTGGGTATTCAAAAAGTCCTGTAATTTGGTTTTTAGTTTCATACCTCCATAAATGCAAAAAAATATTTATTTCATCTCTTAAGGTATTGGACCCACAATAGTTCTGCAACGTTTCAGAGCTTATGATCTTTCACAATGTTGACCGAGGTTTCCTAATGAAAATTGAAAATAACAGTTAATGTTCATGACTTCCAAAAATGTTGCGGAACTTTTACAGATCCACTACCTTAAATAGGTTTACACATTTACTAACCATCAATTCCTGTGGACATGCCCATAAACCATCAAGTCAGGGTCTGGGTGTTGTCTGCCAGTTATCCATTCCAGTGGTCTTCTGCCAGAAATCAGCATTGATGCCTTGTCTTGTAGCCATGGAAACCAAGGTGACCATCATTTCAAGTTGCTGTCCACCAATTTTCAAGTTGATGAAGTTGTAGCTACCAAGTGCAGGCTGTCAACCATATAGTCCAGTTTTTCTTCTACCATCAACCATGATCCAACCATCAGACACCAAATTGTCTACCAACCCAGCCGCAGTAAAGTGTGACATGATGTCAATGGTCGAGAGGCAAGCTCAAGCTTCTTGATCAAGAGGTCCAGAGTTTGATTCCCAGAAAGGACTACTCATCTTTGTTCTTTCCTTGGCCCAAATATTCGGTGGGAGTACTGGTGAAATTCCCAGGAAGCAGAATCGACAGGGATATTGATGTGATATTAATAGGTCTACACAAAACCACAGTGTTACACTCCATCCTGTACCAGAAAGCTACCTACTGAGCTTTACAGCCTATCTTTAACCATAAAAATTCCCATACAAAGAAAAATAAAGAAAAGTTCTGACGTAGGTCAAAACAAAACTGTTGTAAGAGCATATATATATTTATATACGTTCTTACAACAGTTTTGAACTTTGAAAAAAAGTTGTGTTACTTGCAATTTGAAGGTTGAAAATTTGTCCATTATTATCATTAGCTGAAACATACTTAACAAATAAGCAGTATTGAAATAGGTTCAATTGAGTGTTCAGTGCAAAAGCATTGTAATTGGCTATGAATATATATAGGCAATTAAAAAAGTAATGCACTGATCTCTCTCAATATGCTTAATTTAGATTACAACTGAAAATCAAATATAAGCAAGAGATGTTTGTAAAACATCTACTATCTACAGACAGACCGCCTGACAGACCAACCTACAGGTGCAAAGCAATATACCCCCTCTTCTTGGAAGGGAGCATAGTAATTGATTTTAATATTCTACCCACCATGTCAAGGTGTAATCCATCAACCATCTATTCCAAGGCGCATCCATCATCAATCAAGTCCAGGCAGCATCCAGCATCCATCAAGGCAGCATCACCAAAATTGTTTTTCTCAAAGTCACTGTACAGTGTCCTACCAAGCCACTGTACAGTGAACCACATCATTTACCAGAAAGCTACTTACTTAGCTCAACCATTTAATGTCAAATGACAACAACAACAAATACCCAAGAAAATTTTGATAAAGGTCAAAGCAAAACTGTTGTCAAAGCATGTTTATAAACATGGACAAAACTATGTACTCACAACAGTTTTGATATGTTTTAAAAAATCTTTTATAAATAATTCATTAAATTTAAATTTTCAACCCTATTCATGTCCCATTTAGGCTACAAATTCTAACAAGTATACGGCTTAAATTAGCTGTACAAAGTTAGAATGTTTATGTGGCCAACTGCAGACATGTTTTGAATTCATTCCTAGCAAGTCCTATAGTGGTATTTAGATAGGTTCAAATTGGAAATGAATAAATAATTTGAATATGTTTCTTTAGCTAGAGTATTTTTTCTACAATTACTGAAAAACTAATATAAATAATATTGCTTAATTAAAAATACAAACTGATGGCTCAGCATGAAACAGTTGTTACTGCCTATAAGCATATAGGCAGTTACAACTGTTTCACGCTAGGCCATCGGAATATCACTTTTATGACACCAAGACCAAAACAAATCAAGAAGTCAGTGTTAAGGAACTTTCAATGGTTTTGTACGGACGCCTCAAAATAGGCAACTGTGTTTGAGAAATTATTAATGTGCATAACAACTAGACAATGCATCAAGAAAGAATCGAATTAAAATGTTGGCCAAATAAAGAAGTAATCCAAATCAAAATGAAAGTTGTTTTATCAATTTTATCCCCTACATTCCTTAATCTTACTAGAGATACTTGATATAAAGAACTTAACTTTTACAATAAACAATATGGTCACCACTGAGTAAATGAGAATATTATGCTTAGCCTAAGACAATACAATTTGCTAGGAAGAAATTGAACAAGTTGGCCAAAATATTATACAAGCCAAAGAGGAAAAAATCAGATTTTCCTGTGACACTTTTCGCATGATTTCCTTAAATTTTGGAGCGAGTTTCAAATAAATGCAAGTGGTTTAATTCGTTCAATCCCCTTCAACAATTAATTGTTTTTGAAAAATTGGATGCAAAAACCTAAATCTTGCAATATTATCTAATATATTTGATTTATAATTGGTGTCTCCACAATAAATGAGAATTGCTTGATAGCTAGATAATGTCTGCTAGGAAGAATTGAAGATGTTAATTGGCCAAAATAATGAAACTAAAGCCAAAGAGTAAGAAATTATCAGTTTTGCAGGCTCCTTCGTTTAAATTTCCACATTAATCCTAAAATTTACTGACTTGAACCAAGTCAATCAAAATAAATATAATGTGTGTTGTTTATCAGTTTTATATTCCCTACTCTCCTAAACCTTTGAGATGTTCCATAGAAATTTCTAAACTTTTACAATATTACCTAACAATCTGGATCTATGTAGCCACAATGACATTAGAATTTAATGTACTTGATAGCTAGACAATGCACACTAGGAAGAATTGAAGATGCTGGCCAAAATAATGTTACAAAAGCCAACACGGAAAAAAACACACTTTTTGCAAGTTCCTTAATTGCTTTTAATTTCCTCATCAAACCTGCAATTTGCTGAAGTAACAGAGTCATAAAAAATAAAAAGAGTTGATTTATCCCTTTCACCCCGTGAAATCTTAACCTTTTTGAGACGTTCAATAAAAATAATTTTATCATTTAACCTAATAATTTGTATTCAAACTGATGTGATAACCATAAACCTAAATATTATAAATTGCTCTTCAATCTAATTAACATTCAATATAAGCATCTGACCTTTTACCATAAAACCTTATAATTTGGATTTATAAGGAATCTCTCCACACTGAATGAAAATAAAGTTTTTGATAGCTAGACAATGCATGCTAGGAAGAAACAAATATGTCGGCCAAAATAATGATATCTTGGAAATAAAACATCTTAACTCTTGGCATGTTACCTAAAAATTTGGAATAATAATGAATGTCTTCACAATAGATGAGAATAAGAAGCTTGATAGCTAGACAATGCATGACAATGCTCAGAATAAATTGAAGATGTTGACCAAAATAATGATACAAAATCAGAATAAGAGAAAAAAACACATTTTCACTGGTTCCTTCATTAATTCTCTAGTTTAATTATCACCTTAATCCAAGTCATCCAAAATAAAATGAAAGTATTTTTATAACCTTCATCCCCTAATGTTTTGAAATTGATATAAACAGCTGAACTCTTACAAAGTTACCAAATAAGTTTGCATTATAATGGACAACTCCACAATAAAACTGAATGATGTGTTTGACAGGTAGACAATCCTTGCTAGGTAGAAAAAAGATGTTGGCTAAAATAAAGATACATTAGCCTAAGAGAAATAAACTCAGTTTTGCAGGTTCCTTTGCTAAAATCTCCACATGAATCCTTTCATCACTTTAGACAAAAAACATTCCAGACCGACCCTACGCCATTAGTGCAATGCAATATACCCCCTCTTCATTGAAGGGGGCCATAATTACTTAATGTTTTGATTAGCAGAATATTCATAAACAGGACATTCATTTTCTAACCACCTTCAAAAGTAATTAAATAATCCAAGATTCTTATTCTAATTGGCAAATTGATCATAAAGCATCACTTAATCAGAACAAGAGTCGTCAGCGGACAACCTAGCTCACCGAAACTGCTGCTTGTGACAAATAGCATTTGACCAACAATCAGAGTTCAAACACTCAGAGGGTATAAGCAAGGTTAAAGTTTTTTGTACAAAAATGGTCAATGTTAATATGTCAAGGACCTTGGTTACTGGTGAAAAGGTGAAAGCCAATCCTCTGGTGAGTGTGTATGAAAAGGAATGATGTCCCTTGGGTAAAATATTCAGAAAATAAAAGCAAGGTTAAAGTTTTTTGGTTAAAGTACTTGGTTTAAGGTTTTGGTTAAAGTTTTTCTTAGTCCATAAAATGTCGAGATTGAAGTCAAAATGTCAAGGAGCTTGGTCTCTGATGAAAGCCTGTCACCTAGTAAATGTGTGAATGAAGGAAACAATGTACTAGGTAAGGCATTCAGAAAATATAAGCAAGGTTAAAGTTTTTTGGTATAAGTTTTTAGTTAAAGTTTTTTTAAGTCCACGATAGGTTAAGGTCGAGGTCAAAATGTCAAGGAGCTTGGTCTCTGGTGAAAGCCTGTCACCTAGTGAGTGTGTGTATGAAGGAACAATGTACTAGGTAAGGCATTCAGAAAATAAAAGCAAGGTTAAAGTTTTTTGGTATAAGTTTTTAGTTAAAGTTTTTTTTTCAAGTCCATGATAGGTCAAGGTCGAGGTCAAAGAGCTTGGACTCTGGTGAAAGCTTATCACCAAGTGAGTGTATATATGAAGGAAGTACTAGGTAAAGCATTCAGAAAATATAAGCAAGGTTAAAGTTTTTTGGTTTAAGTTTTTGGTTAAAGTTTCATAAGTCCATAAAAGGTCAAGATTGAGGTCAAAATGTCAAGGAGCTTGGTCTCTGGTGAAAGCCTGTCACCTAGTGAGTGTGTGTATGAAGGAATGATGTACTAGGTAAGGCATTCAGAAAATATAAGCAAGGTTTAACTTTTTTGGTTTAAGTTTTTAGTTAAAGTTTTTTTTTTAGTCCATAAAAGGTCAAGGTCGAGGTCAAAATGTCAAGGAGCTTGGTCTCTGGTGAAAGTATATCACCTAGTGAGTGTGTGTATGAAGGAACGATGTACCAGGTAAAACATTCAGATTATATAAGCAAGGTTAAACTTTTTTGGTTTAAGTTTAAAGTTAAAGTTTTTCTAAGTCCATAAAGGACTAGTTCAAGGTCAAAATTCTCCTTAAGCTAAAGTTACATAAAAATCGGCTAGTCAAAATAGTCATAGATAACCTCTGCTGAGAGTCAGCGAAATCAGAGTAGATGGCTCAGCAAGAAACAGTTGTAACAGTTGTAACTGCCTATAAACACTGTTATGTGCTATACCATCGAAACCATTTCAAGTCAATAAAGTCAAGTCAATAAAACCTAATAAATATTACCTTGGCCTCATTGATTATAAAAAGATGAAGAGAGAAATGATTCTAATTATGCAGATTCATATAATATAGTTGTGACAATGAGAAAGCTTGCTTTAGAGACTAATTTGTGTGCAAGCTTACAGAATTTTGGTGTACTCAAAATTATTTTCATTGAAGAATGAAAAAAAAATATTTCAGCCAAACAATTGCATGAATCTGAATATAAACAGATTCTAGATTGGCTAATCATACAAAAACAATATGGTAAATTGTCACAAGATACACCAGTTATACTGCTGGATGTTCAAGTATGAAAAAAAAAAACAAACAAAAAACACTAAAAAAAAGAAAGAACTAGAAAAATAAGCTAGCTGGATTTATGGTTCTTGAGTACAGGTACTGCACTTCCTAATCATGATAGGTACATAACTGCCAAGTTACAAGTCTAAAGAGTTAAGAGATGTGCTCAAGACAAATAAGTGGACGTCGCCTGTCTGCCACCAGATGCTTTAGATGATCCCATAATGTGACTTGTCATAGAATACCCTATTTCCCCTAATTAGAGCTCTATCCTATTTCTGCAAATAAGAGCTCTACCCTTTTTTCTCCAAATAAGAGCTTCTTGTGATTTTGGTTTCCCCCTTTAATATCCTCTCAAAACTTCTGCTGACCTGATGCAAAGAAAATGATACATTGATGCAAGCCCAAATCTATAGGTGTGGGATGTTCAAGCTGTAATTAAGTTTTGTCAGATAGATGGAACCAGTGAATTGTAACCTAGATAACAAACAATTTTCCTCAAAATGTTTCCTTTGAGTCCTCAATGCAACAATACCTTTTAATTAATAATGGTGCATTTGCGTGTAATTTGTTTGTTTGAATTTGGCTTTTCTGTCGCTTTCAACAATCGTATAATGCCAGTACCACTATCAAATCTTACCTAGCCTCACGCTGCTGTCCAAAATAGGTCCCACATTATAGGTCTTTGATTATTTACTTATTGGTGAGAGACAAATAGTCAGAATGGATGAGTGCTAATGTTGGGGATCAAAACTGGGACATCTAGATTGACAGTCCCAAGTGCTACCAACTGCACTATCTATGCGTGTGTGTGTAAAACAGTCCTATTATTACAATAAAGATGTCATTTAAAGAGGGGATTGAACAACTGTCCAATTATTACAATTTACATGTAATTTAGTCATTTATAAAACATAGGTTGTGTGTATTTGAACAATGACAATCAAATTAATACAAAATCCATGTTTTTCAAAAAAGGGAGGGGGATGGCAAGTAGATTTTAGGATAAGTCAATTAATTACATTCATAAAAGGTATTCATAAAAGACAGGGTTTGGTAACAATAGTCAAACTATTACTAAATCTCTCTTTCATAAATTTAAGGGAGTGGGAGAAGTTAGTACCAACAGTCAAATTATTACCATATCAATTTCATTCATAAGAAGGAGGGAAGGTGGGGGGGGGGGGGGGGGATTGGGGGGGGGTGTAGTAATAACAGTCAAATTATTACTATTACATCTTTGATGAGGAAAGGGGGAATTTAGACTTACAACTGACAAATGTTGGCAATAAATGGGTTTCCAATGGGTTTTTAACAGCAAAAAATTTACAACAACTACATCAACTCATAAGTACCTCCATCTAGATCAGAAAATATAAACAAAGAGTGCCTAGAACAGTCATAGTTCAAGACACCAAGAATAAATCTAAGGAATTACCCTAAGAAATACATTAACCTTATTTATTTTATGATATTTATTTATTACTTAGTTAAATGACTCTCATTTTATTGTATATTAGGTAATACTAAATGAAATTAAAATTTCCAATTTTAATTTTATTTATTCCTTTGTAGTTTAAGTTATTCTTTTTTATTTAGAATTTAGCTATTTTAATTACTATGTATTTTTTGTTTATATTTAGTATTTAGCTATTTTGAATACTATAATTATTTAGGTCTTAATATTGTTGATTGGGTTTTAATATTTATATTTTAGTAAAGACATTATAAACCTTGCCATGGTCCAAGGTTATCATCTTAGGGCTACAAAAAAAACTTGCACAAGCCGAATTTACAAGAATTTTGTAGCCCACCAGTGTTTTGCTATTTCACAAAAATATTTTCCAAAATAGGTTTTAGTACTTATTGACTGATGGAGTTGTTAAAAAAGTTGTACAAAAATTCTAAAAATGGTATGATAAAATATGGATTATTTTGTATCAACATTCAGATGAAGTGAGTTGGATAAGAAGGGGCAATTCCTCCGAACAGTAAAGGTAACTCATCCTGACAGTAAGGGAAATTCATCATAGAAGTAGGGGCAACTTGTCATAACAGTAGGGACAATTCATCCTGACAGTAGGGGCAATTCATCCTGACAGTAGGGGCAGTAGGGGCAACTTGTCAAAACAGTAGGGGCAACTTGTCCTGACAGAAGGGGCAACATGTCCTGACAGAAGGGGGCAACTTGTCATAACAGTAGGGGCAATTCATCCTGACAGTAGGGGCAACTTGTCATTACAGTAGGGGCAACTCATCCTAACAATAGGGGCAATTTGTCCTGACAGTAGGGGCAACTTGTCCTGACAGTAGGGGCAATTCATCCTGACAGTAGGGGCAACTTGTCATTACAGTAGGGGCAACTTGTCATGACAGTAGGGGCAACATGTCATGATAGCTAAGGAGCAACTAGTTATATCAGAAAGGACAAATCTTCATAGCCGTAGGGACAACTTGTCATTACAGTAGGGTGAACTTGTCATAAGAAAAGGGTTAGCTTGTCATGAAAGTTGGGTTAACACATGGAAAAGCTCGTTGATGTCACGACAAACCAGAATAAATATATTTATTGTCATATATATATATACACTTCTATAATAGTCTGTAATAATCTTATTAAGTATGATAAAGAATACATGGTTAGATGATTGAATTACTTGTTGAATTAGCCGTCTTGACTGAAATGGGATGTCTGAGCTTTCCAAAATGGTTACTATGTGTTTCCCCAAAAGAGTATAAACCAAATTCATTCAATAAGACTGTCTCGATATGGATATTTAGGGGAAACTTAAAATTAATAGGATACCAGCAAAAAAAAAATAAAAAAAAAAAACACACACACACATTCAGACAACAGAATTATACAGATGAAATTGTAGAAAAAAAGAAAAATCCTGGGAGCAGGGAAAAGAGTCAGTAAACAATGACAATCACATAACTAATTGAAATTCCACTACTGAACAATTAACACTTTCCTGTTTTATAAAATTTTGGACTGTCCGAATTCAAAGGTTTTGTAGACAAAAATTTAAAGTGGATTTAATTTGAAAAATAACCATTTAGCAGGGTAGAAAATAGTGTGGAAAAAGAAAAAATTGCTTGTTAGAAGCAATTTCTTCTTTTTTCACGTTTTCTCAATCATAAAATCACAGGCATGTAAAAAGCAGGGATTGAACAGCAAAGGGTTAAGACAATAAGCTTAGCGTTAAGAAAACGTAAATGTCTGTTGAATACTTGTTGAGTGTTTTCGACAAATTTGACAATTAAGCTTTATCTTGAATAATTGACTAATATATTCACTTGGCAACAAGAATATATGTAACGACATTTGGTAGAAAAAGGGATACTTTGTCTAGCAAAGCATCTGTTACAGTTTGTAATATTCTCTCTTGAATAATTGACTAATAAATTTCACAATTTTCTAGAGAAAATCATTGGTAAGAACTGATACATTGTCAAGTCAGGCTCATTTTACAGAATCTAAAATCTTAAATATTTGACAAATAAATGCTCTCAATTGCATGAATGAAATTTGGTAGGAAGAAGGCTATATTGTCTGGCGAATCGTCTTTTACAGATTCAAATTTTTATTTTGAATAATTGATAGATTTCCAGGATAACCTGAAGAATGACATAAGAGGGAACTGCGATAGTTTGTCAAGGAATGACATTGGAAGCAACAGCCGTACATTGTCTTACAAAGCAGTTGTTTTTAGCTCACCTGAGCATGAAGTGCTCAAGGGAGCTATAGTGATCTATCAATGTCCGGCGTCTGTCTGTCCATCTGTCCGTCACAGCGTCAATAATTTCTTTAAACAACATCTCCTTCTAAACTTCTGAGCCAAAATCACCAAACTTGGCAGAAATATTCCTTGGGTGGTCCCTTGTAAAAATTCTAAAATGGAAAGGATCCATGCCATATCATGGGAAAAGGGGTCTTAAGGACAGTTTTCTCGTTTACTCTCTAGAAGTAACAAATATCGTCCAATCGTCATGAATCTTTGTCAGAATGTTTGTAAGGTCATGAGGATGAACTCTATTGAAAATGGGAAGGATCCGTGCCTTATCATGGGAAAAGGGGCCTTAATAACTTTTTTCTTGTTCACACTCTAGTGGCCACAAATATGGCCCAAACTTCATGAAACTTGATCAGGATGTTTGTCAGGTCTCAAGGATGGACCCTATTGAAAATGGAAGGGATCTGTGCCATATCATGTAAAAGGGGCCTTAATGACAATTTTTTTGTTCACACTCTAGAAGCCACAAATATGGTCAAATCATCATGAAACTTGATCAGAATGTTTGTTGAGTCATGAGGATGAACTCTTTCGAAAATGGGAAGGATCCATGCCATATCATAGGGGCCTTAATGACAATTTTCTTGTAAGAGCTCCATATGCTACAAATATGGTCCAATCTTCATGAATTTGATTTGTAAAGTTTGACTAATAAAATTTTTTTCACAATTTCCTGAAAAATTACATTGGTGGGAACTTTGATACATTTGTCAAGCAGAGCACCTTCTACAGAATGGAAATTCTTAATTTAAAACTGACATAAATTTTCTAGATAACCTGAATAATGACATTTGGTAGCATCTGCAATACATTGTCTAGCAAAGAATCTTTACAATTTGAAAAATGTTATTGACTTTAAGTGAATGCAACAAGATACATCCTCTTAACATAGCCCAAACAGATTCCAAAAGTTTGATCTTAAATAATTGACTTAAAAAATTCCTTCATAACCTGAAGATTGACATTTGGTAGAAACTGCAAAACATTGAATTATCCAGCAGGGCGTATTTTTTTCAGATTCCAAAAGCTTAATATTGAATAATTGAATAATTAATTCACCAGATTAAATGAATAATGACACTTGGTAGGATTCTATATTGAATAATTGACTAGTACATTTTCCAAAATAAAAGAAGTGAATAATAATTTGTGGTAGGAACTGTGATAACCTGAAAAAAATGACTTTGGAAAAAAATGTGAGCTGAATCTTGAATATTTGACTAATAATTTCCGAAAATAAAAAATGAATAATGATATTTGGTAGGATCTGGGGTACATTGTCCAGTGAATTGTATTGTACAGATTGGAAAATATTATTTTTAATAATTGCATGACTAATTAATTTCCTTGATAACCTGAAGAATAACATTGGAAGGAACTGCCATACATTAATTGTCCAGAGAAACCATTTTCTACAGATTGGGAAAGCTCATCTTTATTAATCGACTAATTAATTTCATAGATTACCTGAAGAATGACATATGTATAGATAAAAAAACTTACATTATCCAACAAAGTGTCTTATACAAATTTCAAAAGCTTAATCTTGAATAATTGACTGATAAATTTCCTCAATTACCAGAATAACATTCACATTTGGTATGAACTGCAATACATTGTCAAGCAAAGCTTTTTTTTACAAATTTAAATATCTTAATCTTGTATAATTGACTAAAAAAAATCCTTTATTGCAAGAACAATGACATATGGTATAAACTGGGATAGGAACTTGGCTATATTTTCAAGTAAAGCATCTTTTAGCATTTTTTTTCCGGATTCTCAATACATTGTCTATATGATGCATTAATTGGAAGGTTGGAAGGTCTTATCCAGAATATTGTCAATGTAATTCTGTAACCATGTAACTACAGCTTAATTAAAGTTGTAGTTATGTAGTTTTAGAATTACATCAATGATTCTACACAGAAAACCTCAAACATTAAACCCAAAAGGCTCCCTACACAAACCAGAAAAAAGTTAGGCCAGCCTGCAGAAAAGACTAACATACAAAAATCAATATTTTGACATTGGTCTTGCTACTAATCCTTATTCCTCAATTTGCCCATTTTGCTCCAAATTGTTATCCACCAATTTCATATCAACTAACAATTTGTAGAAATGCATTGGTACCTATACATTTCCAAAATTGTTTTGTCTTGTTAATTTGTCGAAAGTATAAGCTGGGCCAAGTTAAATTCCTTACACCTGCAGCTTTTTTATTCAAAATTCTAAATGTAAAGAGATTAATTTTGAAAAATATTCAGTGGATAAATTGTTATCTTAATGATCCCCCCTGACATCTTATATTAGAGTGTGACTGGTAAATTGTAATAAATATTACTTATCATATATAATCTGTCTGTCAATGCAGGAACTCCACCATATCTACTGCCATCAACCATATCTTCTGCCATCCACCATATCTTCTGCCATCCACCATATCTTCTGCCATCCACCATATCTTCACCACGCCAGAGACATCCATCTACAAACTGAAACTAATAAATGCAAGGATATAACCAAGGGTGTAACTACCATGACCCACATCAAACAAGTGTTAAATAGAAATAAATCCTCCTTTGAAAAATATTGTTGATGAATGATCATAACTTCGAAACTTCAGCACTCAAGCACTCATCATAGGATGTTCTGATTATTCATCTATGCTGAAATCTTAATAAAGGGCAGAGGGCATTCATCTTTTCTTACTATCCACATAATAGCCTTCATCCTGTATTTTTTGCTGGTCACCTTCTGAGTGTGTATTAATTTCAAAAGCACTCCTTTGGTATATACGCCTATTTCTAAGACCAGAGTTACATTATTTTACAGTTTGTCAGAATAGTATTTGGACTAGCCTTTGGTAGTATATTAGCTATATGCATATGCATACTGACAATATCATTTTAATTAACATTGATGAAAGATTCATCTGTACATGGTTACTGTTGTGGTTACGATGTTTTGGTCATTCAAGAAAGCATGAAATCCCTTACACAATGGCTTTTCATTGAGTATTTCTCGATCTGAAGCTCCTTAAAAATTAGCCAAATATATCGGAAAAAAAGCAAAAGCAGTTCTGAAAGTGTAAGGAGAAAAATAAACTTTGAAATTGTCCCAGAATCCTAATTCCCGGTCAAAAATTACCACAGCGTTTCAGACAAACACAGATCTACTCGGGCTTTGGCAAATCTGTAGAAATACAGAAATGTCCAAATGGTGTTCCAAATCATGGCATCACCGCATTTCGGCTATTTCAGATAATTTGGTGGGAAAAGCCGAGCGTGGTCCAATGGTTTCCAAATGTGCGTCTTCGCAGCTTAGAAAGCTTTGTAAAATCCTTTTGTCTAAACAACAACAACAACAATAATAAACGGCCAAAAATACTCGAGATTCTTTACTACTTACTGCAAACCAACCATCGTATCGGCATCGTGGTCCTTAAAGACATGACATTTTAGGTGATATTAGTCAAGCAGACCCTCACTAAGCCTACATTTAGGAATGTTTGTAATCTTTCGGAAAATTAATTCTGTTCCTAGTAAAAAATTCACAAGTAAGTCTGCACTTTATTATCGCGTGTTTCTCGTGCATTTTCCCGCCCTTGGTCACACTCCAGTAGATGTGACGTAAGTGGTTTTAAAAGTCACAACAAAGCAAACTAATTGCATCCATTGCTTTCAGCGCTTTGATTAAGGCGTAATTTTGCCAAGGTTTTAGTCAGAAAGAAAAGGGTTAACCGGCACTGCGTTCAGGATGACAAAACAGTTTAAAAATGCAGAAACTGACAGAATCTTCGCCCAGTCTTGAGGCTAGAGAGAGGAAAAAGATTTGTTTTGTTTGAATGGGTTTTACGCCGCTTTCAACAATTTCGCAGTTATATCGCGGTGGTCGGAGCACCTAACAATGGATTCCTGGTATTACTTTCACCTGTACTACCATTACACCCTTTCCTAGCCTCCGACTGCTATCTCATATAGGTTTACGATTATCTACCCATTGGTGAGACAGACAAACGTCGACAAGGATATTTGCCGCCACCGGGGATCGAACCCACGACTTGCAGATTGGAAGTCTTCAGCCTAACAGTGGAAAAAGGAGAAATTATAGTCCACTTTGTAACACAGGGAAATGTCCTGATTTTTTTAAACCATATATGATAATATATATGTTAAAAAAAAATCAGCGGGACATTTCCATGTGCTTTGTAATTGTACCTGCGTGCAAAGCGGGATGTTATTTGAAAACAGTTGGACCTTTTTGTCATCCTGAACGCAGGACATGTATAACAAGTTTACCAAATCCATAGTGCTGGGTTCGTATAGCTGCAATAATGTACCCCCACTTCTATGTGCTGACGGCCCAACATCACATTATCAAAAGGAGGGATACGTTATCGTATCTAGGTTCGTACGACGTATTATAACCACAGGTAGCCAACACGGGTGGGGGTAGTATTATTTTACCAAAAATTAACCACAAAAAATTATTATACTATTTTTTTGTCACAATGTATAATAGGGTCTATATTATACATTGTGATCAAAAAATAGTTAAATAATTTTTTGTAGTTAATTTTTGGTAAAATTACACTATCCCAACCCGTGTTGGCTACCTGTGATTTTAACCATAGCATCAATTCAGTTCGATCTACCTTTAGGGTAGAAATGCAAAAAGTTTTGATGGCAAATAACATAAATCATAATTAAGAATTACTTACTAGAGATAAACGTATCAGTCCGCGTCCAGTTGAGAGTGATCATCCAAAACCCGTGAACTGGGTTTATATAGGCTTACTGAGTGATCAGCTCATGGTCAACTCAGGTGAAATCACGTGCTACGCCTGAAGGTGTGTTTATTGTACACTATCCTTTGTCCTACCCTGCGTTCAGGATCACAAAACGGTGCAAATGTAGTTTTCCAATTATACCCCGCTTTGCACGTTCGCTTGCGTGTAAAGCGGGGTATAATTTAAAAACTGTTTGCAACGTTATGTGATACTGAACGTAGGGCAGGTCTCCCTTAATCGGCATAAAAATCAACAACATTGTTTCTCAAAGATAAAAAGAGCAATCATTCGTCGCAACTATAATTTGACCCATCTAACTTGATGTAAACTGAAGGTGCTTTATTGTTAATTTTCAGGCATGAGCTGATGAGTCGCAAGGGTTGTACTTTAATACGAACGTACATTAAGGTAGAATGACTACTGAACATCACAGTAATCACATATACAAAATGAAATATTGTCGATCTTTCTTTTCCATGCGAAGAATATTGCTCCCTTTTAAGAAATGCACCGGAGACCGTAGATAGGTGAAATAAGCACTGGGACTAATGCCATAAATCTGACTTGTTATCCGTTAATAGCCATTACTCCCGGGGTTTGTTTTCTTTAGTCAGCTAGGGGTCGGGGCTGATTCTTAATGTCCTGTTATATCCACTGCACATCAATGTATCCAGGAATAACTGGTGTTAGTGTCTAGTTTGTCTCAAGATCTTATTTTGGAATTTTAATTTGTTTTGTTCCTTTAAGAAACTCTGTTAAACATGAACTTACAACACATCCAGGCCGCTTACATTTTGAAGAAGATTCGAATGATTTATTTAATTGATAATATACGTTGTATAGTAAAACCCAAACTTGAGTTTTGAAGTTAATTACGTATTTTTTTTCTTAACAAAATCCTTTTATAAATTTCGTCTGCCTTGTAACTAAAGTTTGTACTGTAGTTATGATGTTATGATTGCTTTTGTTTTAACTATATAAATGGTAGCCGGTTTATGTGTAAGGGGTTTTGTTCTGCCTTGTCGTACAAGCTAGCTTTTTATAGCAACGCGGTATAGCTCTCGCTTTTGGACAAAGAGGTCCCTGGTTCGAATCCTAACGAAGCTGCAAATTTATTTACCGGGGACATTACCTGTAAAAGCATTGACAGGGTATTGTTTTCTAGAACTCTGTGACAACTAAAGAGCTGTTTAGGGTTATAATTACAGCCTGTGATTTCTTTTATTTAAAAATAATGCATGTATGTCTTTAGGTCAAAAATTTATTTTTTTTTAGAGAGAAATAGTATTCAACAAATTATAATTATCAACTTTCAAAGTTTGAAAAAATAACTTAAGGTAGAGTGCTTCCATTCTATATGTACCGGCAAATTATCTACCATACATGCATAGACAAGAAACAGGTGATAATTTTACTGACACCTAAAGCAATTATTTATGTTTAAATTTAACGAAACTGGCATTCTTGGGTTAGTTGCCATGGTGATCACCATCAAGCATATGAGGTTGTAATGAGCACACACATTTCAAAGACATAGACACATTACACGAACACTTTAGTTAAGAAATTTCTCTTGTTTCAAAACTATTTCTTGCGACAAAAACATTAACTTCACATCTATTTCAAACAACAACATTTGAATTGAAATTTGAAATCCGTGTTTTGACTGAAAGAAACCTCTATAATCATACTAGTGACAAAACTGAATTTTGATATTTAAAGCAGGGATATTTTTGGACCAATTTCATGATGGGCCATTGAAATGGGCCAATGGCCCTTGTCCCATTCATTTACATGTAAAATCTTAGATTTTGATGGGCCATCTGCAAGATTTATGGGCCATTAGGAAAAAGTGGTGGGTCCAAGAATCCTAAATACCTATCCTAGATTAAAATAAGCATCAGATTTGAATAGATTATGTATGAGGCCCATCCAAAACTGTAATCAGATTTATTCTAAAACTTATAGTTCGTCCTCAAAATCAGTACGGCCCATCCCAAAATAATCCCTGTTTAAAGGATAGCAAATATTCGTGTAATGTGATTGGCTTTCTCTATATGTATCAAGTACAAAGGATATCACTTTTTAAAGCACTAGCATTGAACAACATTGAGCTAGTGAATACAAAGTACAAGTTTATTGTAAAACGAAACTTAGTCATACACTAAGGAAAACTGACAAATCGAGATTACCCCAAAATGTCAAAGTTTAGATTTTTGTCGTTAAATAAACCGACGTGATAATGAAGGACAAGTAATAAAATGTCGCTTACTTAAGTAGAGCCACCGTCGGAGCGCATCAGGCTCGAAATCATGGTGCGGATTGGGTGAGGATCATATTTCTTATATCCCATAGCTTCCGATATATGTATTACATCAGCGGGTTTAAAATCGTAAATCTATGTGGAATGAGTGGCTGGAGATTCGGAAAGCATATGTCGGTAATTTGGTAAGAGGAATACAAGGAACTCATGGTCAGTAGCCCCAGCTTCTTCCGAGATATGACTGGAAAATTGTTACAAAGCGATGTAAAGCCTAATTTCAATAAAAAAAATCAAATGTAAGATAAGTTATAATTGCACACCCTGTTTACCTTTTGACTCGAAGCATCATGAAACCATCGAAGGAAGTTCCATTCGGTCTGAGTTAAAATAGTTAGTCCGCACAGCTTGTAAAGCCTGACTTGGATCGTTACTTTTCGCACTTCCAAGATAACCCCTTATTGCCAGACAGGTCACAATTCATGTAAAAACCCAGCTTCATGTACAGGATGTTAAATATATATAGTTTATTCGTAATAAAGGTATTGACATAGTTCAAGTACAAATTCACAGTAAAAATACATTTTTACAATAAAGAGTTATGTATCTAAAATTTTTAACATGTAAATAGGCTAAAATTTAAAACGTCTATTACAAGTATAAATAATAATTTAATAAGAATTACTTTTTAAGAACTATGTATATACTCCACTACAAGGATGACACAAAAAAGATACAAAATCTTATTTCCATTGTGGTCCTTTAATGGGAATATAAGCATAGAAAGGCATCTTGTTACGCAAAATTATTATTTATATAATAATTGAAAGACATTGTTGGAAAATAAATAAATGACTAGTCAAATCACAGCTCGTAAAAATACAATGATGTCAAATGCGTAAAAAATGTCATTTGAGTAAAAAAGTTCTTAGTTGAGATTTAAAAGCATTTAAATTCGAAACATCCTTAAGAGAACTTGGTAAAGCATTCCATAATTTAGACCAATTAAAAGCAAATGTTTTCTTTCCAGTAGAGCCAACCTTGGGTAAAATAAAATCGCCAGTGGAATGGGAGCGTGTGTTGTAAGAGTGAACTGCGTTAAAAGAGACAATATTATCATTCATGTACTCAGGACTTAAACCATGCTTTATTTTGAAAACATTGCACAGAATTATCTGTTCAACTCTTCTTTCCACAGGGAGCCAATTCAATTTTTTAAAATGCTCAAGACTAATATGTGCAGTATGTTCTAAGTTTAAAATAAAACGAATCAATTTATTCTGAGTAGTCTGAAGTTTATTCTTTAAAGATTTACTGAGACCATTGAACCAAAATGAACATGCATAATCGTAATGACATTGTATAAGAGAGGTGGCTATCAGTTTTTTTGTCTGCTCAGTAAGAAAGTTACGTTTTCTGTACAAAAACTTTAACCGTGCGTTTGCTTTTTCAAGACTGAAATAGCAATATCATCACCAGACAAAGACTGATCTATTGTAACTCCTGAGTATTTAACTGAGGATGAAGATTGTATTTCAACTCCATTACAAGAAACCTTTAAAGATGAATTTGACTTCAATTTATATTTTGAACCGAAAATAATTGTTTCTGTTTTTCCAAGATGGAGAGAAAGTTTATTGTCTATTAGCCACTCACTTACTGAGTTCAAATCTTTACTAAGCTGACTTTCAATTGAAGCCATTGATTTATTTGCAACTAAAATAGCACTCACCGCGAGCAGAATCCAGGCTAGTGATCGTTCAATTTCGGACATACTGAGTTCGCTTTCAAAAATGACAGGCTGGTGGGCAACCCATAATTTGAATACAAAAAAGGTTTAACGTTATAAAGTTGTAGGTTAAAAATCGTTGAGAGTTAAAGAATCCAACGTCGATATTGTTATGCTAGTAAGGAAGCCCGCCGATCATCTTGAGTACCCCAAGTAGGAAATGTCTTCAATTTTGAAAAACATACAGCAACATCGCTAATTGTGTTCCTGAACAAAATTTGCGATTTAGGAATACCTCCCATTAAAATCACTCAAAACTCGATCCACACACTCATTCAATTTCATTCCTAAATCATTCGAAAAATTTTCACCTTGTCAATTTCTCGATGTTGTTAACCGTAGAAGCCAATAACCATGGGTATTCTCGTAGCAAGATTGGAGTCCTCGCTAGCGCTCTTAATTTGGATTGCAGAAAAAAGGGGAAAATAAACATCAGAATCAAGCCTCCATATTTGAATTATATACGGGGTTAAAAGATTCATTTATTTTTTCTTCTTTCTCGTTAACATAAGGACATATTTTCATTCGCTTTCTTTCCAAGACAAACGAGTAAATATTGATAGAGATTGTATATTTACTTTCGACACAGTAAAGCTTTGATTGATTGATTGATTGACTGGAGTTTAACGCCGCTTTCAACATTATTTCAGCTATATAGCGGCGGCAGGAGCACCTAACAATGGATTCCTGGTATTTCTATCACCAGTACAACCATTACATCCTTTCCTAGCCTCCAGCTACTATCTCACATAGGTCTACGATTATCAACCCATTGGTGAGAGACAAATTGTCGGAAAGAATGAGTGCCGCCGTCGGGGATCGAACCCGGGACCTCTAGAATGACCGTCGGTCGCGCTACCAACTGCGCTATGACGGCGGCTGTAAAGTTTTGAACAAAGAAAGAAGGGCAAACTGGTGGTAAAGGAGAGCAAAAATGTTTGTTGTCTACTTTTTCTAATATAGCCCATTTTTTGGTACGACAATACTTGCAATTTATGTGATAAGTAATGCAGAAATGACCTCCCGGGAACTTCGTAAAATAAATATCTTAGAGAGATATTGGTTCCAGTAGAGGTCAGCCGGTGTTCGCATTTCAAAGTTTTTCTTACTGGAAAGAAGAAAGATCATCACAGATTCAGAAAAAAAGCCAAAGGCAAAATGTTACGCCTGTGAACAGTCCGCACAGTCTGGCTATGATCGACTCGTCACGCAATACCAAGAAGATTCCTTTTCGCCTGACGGGTCATATTTGCAACTCACTTCTCTTTTTACAAGATCATTTAGAATGATGTATTTTCTATTTTTGGTGTGAAAACGAAACATTTTCCTCGAATACATGTTGTCCATGTAATCCAAGATTCTAAAGCTACATGTATATGGATTCAATACCAGCTGCCCTTATTAATGACCATTACATGTAATTAATAGTTCACAAATTTAGTGAGATATGTCAAAATACCTTCGTTGCCATAGCTACAATTCATACTGGAGGTTGTTTTCAGTTTTGCCAAACATCTTAAACTTTCCAATACTTATGTATGTCTGACAAAATCAAGAATCTGATATACCAATCGGGTAATCAAAATGATACACCTCACATGCATCTTGTTTTAAAATCCGATTTTAAAGTGTATATTGCTAAATGTACTACCAAGAGACTTTTTTTATAAAAGAAATATTATGAAACAATCGTATGTGATGTAACCTTTAGTAATAATACTAATTTCAAAACGTTTTTAGTCCGTGGGCCAGGAGGGGTCACCGTGCACCCCCCTAAGGGCTCTCCGAGAGTGGTATGGAAATGTTTATAGGACCTCCCTGAGTGAGAATCACGATGTTAACAGGTGGTAATTTGGGTCCCGACTGCCATTCCGAGTGGATTTCTAGATGGCAGCCAAGATTTTTTTCATTTTACCTTTGGTACATTATAGAGGGATTTTGTCCATTTTGAATATTTTTTGAGAGTCTAAACGTGTATATTTTGCGTGCTGGTAAAATCCTTAATTACTTAAAGTGGTTTTAAAGATCCCAACATCCGAAATGAGAGATGGCAGCCAGTTCTAGATAAGATTTTTGCTATATTTTCGATCAATATAATGAGGTAAAAGTGTTCACCATGTACTACACCATAGATCATATTGCAAAGTGCTATGATATTGCTGATATGACCTTCCCGAGCTCAAATCAAGTTGTTAACAGTCGATATTATAGGTCTTGACTCCCTTTCTCAGTGTTTTTCTAAATGGCAGCCACTAAAAATACAAATCAACCAGGAGGTTTTTTCTAGGCACCCTTTGATTTTGAATCATATTTAAAGACCAGAACATGTATATTTTGCGTTCTTAGTACAATAACTATAAGTTAAAGATAATTTGGATATCCAAACATCCTTTGTGAGAGATGGCAGCCAGATTAAGATAGAAATTTTGCTATTTACTGTTTCATTCTATGAAAGATGAGGGTCACCATGTACTTTGCCAAAAATCCCGTGATTGTGCCACAAAATTGTTAATGCAACATCCACAAGGTTGAAACAAGTTGTTTAAAGTCGATATTCTGGCTCCCAACAGTCTTTTGGGGTGTCTAAATGGCAGCCAATGCAAATATAAGTAAATAAATTGGAACAACTTGTATACGAGCAATCTTCATTTTTGATCTTTAAGGGCCAAAAAACATATATATTTGGTGTTCAAGCTACAAACTAAAAAAAAATTTAAGTCTATTTGAAAATCTAACATCCTGAATGGTAGATGGCTGCTAATCTTGAATATGAAATTTGCCAATTTTTGTTGCAGAGCATAAGACAAGAGGAAACGAACCATCCTAAACCCTTTCTGAGAGTGCAAAGGAATGTTAAACCGACCTCACTGAGTGAGAATCAAAAACCTTTTAACGGATATTTTGTGTCCCGATGCCTTAACTGGCATTTTCTAAATGGCAGCCAAGAAGATGCTTGAATTATATATGAATCCCTATGCAAACATTGCTTCACAATTTAACTCATTTTAAGGAAAAGACAGCTATATTTAGCGTTTAAGCTACCGTTCTATCAATTAATGTCGAAATTGAAATCCCAAAACACTGAATTTTAAACATGAGTTTATTTCGGGCGGGGATGGGGGTGGGGGTCTGAAAAAGATTTATCAAATTAATTGTTCACAAGACCCTCCGCGGTAGAATCATGTATTGATATTAACTTTCGGTATCTTTTGTTTCACCTCCTAAAAAGCGTTTTCAAACTAAAAGGGAAACATAATTGATTTTTTCGAAATTTTGGTCATTCTAGGGCAAATTTGATGTTCCCGAAATTCTCAAAGCAAGATGGCAGCCAGATATTTATATGAATATGCCATATTTATTTAGTTCGGTATAGGAATAATTTCAAATGGCGACCTACAATGTCCGCCAACTTAAATAAATGTAAAAGAATCCGAAACAAATCTACCAGTTTTGCTTATTTCAATATCTTAAATTTGCTTAAGTCGGTTTTATTCATATTTCTCTTGAAGGGCTCAGCAGTGCTAATATGAATTTGCTTAGAGCTTTTACCTAGCATTATTGGTTTTTTTTTTTTTTTTGTTTTTTTTTTTTGAAAAAAAAAACTTGGCCGCCATTTGACCATATGGAAGTTTTCCTATATCGACTAATTCCAAAATATAACTTTATTATTGTATAGAAATGTAAATCTGGATTTATTTGTTTTAAATAAAAGATATGCATCCTGTTTGACAAAAATAGAAGCCTCACTAAAACATTCTTAGAACGAATGAGTCCTTTTTTGTGACGCAGCATTATATATGGTCAAACGTTGAATATATGCTCCTATTCATATCATGAAGTATACTTCGAAAGTGTCATCAAAAACCACCCTAAAAGACAGTGACTATATAGCATAGACAATAATGTGCTATGATTGTTTCATGACCAGGAACGTTATTTGAAACCTTCTTACAAATCCATCATTAGTTTGATGAAATCCATGCATTGATGTAGAAGGAGTAACAATTACAAGACAATTTATAATTATGCAGCTTTTTCATGATTTGGAATGATGCCATCCAACGGAGTTGATAAGCACAAATAGTCACATGATGATGATGATCTGTGAAAGTTCATGTAAACCCATCATTAAATGCAAGACGAATGTGTTGACAAGAAGTTTCACATCAAGCCCCCTTTTTCCGTTTCTCAGCATTAACAATCATCAACAAAATGAGTTTTGTCATATTGTGTGAAGGTTTCATGAAAGTATGTCTATAAGTGAAGGAAATGTTTTGCAGTTAAAAAGCATTGTAAACTTGACACTAAGTCTAGTCAAACTATTCTTAATCATTTACCCAGCGTTCCATTTATGGCATTTTTGAAACACTAACTCAAAATGTCTGAAAATTATTAAAAAAAAAAACCAAAAAAAAAAACATTGAATCGACCAAAATCACTCCGAAATCATTCAAAATTTTCCAATCACTCAATAATTCAATTAGCTTGGGTGGATTTGGAAGCTTCTGATTGGTCCTGAAGACAAACATATCTTCCAATAGAACAATACGTCATTATATTGCATAATTATGCTCAAGGTCGATAAAAAAGAAAATATTCAAATTATTCAATAGGCTTATGCCACTAACCCTTTTCGATCCACGATGTTCTTAATGGAAACAAGAAATGAACTAACCTATGTATAAACACACGGACTGACAGATGGAGAAAATGATACCGATATGCATCCATCTTCGACAGAAACATGTACACATGAAGATGTTTTTTACAGAAATAAGAGGAATTCAAATTATGACCTGGCTGCCATCTCAAATTTCATTTTATCACGTATTTTCTCGAAGAAAATTGAAAACTACCCGAATCCGTCAGGTGAAATGAAAGAGACAGAATATTGATATCAGGGATATATGGTGAACAACTTGATACTGCCCCCCCCCCCCTCCTTCCACAGGAGTGATATGCCCACCCAACTAGTTTCAGAGACTATAACAGTTAAGTAAGCAAAATTACGTGTTTCAATTTGGCTGCCAACTTCATTTCAGTATGTTTGGTTTTAGATTAGACACTAAATTGAAGAAATAATAAGAATGCGCTTAACTTAGGTGATTTGGTCCTGAAAATAAGATAAAAAATAGACCAATGTTTGCAAAGGGATTCTCATGTAATCTATACTTTTTCTTGGCTGCCATCTAGAAAAAAAACATTCAGAGGCAGTCGGAACACCAAAAAACATCGATTGATACTTTTTTTAGTCTGACTTAGTAATATCCGTTAAACTGTATTCTTTGTCCCATCAGAGATGGCTTTTATGATGATGGTGGACTGAAAAAAGGCAAATTTCATATTCAAAACTGGCTGCCATCTACCATTCAGGGTGTTTGATCTTCAAAAAGACATTAACTATTTCAGCATGTAGCAAGAACACTAAATATTTATTTTTTTGTCATTAAAGATAATAAAAAAAACATAGGTTTCTCATATACAAGTTGTTCCAGTTATTTACTTGTATTTGCAATGGCTGCCATTTAGGAAAACATCCCAAAAAGGCAGTTGGGACTCAAAACTTCTACTGTAAACAACTTGATTCAACCTTGGGAATATCGAATTGACAATTTCGTGGTACAGTCAGAGAGGATTGTTTGGCAAAGTACATGGTGACCCCTCGTCTTTCCCAGATTGAAACAAAAGTAACAAAATTCCTGACCTAAACTGGCTGCCATCTCTCATAAAAATGTTTGGATATCCAATTTAACAAAAACTAATAGATATTGTACCAAGAATGTAAAAAATACACTTTTTGGTCCTTAAATATGATTTGAAATCAAGTGATATCGGTTTAGTGTCTACTGGATAATTTGTACTTTTAGTGGCTGCCATTTAGAAAAACACTGAGAAAGGGAGTCAAGACCTATAATATCGACTGTTAACAACTAAATTTGAACTCGGGAAGGTCATATCAGCAATATCATAGCACTTTGCAATATGATCTATGGTTTAGTACATGGTGAACACTTTTATCTAATTGCATTCATCGAAAAAAAAGTAAAAATCTTATCTAGAACTGGCTGCCATCTCCCATTTCGGATGTTGGGTTCTTTAAAACCACTTTACGTAATTAAGGGTTTTACCAGAACGCAAAATATACATGTTTTAGACTCTCAAAAAATATTCAAAATGAACAAAATCTCTCTTTAATGTATCAAAGTGAAAATGAGTTTATTCTTGGCTGCCATCTAGAAAACCACTCGGAATGGCAGCCGGGACCCAAATTACCACCTGTTAACATCGTGATTCTCACTCACGGAGGTCCCATGAACATTTCCATACCACTCTCGGAGAGCCCTTAGGGGGGTGCACGGTGACCCCTCCTGGCCCACGGACTATTTATTTTTGTGTAATGGCGAGAAATTGAGAGATTGATATTTGAAGACTTTGATCAGAATGTGCGGATGCAGAGACAGATGTGGGTGTTGCGCACATGTAGAAATAAAAAAAAAAAACATCAGGAAGGATTATGCATTTTTCAGACATGTTGACTTGCGAGAAAAATTTACTGATCATATATTTTTCTTGCTTTCCTTTCTTTTTCTTAATATACATAGATTCGTTATTTAACCAATACATTGTGCTTAGAATTGCGTATCTTTTTTAACCAACAGAGCAGAACAGAATTTTGTAAGTCGACTAGTACAAAGCAGACAAGAGTCCTAATTACCATATGGGAGTCTCGGACTCGAAAAAACTGCTCATCTCAAAACCATGGTCATATTTAAGACATATTTCTATTTTGACAATTTCTTATACCGGTATGTGTCCGTAAAGCCTAGTTTACATTTGGATTAAGGAGTCCGTACGGCGCCCGTAACTCGCCACAATTCGAAAATCGTGCGACGCCCGTGCGGCGACATACGGTGTCCATGCGATCATCGCATGGTTTTACGGGTGTCGCAGAACCTTGCGATTTTTTATAAAAAATAGGAATACAAATTTTTAAAATTGCAAGACCGTACGGAGAGCGTAGTCCGTAGACACGTCGTCTAGGCATCGCACGATCGTCGAATGGACATCGAAAGGCTACCGTATGATGTTTTGCCTATAAGTATAGAACGGATCATCCTAGGGTCCCCGCGCGGGTTCCGCACGATGGTTGTACGGCGGCTGCACTGTCTACAGTGTATAAAGTTGTCAAATCGCACAATTCTCGAAGCGGGTGTCGCACATTTACCTTGCGAAGGGTACCTCAATGATTCTTGTGACAGCTTTATGAAACCCGTGCGGACACCGCACGATTTGTGAATCGTGGCAATATCGTAAGGCGATCGTGGCAAATGTAAATTAGGCTTAAAGCAGAGAAGAAGAAATGCTTTAGTGTTACTCAGTTATTAAATGTAGAAAATGTATTTGCAAATTCCGCAAACTTGAGAAAAAATGGGGATACCAGGTAATGGTTTGATGCCCCCTTATTCGACATCCATGTTCTTGCTGACCTGCATAATATAATTAACGGATCGCCCAACTTTTGCAAATGCAGTCTATTTTGGTTATGTTATTTTAAATACCATATGAAAACCTTAGCATGATACTCAACCGGTTATTACCGGGACTCTAAAATCATATCGTCTGTGAGCGACCAAAATCTCATATAGCCCCAGTGTATTCAAGCCGTAAAAACGAGGTTTAAGTCTCTAGCCGACGATATACCAAAATTTATTGTTACAAGAATTTAAACCATGATTTTGAACATTTCAGTGCAATAATCTAACTAAGTTTGATCGCCATTCTCTTATATGTTTTTGTAAACACTTTTTGTAATATTGTTTCGGTGGCCTAAATTGTGCAATATATATATAAAAAAAATCTTATTTGTAAATACCCAAGTTCACAGAAATTAGCTGATACCCTTTTTTAACCTTTTATAGTACTAGATCTCCTTTTTGTAGAAATATGCTCAAATAATTCGATTTTGTGACATTTCCATTTCGGAAATAGTATACCTACCTCCATAGAAAAAATGGTGAATGAACATATAAGCACGAAACTGTATAATAAAGTCTCGAAAACAATATTACCAATGTACGACAAAAACCTCGTAACTCACGTTCTTTCAAGCTGTAGATACGAGGTTTAAGCTTTCCGCTTACGATATACCAATTTTGCTACTTTGAGAATTGCAACATGGGTGGTTTTGAAATTTCCCAGGCAATGGTTTGATTTTATCTATGACTGTTACATTGAACTTGACACTATTCAGTGAAATGTGAACGGTAGTCTAAATATGACCGAAACGGCGGAACATATCTTTTCTTACATTCATCTCCCACCTGAAGGCCAGGAAAGGATGTAATTTTTAATGGTAGTGCTGATGGGAGAAATACCAGGAATATAATGTTGGGTGCCCCAACTGTCATGTTATACATGAAAAAAAAAAATACAAAAAAACAACCTTAGTTGCACCACCTATAGAAATCATATTTTCGAGGTAGCTTTTTCGACCTTTGCAGAATAGATCAATTACGACAACATACATTCAATGATCAAAAAGGCTCGTCCCCATGAAACACAATGTGCTCAGGTGAGCTGAAAGTTAGCTGAACATTCAGGAAATAGAAAACGTTAAACATAAACAGTGTTCAGGATAGCGTGCGGCCTATCTTGAACATACCGGACGTTGGCGCTTTAAAACTGATATTTTAAAATAAATAGATAAATGCTTCAATGTTTCATAATAAACCATGACAGAAAAAAAAATCTGCCATATTTGTTTGCTATACTCAGCATGTCGCTCGCCAATCATCGTTTGCATTTCAATACATGAATACTGAATAGATTCAGAACATTTTCCAAAAGTTAAAAATTTAATCTTGGTCAGTCCGATCATTTTGCACAGTCTAGTCAGGATTTGTATACATTTTTTAAATAAGAGCCTTTGAACGTTGCAGTAACATTTTTTGCGTAAATGATGAAATGTATAATCTTGTGTATGAAAGGACGAATGTTCTGCATTATCATTTATAGAAGTTTAGGCGTGAAAGCATTCAACAACGCATCATCATATCTCTGAACCCACTCCCCACCCCCAACTCATCTTTCCAAAAAGAAAGATCGTAGAGCTTCCACGGGGCGCATTTCCTTCTATTTACTTCAAATTTTGTTTTCTTTCCAAAAGACTCTATGGCCACATGTTTAATTCGAGCCGCAAACATGGTTCCAGATGTGTTGTTTATGGGAATGAAATGACCATTGCATGTAATTAATTGTTGGACATATCAAATTTTGATTGCGTTGCTATGGTTACAATGGAAGATGCTTTTATTTTTCCCAACCAGTGTAACATCTTAGCTTGTTAAATAAAATACCGAACTTTTAAGAGAGTCGAGTCAGGCTAGCTCAACGGTAACGATTTTGGCTGCAAATCTTGGGCTGAGAGTTCGAACAACGACTTGGCAAGATTCATACGGCAAAATTAACAAAAGTCGTTGTGACACGAGTCATTATTCTCCAACCTAGGACGTTTGATAAGTAGTATGCTTAAGAGAAATAAGCAGTTGATGACTCGGACGAAATATTGTGAATCTTCCGCTGGTGTGAGAAATGAAAGAAAATCATGTGATGGTCACCAGTCGTCGCAATATAAATGTGATAATGTTAAAAATGGCATTTAACCCTATAAAAACAAACACGTTAATTTCATAGAGGATTTTTTACTGTTTTTGTATACAACAAATCTTCTGTTCTATTTTTTTTTTATTTCTTGTTTTATAAAATAAACTCTACTACAAGTATAACTACATAATCGGAAACTTTCGGAACAAAAATGTGGAGAGCGAGAGAGAGAGAGAGAGCGAGAGAGAGAGAGAGAGAAAAAATAGAGAGAGATGAAAAGTGAGAGAGAGAATAAGAAAGAGAGAGGGCATGCAGACAAACAGACAGACAGAGAGTGAGACAGACAGACAGAGAGGCGGAAAAAGCAAGAGAGACAGAAAAAGAAAAGAGACAGGAAAAGATAAATTCAGACAGATAGAGGAGAAGATTGGTTAGGATATTTCTTGTAAACGATAGAAGATGACAAATTTCAAACTGAACGATCGATCCCGGATTGTTCCAGAAATCAGCATCGGAAAGAATAATGTTTAATCTCTCCTTTTACCATAACCCAATACCATATAACAATATTCCAATGCCTTACTGCTATAACATGATCTCTTTCGCAGAAATAGTGTTATTGAAAAAAAATCTTTGCACGTTGTTAATTGAAAAAAAAAGAAGACGGTATTTCCCGACTGCATTTCTAATCAACCTTTGATCGATCCAATCCAATCTTTTAAGCATTTTTTTTATTTTCTCAAATTGTCTTATTTTTAAGGTTTAATATAAAACTTTACAACTAAAGTTCTACTAGACCTACGTTTTGAAAAAATTGTGACGAAAACAAGAATTTATGGGGGTTTTTGTGTTTTTTTTTTCTTTTTGATTTCTGTGTATTCCTGAAGTAGGGGAGACCGGGGCAAAGTGTTACAATTTTTAATCAATTCACCAATTTTCCGACACCATAGCTCTTTTGAATTTATTTAATATATGAATCGAAAATTTAACGAATTTGGAACTAAAAAATACTTTGATTAAATGATTGATTGAATGGAGTTTAACGCCGCTTTCAACATTATTTCAGTTATATCGCGGCGGCTGGAGCACCTAACAATGGATTCCTGATATTTCTCTCACCAGTACAACCATTACATTCTTTCCTAGCCTCCAGCTACTATCTCACATAGGTCTACGATTATCAACCCATTGGTGAGAGACAAATAGTCGGAAAGAATGAGTGCCGCCGTCGGGGATCGAACCCGGGACCTCTAGATTGTAAGTCCGACGCGCTACCAACTGCGCTATGACGGCGGCACTTTGATTAAACAATTTCGTCATATCATAAAAAAAAAAAAATTATACGCAGACAAAAATACCGGTAAATGTAACTCATTGCCCCGGGCTTTTGGGGCAAAGTGTTACACCTTTGGGGCAAAGTGGTACATTGCATACAGTCGTCGCAATAAAGGGTGCCATTTGCTTTTACAATACCGGGATAAACATGAAAGGCCTGTTGGCAAAATATTATTCAAAATTAGACTGCAAGTTTTGCACACACTGACTTGGTCACCCATGACAAAAAAGTGCATTTCTTGCGCCTAACCACATGTTTCAAAACGTCGCCTTCATAATAAAATACTCAAACCATATCCTAATAACCATATCCTAAAAATTCTCTTTTTTTTTCTTTCTCTTTTAAAGACATAAACCATACATCTCGTATTGTATGTCCATTTGCGGAATAAAATCTAAGAGCACCTGTTACTACCGGAACCTACTGTAGCTTCGAATAAGTCTGAAAAGTCAGAAAGTATAATATGATCATGGCTGAATTGCATTAATTACTATTATGCCTTAGTCTCTTAAACTCTACATTTATGAAATTACATAAAAAATCTGTGATTAACCACAAACTTTTAGAAATAAGTTCATTGGACCGCCAAATCCCCGCTTCAATATGTCCGAATATATAGCGGACAAAGCGTTTTGAGAAAAAGCTGGTAACTCTTGCAACAGGAAATTTATCTTTTTCGTACAACGGTTTCTATTGGATATAATTAGATGTTAAATGATTTGCACAAACATTAAAACTTCGTCTGAAGCTTCTTTGAATTCGTTTCAGTCATAATCTCGTTATCTGGAAATTGAATAATGGCGCTAAACATATTGTGGGCAAAATGTTACACTGTAACACTTTGCCCCACGTCCCGTGTAACACTTTGCCCCAATCGCAACTTTTCGGAAAAGATACTCGTGCAAAGAAAAGAAAGGTTTACAATAACATAATCTGTACACAAAAGTAAGCTTCTGGATCTCGGGATCCCATAACCATATGACTTTCCTATTTCTTGTACTCTTATATCAGACGAGGCGGATATTTACGAAGATGGTAAGAATTTACTTTTGTGTCACAAAAATCGTTTTCTGATTCTTCTTAAGTGGACATTCCTATTTCATGAATCTAATATGCAGCAAAACATGCATAATCAAAAAACCTTTTTCTAAGGAATAACACCTGGGACATTAATGATGTCAAAAAGAAAATAGTTCAAACGTAGCACTTTGCCCCGTGTAACACTCTGCCCCGGTCTCCCCTAACGTATAATTGTTATTTAAATAAGTTTAAGAAATAGAATCGAATACCATAAAGAAAAAAAAGTTACACAACTTTTTCTACTTTAAACTGGCCATTTGTAAGCAATGATAAAGTGAAAGACCAGGCAGACAATGAAAATGTGTCCAACAATCCGACTGAATAAAGTTATGGCTTCTCGGTGCCCATCAGGTTAATTAAAACCGCATACATAACAAGACGAGACGGTCTACTGTTCTCTGACAATTTTAATGGGATGTTAACGGACAATCAGAGAGATAGGGTCTTTTTGCTATTATTTCTTAAAAGGGAGTTTTGGAACAGGATATTCTTGGCATGGTGTACGAGGTAAAGGTCATGTAAAGGTCATGTGCTCATCCAGGGGCGGGGACAAGGGTCCCAGACCCCCGTTCCCCTGAAATATCGTCAATAATATATACTAGGTCGAAAAAGAAACGCCGGAATACATAAAATATGCAACTTAGACGAATCAGGGATGCCTAAACTCCGCATGGAGGACACACACGATATTGGTACGTCCGGCCGTGTTTCGCAAAACAAAAAGGGTGTATTTTTTTTTACATATCCAGATGACATTTCATACAAAAATGAATATCAAAATCCAATAATACAATTTTTCCTTAGAACGATCATTTTAAGTGACCCGGCGTTTCTTTTTCGTCCTAGTATAGTTATCAAAATGAAAAATCAGGAATCATTTGTTCAATGCGCGAGCAAAATATCGTAAATACAGCTTTGTTTATGCTGAAGTTACAATATTTCTCGTCCACCATTTTAATTTTGAACCCACTGAAAAAACATTGATCTGCGCATGCCGATCCTGTAGAAAATGCTAAAAGTGCTGCATGCATAAGATTTCCACACAGGTGCATGATTCATAATTTTATGGAAGCCGCCATGTAAATTATGGCACATGATCTAGAAATAATTCAACGAGAGATTGAATCCAGCGTAGGTCTATCAGATTTGATCCAGAATTTTTCTCGGTGGGAGGGGGAAGGGTGAGGTTTCCTCAGTGGAAGAGCAAAATGCCGTAACCACAGCTTGAAAAATGTAGTTACGTCATTCACTCGTCCAGTAACTCACTGTTACCGTGATAATAATAATAAAAGCTTAGTATTCGTAGTAATTATGATAACAGGGATTGGTTGATATTTTGTTAAGTCTGACTTCCACCGAATAAAAAAAGTACTGAAAAGTCAGCGTCTTCGATATAATCCATGAATGAAGAGTTTATCTACACAGTCGTCGGTACAGGTTGCCCTAGGGATTAAAAGGTACTGATGCCGTTTGTAAGAAGCTCTCTGATTGGCAGTCACAGAAATCGCGTTTGACCTTTTGATTGGCCGGCTAAAAATAAATCGTACAGAATTTACCTATTCATTCAGTCAAGGTAAGGGGTATTCGAGAAGAAGCTATCGATTCAATACCCCTTGACTCGTGAAGATGAGTCGCGACATGACTGAAAGATTGTCAAAAGCGGCGAAAAAGCACATTCAAATTATTTTTGCAAATAGAGGCCGCAAAGGGTGAGACATAAATTTGAATCTAAGAGGCATTATTTTAACATCTTTTGCACAGAACCATCTACTGATGCCACAAAAATTGTAAAACTTCTTTGCTTTATGGCTATTCCTTAGTTGTTTTTATTAAATCAAATATTCAAAAGCGTGAAACGGGGTCCAAACTTTTTAATCAAAATTACTTTAAACTGAACGAGGAGAAAAATGTATACAGTTAAACTTGTCTTGAGCAACCAGTTAGAGGAACGAACAGGTCGCTTAAAGAAATAGTCACTTAATGTAATATTTTATTTTAATTAAGGCTTGTCATTTTGATAGTATTTATAGTTTTACGCATGATTCTTACTTAACCTTATGTTGTTTTATTCCATTAGAATCGTCTCATTGAGACCTTGGTCTTATTGGTTCTAAACAACATAAGATACAATTAAAAAATAAAATAAGTAAACAAATAAAAACATGATATTCTAATTATAAGAGTATCCACTTTTCAGTCAGAAATTTTGCAAACAGTGAAGGGGCTTTTGATAATGTTTGCTGCATAAATGTGATCACTTAAAAGTGTTGGATAATCGGGTTCAAACCACGACCGATAATCGGTTTTTAGTTGGAACTTGTGACCCCAAGACTCTTTCTGCAGAATTTTCTACCAACTTTATGGCTCAGCATGAAACAGTTGTAACTGCCTATATAATTATTTACAACTATATAACAACTGTTTCATGCTGAGCCATCAAACTTATGTTGGTTTCGGAAACAATAAATAAAGGTCTTCATTTCTTTTAGGAACTTATTAAGCGTTTATGAAATTTCTTAGTCGATTATCATAATCAGAAGTCCAAACCAACTGATTATCGATTATAACCGATTAATCTTCCCATCACTATCGCTTAATATGAGTGGTCGCTCGAGCAATATCCACTCCACGGTATTTATGTGTATAGTCCGTTTGACTTCTATATGGACCAACCTTTTCATCAATTACATAAAATTGCGTTTGAATGAAGGATTTCTATGTGGTAAAATATTAATTTCGGCTTAATACCATTCCAAATAATATTTTTTGGAAACAAAATGATTTTAAAATAATGATTTTGTCTATCTAGTTAATGATAATATTTTTGCATTTTCTGCTCTTAAACACGAGGGGTGGTGAAGGCTGTTTAGTTGTAAGAAAAGTGTAAACAAATCGTAAAAACACGTGGTTTTATTCTTAACATTTGACAGAAGAAATGTTCATTATTCATTATTAATTAGCACATCGACGGTCAGGACATCTTAAACTTAAATATCCCGTGATTTGTACCGTTATTACTCGCCTGCTTATCTAGTTTCCCTCGTGAAAATCCCAACGACTTCCTAAAATAATCCTTTTTGATTGGTCTAAATAAGGGAATATGAGTTTCATCTCAGAACGGATAGAAAACTTTTATAAATTATCTGGTCAAACAGTTTTTGTAACAAATACAGTAGATACTAAGATTTTATATCCTAGGAAGTAAAAAAAATCTACGAAATTAATTTTAAGAAACTAGTCGATTTTATACAGTTTATTACAGATACGAGTAGGTATGAAAGGCAGAAAGTTAACATGTAGACGGACGGACAAAATCATTATTTCACCTTCAAAAATTCTGAAAAACAAAATTCTTCATGGTATTAGTTGGAAAATATGATATGACAAGAAAAAAATACGCTTCATTAAATCGATTCTGAGATTTTCGGCGAAATGTTGGTCCATATAGAAGTCAAACGGACTATACTGTGTTTTGTGTATGACTCGGGTCTATGAAATGAGGCATGTGGAACTATGTAACGCGTAATTGAAAACTAAGATTACATTATGATGGTGTCGGTCATGATTATATTGTATTATCTTTATATCACTAGGCGATGAAAAGTTCTTATATTTGTTATTTATTTGAGCTGCGGTGAATTAATTACCAGTGATAACCAGTACAAATGAAGTTTCATTGGATTTTGGTTCACGGGATAGATTTAAAATGACGTCTCTGTTCAAATACGGTTGAATTTGCTCTGACAGTAGATTCTCAATTGACGGATCACCAGCCCCTTGACCTCAAAGGGACTCAGCACATGATAGAACAAATCTTACTCTGAATAAAATTCCAAGAACAAATATATACAAAAATAGCTTCAATTATAACAGTGTCCAAGTTTGGAACAACATCCCACTTGACATAAGAAATGAAACAAAACTTAAAATATTTAAAAAGAGGCTTACTAAGTATTATCTTGATAACCAATAAATGCTTAAAAAATGAATTAAAATAAGTATCTGTCAGATGTATGATTATATATATTGTATCAATGTTTTCAATTAATTTCTTGCATATGTTAATGAAACGGATGAGAAATGTGTGCGGTTGTGTTGGTATGTGTGTGTATGTGTGAGATAGATATATTCATGTATGATTTAATTTTCTAATGTTCTTTCAATGCTAGAAGGCCATGTAGAATATAAGATGTTGTTATACGTATCTTAACATGTTACCTTCTTTAAATAAAGATTTTATTATTATTATTATTATTATTAGATAAGCCTCATGAAATGATTTGACATGGAAAAATGAAAAATGGTATAAAACATAAACTATATTTTTTTATACCATTTTTTTCCTGTCAAATCATTTTATAAGGCTTATATATCATTCATGGGCTAAATCTCTGAGCTTGAACTTCGTCCTGATAAAAATTAAAATATGGGCCTCGTAAGACAAAAAGGGACCATCTGGGATCTCCGTAAAATATCTTTTTTGAAAAAGAGATTGGTTATAGTATATGTCAATTATAAGTCGTATTTCAAAAGTTCTTTCACAGGTAGGTATATTGATCATTGTAGATTCAGAAAATCAGTAAAGTGTGAAAATTATCGACCCTTGTCAGTCTGCGCAATCCACGAAGTTTGACTGTAGTCGACACTTTACGCACTGCCCAGATGGTCCCTTTTCGCGTGACGGGTCACACATGCATAAGCAAAATATCTAGTGATCTTATGACCATGAAAAAGCGACATAAACGCTAAAAAAGAAATGAAATAAATTAAAGCCCTCCTACATATATTCAGGAAGAAAGGATTCGTTAAGAATGATAGCGATCGAGCTAATGCAGAATTTGATAGGGAAATGGTTTTTAACGTTTTGCCCGTTGCGGATGCCGTCACTTAAAGATGATACAATAAAAACCCAATGTACCAAAATAGACGCTAGGAAAATAACGGTACACCCTGGGGTGATATGCGAAATCTCTTTATAATAAATTAATCTATCGCGTAGTTTCTGCTTATTATAAACAAATTGGTTGAATAGTTTAAATCGTGTGAGGAATTTTTATATTTATCATAGAAAAGCAATGGAGTTAGATTTATATAAAAGATGGATTATATTTGGGATATTCATTTTCATGGTAGGTTTTTGTTAGCACTAGTCTATTTTTCTATGTTTGTAAAATATATTGAGGTATTAGTTTATTATATTCCTATAAGATTGGGTCTGCTTATCTAAAACAAAATCAATGATTTGTATAGTTTTATAATTGATTTTCTTCATTTCTTACGGACAGATATACTGTATTTTCGGTTTCAATATTAACTGGGCGTCGAAAACGCGACGTCACTTCAAACAGAAGGGCTTTTAATGTAATAAAGAAACACTTCCCTGTTATCCGTACTTCGACTACAGTCATGCAATCACGAAACAAAAAACGTTTGCGAACGTCAAGAACTGTACCTTGTTTTGTACATTTGCAACAGTTTCAATTTTTCGGCCGAGCCCAGCTGGCTCAGCGGTAATACATGCGGCTATCAATCTTGGATTAGTGAGTTCGAACCCCGGCTCGGCCAACTTTCATCCGACATTTGACAAAAGTCATTGTGACACGAGTCAATTGTGTCCCACCTATTGCATTAGGAACATCTCATTTCATTGATTTTGTTTTATGCATCGTCATCCTTAGAAGGATCGTTGATGTTTGTGACGTCATATAAACCCACGTGCGGAATGACGCGCTTTCATGGCAGCGCCCGTATTATTCCCGAGGTCTATTCCGTAGAATCGCCGAGGGTTCTGATTGCCACCTATTGGTGTAGGATAAAAAAATATAAGTTGAATAAGCAGTTTTGCGCGGATGGAATATTGCGGTTGTACTGGTGTAAAAAACGACATGAAACCAGGGGTAAATGCACAGCCGTCGAGATATGACTGCAATGATGTTGAAACAACGGTTAAACCCCGAACAATCAATCAATCAATCTCAAACGTGTCGCAAACGTTTTTTTTTTTTTCGTGAAAGTAGGAGACTGGAGAGGATTTACAGTTTCGATGATTAAACTTTCGATCATAAAATGATTTGTGGCGATTATTTTAATTGTTATTTTTCCTTCAATCGACATTGGAATATAAGTAGAATTCGCTATTCTGACTCGTCGTTTTTATCCAAATACATTGCAATGACAAGTCACGATACCGTATTCGAGTTATACATTGGTCAACTATACTCAGTTCCAAAAGATAGCGTGTATTTTTAAATGTCGAATATCTCGTAACTTACGTTTCTTACGGTCACATAACCTCACATGACATGCCGTAGGACGACTGATTTACGATTTCTTGAGGGAAAAAATCAACGAACAAAACTATCTTGTGCCATCTTTAGTATTTCACAATTGGCTAGTGCATCCTACAGATGATGAATGGTAGTTTTGAAATTGCAATTCCCGTGCTTTATCTTGCAAAAAAAAAAAAAAATCTTTTACACACCTTTAAGTGTACATAGAGTATATTGAATAAGTGGTCATGGAATACTGAGTTTATTAAACGAGTCATCTATAAACAGATAAAAACGAAGCTGTGCCGAGTTTTTATCTGTTTTAGATGACGAGTTTAATAAGTTCTGTATTTTTTGAGCACAAATTTTATATTCTGTTTATAATATGACCCGAACTTTTGCGAAAAATCGTCAAAATTCTTGAAATTCAACTTTTCAATTTTCCGCGAAACATATAACGCCGTTTAAAACTGACGTCACAATATATACATATGACGTCAGTTTCGCGGTTACAAAATAGCGTTTCTATTCGCTCTGAGCTCATTTGCATAGTTATTCCACTAGTGTAATAACATCCGTGTAATATCAAAAATTTTCAACGTGGTTATTTCACTCCCGCGACGTGGGTCATATTATAAGAAAATGTAAATTACCACAAAATTACATAAGCATAAATGTTCCAATAGAACGCTTGTGTGACCTCTTTTTAAATCAATATAATATGACCTACGGCGCGGGACAGAAATAACCCCGTTGAATATTTTTGTTTTTACACAGGTGTTATTACATTAGTGAAATAACTATGCAAATAAGCTAAGAACAAAGAACAACCTTATTTTGTGTTAGAATAATAACGTCTTAGCGGATCTGCTGACATCATTACGGAAACGGCGTTATATGTTTCGCGGAATAATATGAATCGATGAATATCGAAATTTGCTCGTAGAATTTGTAGAAGTTCGTAAATGCAAAACATTATTGAACACTTTCTTATGGAACCCAGTGTATATTTTGCTCTGTGACTTCTATATCCAGAGACAAAAATAATTTTCTTTGAATTCTTGGCGTTTTGATACTAAAAGACTTATCAGACTGTATGAATACGCAAAGACAGCGCATGGTCAAATTAGTTTTTCATGCATTTTCCCAGGAACAATGAATTATCATTATTCATAACATTTATTCTTTTTATCACTGACAGTTTTATAATTCTTATTACCACAATCGTTATCATCAAACATCCCTGTATTCCTTTCAGGTTTCTTCATAACTTATATTCTTAACATCCGGCCGTAACATGCTTTACCGTAACTTGTTGTCTAATTGACTATCCATTCGGGTTGAATACGAAATACGTTGAAAACATCCATTTAATTTGCCAGATGTTTAAATCGCTGATAAGTAAATCAAACACCAATTCTGCAATATCTCTTTTATTTCGGTCGGAATCTTAAGTTTTAAAAGAGCTCAAAGAATATTCTAAATAAGCTTACGTCAGAAAGGAAGGTCAACAATTTTGTCAATAAGAAATGAAATTCTCAATTAGTAATAAATTCTGTAATGCCTACATTTTAGTTTTGTTCATCAAAATTCGTTGATTATGATTGAAAATTTGCTTATATTCCTGAGTGAAAATAATTCTATGTTTCATTATTGAAAAAAATCTTGCCTTTTTGCTGCATGATATTAAGCTGTAAGATATGAGGGTGTATTTGTTAATTTCATGCTGGTAAGAAACTAAAAATCTAATCCCACTCATGGACGAATTCGCTTCTTGTATTCATACAGCGCGATTATATTATGTTTTTAGTTTCATACCTTCATGAAACCAACAAGTACTCTCATCATCTCTTAAATACTCGTATGTTACATGTTACATAGAGGGGTCAGCGCTACACTATTGTAAATTAATATTTATAGGCACTTACAATAGTATTGCGCTGACCCTTCGACATGCCTTATGAAAATTATCCTCTCGGTATTTTGTAATGTGGCCAAAAGAAAAAAAAGCGATATCACATCAGTGTTGGATTTTTTTTCACTATAAAAACTTTTACTATCTTCACTTCCAATTCATTGGCCCGATTTCAATGAAACTTGGCATGAATGACCATCTTCTAAAGTTGTTCAAGAAATTTGAATTGACCTATATAACCTCTAAATAAGGACGTGGCAGAGCACTTCTTCTTTTCACTATAAAAGCTTGGAAAATCTTTTCCTCCAAAATCATTGTCCTAATTTAAATGAAATTTGGCATGGATGATTCTCTTCTTAAGTTGTTCAAGAAACTTGGATTGACCCCCCAAAAAGGGCTTGGCAGGATGGGGCTTTTTACACTATAAAACACCAAAAAATATTCTCCTCCCAAAACCATTGGGCCGGTTCAATAAAACTTGGCATAAATGATCCTTTGGTGATCCTCTTCTTTAGTTGTTCAAGAAATTTGGATTGACCCCTAAATATGGCCGTGGCAGGAAGGGGCTTTTTGTCTATGTAACAACTTAAGAATCTTTCCCCCCCCTTATCCGTTGGGCTGATTTCCGTGAAACTTGAAAAGAATCATCCTTTGGTGACCCTCTTAAGTTGTTCAAGAAATTTGGATTGACTTCCAAATTTGGCTTGTCGGGGTGAGACCTTTTTTACCATGAAAGCTTTAATAATCTTCTCCAGTGAAATTTGGCATGAATGATACGTGGGTGACCTTCTTCTAAAGTTGTTCAAGAAATTTGGATTGACCTCAAAATATGGGCGCGGTATCAAAAGGTCAGGGTTTTTTTCACTTTAAAAACTTTAAAAAACTTCTCCTTCTAAACCATTGACACGATTTCAATGAAAATTGGCATGAACGATCCTTTGGAAACAATATTATAATTTGTTTAAGAAATTAATTTGAACCCCAAATATGGGCGTGGCAGAGCGGGGTTTTTTTTACTATGAAATCTTTAAAAAATCTTCTCCTCCCAAACCATCGGCTCGATTTCAATGAAACTTGGCATGAATGATCCTTGTGTGACTCCTTTCTAATATTGTGCAAGATATTTGGTTTGGCCCCCAAATATGGGCGTGGCAGGGCGGAGCTTAATTTCACTATAGAAACTCTAAAAAATATTCTCCTCCCAAACCAAGCCCGACAATGAAACTTGTCATGAAAAATCCTTAGGTGACCCTCGACTTAAGTTGTTCTAAATATTTGGATTGACCTTCAAATATGGGCGTGGCACGTCACGGCTTGTTTTCACTATAAAAACTTCAAAAATCTTCTCCTCCAAATTCATTGGCTCAATTTCACTCCATTTTATATCATAAGTTCTGAGTGAAATATCATGTCCGTTATCAGTTTTTGGTTTCGATTATCCATTCAGTCGAATACGAGAATTAACACACGTATTTTATGTATTTGCCTTAAAAGCAAGGGTATTACCACAAGGCTTAACAGAGGTCACATGTCGTTCCATATGCCTGAGTTGACTTCTTCCCTCGTATGTTCCCTATAACTGGCTTACAAAAATCTGAAATCGCCGAAGATTTAAGGCGGCATCTGGACAAATCGAGGTTTTGGAGATATTTATAAATTAAATTGAAGTCTCTGACGAATTATAAGGCTGGTGGTGGATCACAAAGTATTCAAAATTAGTAAATTTGATCTTATTGGGTATTACTGTTCTTTCACTGCAGTTAAATCTCACTGCATTTCAAAACATTCGTCGAGATCTCTATACGTCCACCAAGCACATAAACCCCCTTTGGCTTACCGGGCCGTACATACTTAGCACTGTTTAAAGGGATTTCGAGAGAAATATCCAGGCATTTTTCGTAAATCAAGTCTTTAGAGCTTTTTATTCGTGTAGCCTTACAGAAACAATAATGGGTCTAGTCCGACCTTTTAATCTTGTCTAGACCCCGTAAACACCTATTATAAGAATTTAAGGGGCAATTAAAGAAACATCAATTGAGCACCCCGGAGAAAAAAATATTTCTGAGAAATATTTGTGGGCGATAGCGAGTAATTGCTTGAAAAAAGGAAAGGTTTTACGTTCAAGTCTGGCTACGATCGACACTTTGCGCAGTGCCAAGATAGTCTGTTTTTGCCTGACGGGTAACATCTGTTTTATTTCCACCTGTCTTATATATATACACAGTAAACAACCTCGTGAAATTGACACGATGAATGATTTTGGAACGATTTTGGAGTGAAATTGAATGAGTGTGTGGAGGGAGTTTTGAGTGAATTTTATGGGAGGTAATCTAATATCGCGATTTTTTTTCAGGATGAACAAAATAAGCGATATTGATAACCTCCCTTTAATACAAAATGCATACAAGTTCTGTAGATAGCTTTCTATTTCTTCAAAAACCTTTAAGACGCTTACAATTTGAAATTGGCAGTAAAATCGTGCTTATTTTCTAGCTCAATCTTTTTTGAATGACGTTATTGTTTCTATCTTTTTCAATAAGTTTGGAGCGATTTTGAATGGTTTGAGTGAATGCTTGGAATGAATGAATGGAACGTTGAGTGAGCGATTTAAAATGGTTTTGATTGAGACGAATGTCAATTTTACAATGTTACTTACAGTACAGTAAGTAGCATCGTGACATTGGCATTCATCTCGATCAAAAGTGTTCTCAATCACTGGCTTAGCGCATCATTCATTCGTTTATTCATTCCGTACACTCACTCAAATCTAGAACATCCCGAAATCATTAATTAACTCGTTGAAATCGTCTCCTTTCCCCCTCGCTCTCGGACTTCATTCAAATCTACCAAACAGTTCTATGACTTCATTGGCTGAGATGGATTTTGAAGCGTCTGTTTGCTCAGTGAAGCCAAGTAAACTAATCCAATTAGAGTACGATTAGTATTTTTTTAAAAGGGAGGTAATTTTATCTTATAACTATACAAATATCCGTATGATAACATCCCATATGATATTTTTTATGATATCACATAGTTATTTTTAGAACAATAATATCATGCAGTTATTTTTAGAAACTTGCATTTCAGTTAGAAACATCGACGAAAACAAGACAAAAAGAGGTTATAAGATAAATATAATACATACTAAGTGTATTGTATGAAAAAATATCAAACTCGGTCGTGAGATTTGATCATTGTCTCGGCAGAGCCTCGACAATGATCAATTCTCCCAACCTCGTTAGATATTTTTTCTCATACAAGACACTAAGTATGTATTATATATATATCGCTAATTTCGTTCATTCCATTATCATTCCAATTCCATCCACTTTGTCATTTTCACGATGTTATCATCTGTAGTTATTCGTGCATGCGAAAAGATAGTTTTAAAGTAATTCTTCTCAAGATGTTTCCATCAAGGCCCAATTTCGTATTTATAAGTATCAATTTAAAGCGTTTTCCTAAGGAAACTGCCATTGAAATAAGCCTGCTGCTTTCTGTTAAACTTTTGTAATTTGCATAAAATACAATTTACACCAAAGAATAGTCGCTTATTTCAGAAAATATATAACGTGTAAGAAAAAAAAAATTCTTTTTTTTTCTAGAATGATAGATATCACCTGCGAATAGATCTAATAGCTGTCTGGAAGGATTTGTAATTATGGTAGAATTGGTGTCATCCGTTTTTGTGACAAATGGCTTCGAACCGAGATCTTAAGATTTTTTTTAGTCGTAACCTACTTTCTGAAAGTTTAGAGCGTGCATTTAACAACAACAATAAAGCAACAAAACAATTAATTGGTTAAACATTATTGGTACCATTAAAAAGATTTTTGTGAAAAAGACTATATTTGCGAATTAGATATTTACAATAATACAGTTTATTTAAACCGGAATGTGTTATTTTCAAGACATGATTAACAATTGATTTTGCAAACCGAAATCTTCTATTGTTTTCCAAATATGGCTTATTTAGTGACGAGAATTCATGTCTATCTAAAGATTATGTGCACGATCATTATAATGAGTGGGAGTTTTGGAAATAGTAAAATTTTAATCCTTGTTAAGCTTCGAAAAAGAAAATTAACTAGTTTCAGCAAAGTTCAAAATATGGCATAATTATAAAACTTTTAGCGAGCATTATTCTAGCAGCGTCAACGACTTTATCGGTTAGACTCGATAAAAGAAATGAAATAGAGGATAAAATCGTTTGTTTCAGTAAGATCGATTTATTTATTTTGGAGTGAACAACAACAGCTATATTTTCCCGACGAGTGAAAAAACAAAGTAGATTTTTGTTTTTCACTCAATAATTGATAAATCGATCTTGTTCTAAAAAAACAAACGATTATTCTATTTCTTTAATGTCAAAATGAGACAAAATATGTAAATTTTAGGACGAATTTTCTGTAAGTACATCGGTTTGCACCACAATTGATATGCGACGTTTATGATGACGTCACATATTGTGCTCCGCTTAGATTACTACAGAAAGGGTGAAATGAAAGAAGGCAGAATATACATGTTTGATAATTTCACTGGTTAGGCGGTGAGTTTATCATATGATAATTTATCGTTATTTCACGATAATTTACCGAAAAAACATGATATAGCTTTTGATAATTAACCGTCTACATAAATTTAAGAAGTCGATCCTCATTTTCAAAGTCACGTCTTTTTAAGATTTTTATTCTTATCGGAAAAATGATTCGTTTGTTTGTTTGAATGGAATTTTTACAGCCGCTTTCAAAAATCATTAAGTTATATCGCGACGGCTGTAGATCTAACAATTGATTCCTGGTACTGACATTACAACCTCTCCTAGCCTCCGTCTGCTTTCCCACGTAGGTCTACGGCTATCATTCCACTAGTGGGAGACAAGTTGTCATAAAGAATGAGGGATCGAACCCGTGACCTCGTAATTTGGAGGCCGACGCGCTACCGACTCTGCTTTGAGGGTGACATTAGGAGAAATGATCTCAAAGCGTCTAATAACATGTATAAGTTTAAAAATAACATATTTAACCAAAAAATTCTGATTGTGGACAATCGCATGCGCGTAAATGCTTTTTTTTTTTAAAATTTGCCAATCGGGGAGTACAGCCTTACTCATGTTTTCATTGATGATTCACTCGTTCTTAACTCATCGTGACTTAATTAAGATGTATATCCGGAAAACAGATTAACAAAGTAACCACAAAAATGCCGCATCATTTCTATGCAATTGAGCTTCTATGGAATGCATATTTTAGGCTTATATCATTCTTCCAGACTGTTAAATTACGTTATCAAAAAGGCCATGTGAAGAACAAATCATCTTATATTTCAAAGACGAAAATGAGGCCCACATGGAAATAATCCATGAAGATGTACCCAAGTCCCCGTACTCTGACTAGGGTCGACACTTTACGCAATTGACATTTCTTGTTAGGATAAGGATTGTGTACAAAGGTGTGGCATTTCTTATTATTTTTAGAAGTGCCCAGACGTTGTGCTACTGATATCAGTACAAAACATTGATAGGATTTGTGTTTTTCATGTGTAGAAAAATTCAAATTTCTCTAAAAACTGTCATTTTGTGACTTGTGAATTTTAGGGTACATGCATTTAATTCTGTCTTTCGGACTTACTGATGCATGATTTTACAAAACAATCGGATAGGCTGATGGCTAAATGGCCCCTCTTTCGAAAGACAAAGTTGACATTTCAAAATGAAAGCGAAGAATGTGCCAAAAATGGAGAAAGGTAGGGTGACCGCTTAGAACTTTTGAGTAGTGTACACGTCGTAACTACATCTTATTCAAGCTGAAAATTTAATGATTTTGCTTAGATCGGAAGCAATTTTTTCTCGTAATGAAATCAATAATAAGCAGAGGTATTAAAACTATTTAACACGTCCGTTAAGTGCTGCATGCAGTGTTTAAAACAGTTTGATGCGTGTTATTTTAATATCTTTATAATAATTATATAAACGGCGTTAGGAGAATATGAATGAAACAGCAAATCTCTACACAAGAAGAACATTCTCTTCATGAGCTAAAATCACTTGTATAATATTTATCCACACCGTTTAAAAACCTGTAATGGTCCACAATATGGTAATGGTTTTGAACAACATATGATTCAATTAAAAGTTTTAAGGGTGGAATTTTCATAGTAACCAAAGTGTGCAAGAATAACTGGAAACACGTATTTTTTATCAAATTTATTTTCCTATTCTTCTGATACTATATAATTCAACAATATTTAATGTATGCGAATAATCTTTACGTTTCAAAAGGTAAAATAAAATTTCGTTGTATAAATATTTTATGTTCAAGGACTGAATTTCCTGGTTTTTTATCTTATAGAATTACCGAAAGAACTTTTTTAAACTTCTTTGTATTCACCGGATAATATTGTCCTATTTTCAAAATCATAATCAAGCTTCGTTAGGTCCTTTATTTTGCATTTTTTCAAAAAAACACAATTTTCTCGTAATATGCATGTAAAGCTATGCTGATTTTTTTTTTATTTTTTTTTTTGTCAATTTATTGTAAAGGCAAACCCTAAGATATAATTATATTTAAAAAGATTTGAACAAGTGCCCAAAGACCAATGTGGAAGATTTTGTTAGTAAAAACCTTGTAGTCTTGAACAATTTAGCTATTTTTGTATCAAAAGCTTCTAAGTAAGAAAATAATTCCTAGATGTATTACAAGCCTTGAAGGCATCTTCCGCTTTTTAACAAATCAACTATGCAAAAAGTAGATCGAATATTTTGATGCTTTTATTATTGTTTGTACTTTGATTTTGTTCTTTTGTTCGGTATGTAATATGAATCAGACTACCTTTAAGGCTTTCCGATCTTCAAAAGGGCAATATATAATAAGTATTTAGTGTTTTGTATGAGAAAAAATATCTAACGAGGTTGGGAGAATTGATCATTTTCGAGGCTCTGCCGAGACAATTATCAATTCCCACAACCGAATTAGATATTTTTTTCATACAATACACTAACTACGTATTATATTTATCTAATAACCTCTATTTGCCTTGTTTTTGTAGATGTTTCTAACAAAAATGCGAGTTTCTAAAAATAACCGCATTATATCATTGTTCTAAAAATAACTATGTGATATCATAAAAAATATCATACGGGATGTTTTCACACGGATATTTGTACAATTATAAGATAAATGTTATACTGTTTCACATAAAGACAGGCTGATATGCTGTGAAATGATGATAACTAAATGTATCTACTTAGAAATAGATAAATGAAATTAAAACTGCATCAGCTCAAATGATAAACGTAAGTAATTTTGAACATAAACGATAATGATAATAACATTTCTGACAGAAGTTAAAAGAATGTTATCACAAGGAATTTATTTCGAACGATTATATCCATAATGCCACTTACTTTCATCGTAACACGTTGATTGATGTCCCCCATTCCCATTCGGGAAAACGAAGCACAGGCAAATGTCTTAGACATTGTCATTCGGAAAATCACTCGGACTTTTCCGTAAAGAACCTCGGACGTAAGTGTAGTATATTTTGGTCATGTTTTAGGTAATCCGGCTCATGATGGTACTTTGGTTAATACGCTTGAAGAAAAAAAACTCCCCTAATGCTTTCCAATCGTCTGTGGAGATTTTTTCGGCATGATAAAATTTGAAAGCAAATCGAAGTAAAACACTGCGTTTTGTTTGCAAATCATATTGTGCCCAATTTAAGCCCTCTGTTGATTTTGTTTTTTGCAAAGTCATCTTCAGTAATGTTTGTGACGTCATATAAACCGACATGCGAAATGATGCGCTTTCATGGCTGCGACCTTATTAATCCCGAGGTCTATTCCGTAGAATCGCTGAGGGTTCAAGAGTGAGAAATGGTATCATGTAAAGCACATCTATAGCGTGTTTGAAATTTGGGGCATTCGCCCGAGCTTCTTTATCCAGAACACAGGGTAGACTTACGTTCAAGATGAAAGGGTTCGCGAACCGTTGAAAACACGTACAAAGCTGGATACAGTTTCTTAACGTTCTTAAACATGGCGAGCAAATTGTCGCATCTACGCCAGATTTCATGCTGTAGATACGTTAATTTGACCCCACCTACCAACGACGATAAATAACATTCTGAACACTCTATGGAGTTATTTATTTATTTATCAAAAATCGTAATCATATATTCTGCGTTATAAACGCACTGGCAGGGCGGGGCTTAGCCGTGACGTAATTTGGCGAGTTAACTTTTAAATATTTTGGGTTCATTGAATAGTAAGTCGGTAATAATCGTGAACGCGGGCAAATAACTGTTTCCTAAATTCTACAGGGTTCACGTGCTTAGAGAGAGTGGACACATTTTATTGTTTGGTTGCCAAAGCCTCGTAACTTCAGCTTGTTCAAGCTGAAGTTACGAGGATTTGGTTACCAATCTATGATTTAAGGTCTCTAGTTATTTATGTCGACTCTCTTTAGAAGTGAGTTATTTTAAATAAAAGCTGATTTACCTTAACCTTAAGTGCAACGACCCGTTACTTAGGCTCCGCCCTGCCAGGGCATTAATTATGGATTATAATTCATCTAAAAAGGGTTGCAGACAGATGGAAGCAAAATATCCGCATTCTTAACAGTGAAAGTATTTATCCTCGATGCTTATCACAAACGACTAGACAGGTTTTGCGAATGTTTCTAATTATGCATTTTATTTTGATTGAGATGCACGCGCACCGGAAACATTGAATAACGCACGTGCTTTGAAGCAGAGGATCGACTGATATTTCCTCTGTTATCTTGATGAAGCTATTTGTATCCTTGGAAGCGCCTTTATTTTTAGGTTACTGGACATAACAATACCCTTTTTATCTATGCTGCGGAGCCGCCGTCATAGTGCAGTTGGTAGCGTGTCGGACTGTCAATCTAGACGTCCCGGGTTCGATCCCCGCTCGCATACGTAAGATAAGTAGAACGTTCGTAACCCTTACACTATAAACTCAGCGGCTTGTTTTTCAGTCCTTTGTTTCTCGGTTTACAAGTTCTAGTACGGTTTGTCAAGTTCTCCCTCATTACATTTGGATAGCTCTTTGAAATGTTCGTCATTTATTCTTCTTTCAACAAGTTCTTATACAATTCTTTAAGTTCTCTCTCGTTATCAGACGCGCATCTTAACGCAGTGTGGTCGGGTTTGGCCGATGTCACGGACGCATCAAGGCGTATAACGTCCGTTTAAGCTCCAAGTCAGTACGTTCCATTACGGTCTTTCACTCTCTGATGAGTTCCATTTCGTTCTGATTTCGTTTTGACACGTCTAAGCGAAACTTAGCCACCGGGAAATAAATTTATATAACATTATTTACGTAATAATACCCCAATTGACCTTTTTCCGCTTGATAGATAATTCTAAATTTTTACTTCCGAGCGCTCATTAACAGTCGCAGATCCAGGCCTCAATTGGGCACTCAGTATGAAAGAAATTGGTCGCTTGACTTGTAACATATTAAATAAATGGGCCTATCTAACCATTACTGCATCATCATATCTGCTTTGTGAGGTTTTGCGTCGAGAATATTTTTATTCACTAAGAGGGGTTACTGCACATATCCATTAATAAGCGCTGTCAGTTATTGCAGTGCTATCTTGTGTATTCGTTTGCTTCCCACGATAATATATTATGTAATGCACAAAAAATAGAGATTCATTCTTTCTTTAATCATTTGTTTTAAAGGATGTGTGAAATATTAAGTCTAAGCTTGACAAAAGTATTACCTACATTTACAGATTTTAATCTACAGTCCGAGTGCTAATTCTAATTTATCACCAAAAGTAAGTGAGTGAGTGGTTTTGAAGAGGTTAATAAAATTGATACAATATCATAGATGTATAGGATCGGCAGTCATGATATACTTTTTTTTGACAAGATGGTAATAATCTTTTCAATTCTAGGCGAAGTTTACATCAGGGCCCGAGATTATAAAACTTTTCTCATGATCAACTTAAAATTTTCTCAAATTTCAAATTGAGAATCAAGCCGTAATTCTGTTTTAATACTTACATAAATGTATGAACATCAAAGATAATATCAATAAGATGTTATAAATAACAACTTATTAATATTATCTTTAATGTTCATACATTTATTTGAATTCTTGATTTGAGAATATTCTCAGTCGAGAATGAAAAAAAGTTTTAGAACCTCGGGCCATGATGGTAAAAATCAAAACCGAGTAAAAGATTCTTTTTCACACATTAATATTTTTTGGCTGTTAAAAACAATTTTTTTGGCACAACCAGATGACTGATACACCTTGAAAACGGGCGTTAAATGACGTCGTAATGACGTCATTTAGAATGTGATCCTACACATGTGTAGGACCATTCGGAAAACCACTCGGCCAATCTCACGATCAACCTCGGATGTACATAGACGGAATATTTAGAAAAAAAAATGGGAAAACTCGATGACGTCGGTTTAAATGGCGTTAGCCCTCGAAAATTAGAGTGAAAACATTCGACGTCGCCAAAGCTACTGGTTTTAGTCAGTGACGTGAAACAATCGTGTCCTTATATAGAAATATCTAGATTCTTAAATAGCGGCTGAAAAATATCTATTTTTGAGAATGAGTCGTCATCCTCAAAATTAACATTTTTAGCCGTTATTTATTGTAAAATATCAATCTAAAAATAGCGTCGGTTGTTACCGCGCTAGTTTTTGGTGGACGTTTACGTTCACCAGTGTTAATACCACGTTTGAACAATCCTGTCAGATGTTAATAAGTTTTCAAAACAGTAGTACTCATTAAGATTCAATTTACTCTTTTTGAAGAATTGTAACCGTCTGACAACTATGCATTTCAAAAATGGAGTGAAACAAGGAGTCTACGTAACTTGTTGCAACCTCAAAGACATCTTTTAAGTGTGAAATCATATTCAATTCTGAGATCGGGTGAATTTTTTGCTTGCGTAGAACTACTTTTCTGACAGAGTGAGTATTTTGCCCCTTATTTCTCAATGGTCAATGGGAGGTCACTCATGAAATGAAATTACTGGAATGACAACCTCCCCTGACACTACTAATGTATATAAAACAAAGGCAAATTAATGGAAATATCGGTATACACATGAATACGGATACAGTCTGCGCAGGTAAAGTAAAGCATTCAGGCCATGCGATAAAGGTTGATGCAAAGGGGCTTTACTTTACATTTCAACACACGAAAGCCAAACTCGAGACGAGTGTCTGCAATTTTTTACGCGTTTATATGAACACTTACCCTTTCTTTTCTTTGAGAATGAAAATCGCGGAACAATCAATTAATATCCTTTTATAGAATATTTATCTCCACTGGCCGAAGGCCACTGGAGCTATTGTCATGGCGTTGTGTCCGTCGTCCGTTCGTGCGTCCGGTCGTAAACTTTTTCTTTAAAAATCTTCTCCTCAGAAACTACTGGATAAATTTCAATCAAACTTCACAGGAATGATCCTAGGGTGATCCTCTTTCAAAGTTGTTCAAGAAATTTAGATCCAATGACAAACATGGAATTAATGGGCGTGGCTTATTTCCAAATATGGTTAAGAGTGGGTTTTCTCAGATTCTTATTGATGGATACCAATTAAATTTTACATGAATGATCCTTGAGTGGCCTTTTATAAGTCTATTAAAAATTATTGTGATCGGTAGAAAAATGTGTATTTTCTGGGCGGAGGTCATTTTTCTATATGTTATTTAGTCGAAACTTTGAAAATCATTTTCTCAGAATGTAACTGATGGTTTTCAACCAAATTTCACCGGAATGATCTTTTTTGAGTTACCCTTTATGAGTCTACAAAAATTACTGTGATCGGATGAAAAATATGTATTTTATCGGCAGAGGTAATTTCTCAATATGTTATTTTGTATAATCTTTGAAAATCATTTTCTCAGAATGTTATGGGTGGATATCAATCAAACTTCATTGGTATGATCCTTGGGCGACCCCTTTATCATGTAGCCAAAATTATTGTTATTGGATGAAATATATGAAACTCTGAAAATCATTTTCAACACCAGAAGAATCCAAAATATCTAAAAATCTAGTCAAAACCTTTCTTTTTTTCTTTTACAAGAATTTCAAGCCTGTGGAGCGACCCAAGCCATTCATAGCTTTCTAGTTTAAGCAGATAACACACTAATTTTAATAATGAGATTACGGAGAACTGATTAGCATTACAAAATAAGAATAATAACCTAGATCATCTAATTGTCATTTCTTTCCTTTTATAACAAATGGATCGGAGAATCACTGTTTAAACTACACAGGGAATAATTCCGAAAGTTATCGAAACCTTGTAATTACAGAACTTTGTTGACGATCGACAATATATGTTGAGAAACGTATATCTGAAGCAAGATGCGAACTTGGGTCTGGTCATTTTCCTTTTATCGTAATTTTACATGTAAAATTTCTCTTTTCTCCACAAATGGAGGAATCACCCTAATATGCCAACAGAAACGTCCACCATCAGTACTTTCAGTGCTTTGATTCTTACACTGTTTCCGCCTAACAAAATGCACAATTTTGTTACATACTCATCCGCCTTATATATATCCGAGGTCTGTTGCAGTTTACGGAAATGGCCGAGTGATGTTGCGAGTGCCTACACACGTGTAAGACAGGCTATCTTTGATGGTTGTTCGTAATAGAAGACGAAAGGGGCTATGTGAGACATCATAGATCGTAAAATAGGCCACTTTCTTTAAACTTAAATAGTGATAAATTTGTGTGTCGCTTTGCCCGACCCCCAGTTATTGAAATACATATACCATGCAATGGAACCTGTATTGACCTGATATTACCTGTCTGATAATAGGGCTGTATATTATGTTACATACACTTACATTGTTAACTTCTTATCATCCTTGGTTTGACGGATTGTGGGTATGATTGATATCATTTGCGCGATACTTTATTATGATAGCTGATCGACAATATGATCATTATATGAACGAAGCTACTGAAATTAACTTGAAAAGGAAGTGGAACTTACCAATAAAAAAAGCTATATAAACACTTGTTTGACAGATGCTTCATAACATTCCAGGCAGATCAAAATTTCGTATCTATATCTTTATTCAAGCTGTAGATGAGATATTTTGGTTACCAAAAGCGTATGTGATCATGATATGGACACTGCTAGTAAGAATTGACGCATAGTGGAAACCTTACTTGGATCTCAAGTTTTTGCAATTTTAATTACGTCCTAACGTGCCAATGTACAAATGACTTGGATAAATTATGTCATTTGACAAATCGCACCCACTGCGTTCATCTCACACCCTGTATTCAAATTGCTTGACACTTGAGAATCTGGCAGGCCTGTGTTGATAAAACCAACAAAACCTCTCAATGATAAAACGAGGTAATGTACCTGCATGCCAGAGAAACATTTGTCGAAATATTATCCACGAATTTTCCCCTGGCAGGGCGGAGCCTAAGTAACGGATCGATGCACTTAAGATTAAGGTAAATAAGCTTTTATTTATTATCATTTACTTCTAAAGATAGTCGATATAATTAACTTGAGACCGTAAAGCCATCTTGCATGCTTCTACACTGGGCACTTTTTTACTGCACTGTACCAGGTATAAGACTGTTGTAAAGCGTAGGATGGTAACCGAACCCCCCGTTACTTCAGCTTGTCCAAGTTACAGGGCTTTGGTAACCCAACAATGAAATGTGTTCACTTGCTCTAAGCACGTGAATCCTTTTGGTTTTAGAATACCGTTATTTGCACTCGTTCACGATTATTGCCGACCAACTTTTCAATGAACCAAAAATATTTAAAAGTTAATCGCCAAATTACGTCACAGCTAAGCCCCGCCCTGCCAGATCATTAACAACGCAGAATAAATTAGATCACTTTTTACTCTATGTATCAGCCGCCGTCATAGCGCAGTTGGTAGCGCGTCGGACTGTCAATCTAGAGGTCCCGGGTTCGATCTCCGACGGCGGCACTCATTCTTTCAGGCTATTTGTCTCTCACCAATAGGTCGAAAATCGTAGACCTATGTGAGATAGCAGCTGGAGGCTAGGAAAGGATGTGGTAGTTGTACTGGTGTGAGAAATACCAGGAAACTATTGCTATGTGCTACAGCCGCCGCGATATAACTGAAAAAATGTTGAAAGCAGCGTTAAGCTTCATTCAATCAATCAATCAATCAATCAACTTTATGTATTCCTTCATATGTGTTTAACCGTAATCACACTTACAAATGAATACGTGATATAAACTTTGGCTTTAAGCCGCACACCTTCAAAATTCTCTTCGTATCTCATACTTCAATACCAACAAGAACAAAATAAAGATTTTGGTATCTAAACCCTTATCCTGCTGAATTCAAAATTTGATTCAAACAAATTTCTATTTTTGGCATACCTTAACAACTCAAGTTCATTCGAAATTTAAGAAGAAAGCAGGCAAATCCGGGATGAGATCAGACCGAAATATACGTTAAATGAAAGATACATGTACATTAATTATTTCTAAAACTATTTCTATGAAACGACTCTGCATATTATACAGAAGTAGAAGATCTATGTACATTTGATACGCCAGAGAAAGGTTAACTAAATTTGTCCCGAAATGCAATACGAAACATGAGCTCAATTAGATTTGGTTTGGAAGAAAAAGGCAAGTACTAGTGCATGAAATATTTGGCGGTCCTTCGTAGATTTAAAAGGACACATATATCAGACCGTGATATAAGCATTCATCTCGGTCAAACCATTCAAAAAAATTCGCCCAGCTCAAATCATTCCGCTCAGATATTGTTCAGAAAGGCTTCGAAATCAAAATGATCAACATTTAATCCAAATCGACCAAGTAACTGCATGTTTTTATTGACTCGTATTAATTTACATGCGTCTTGTGTGTCTGTGAAAACAAAAAACCCAGAAAAGCAAGTAGAATTTATCAAAGGGTGGTAAAAAAATTATCATTAATTTCATCCAATTGGACAAAATTACCGATTATGTTTTACCTCGCTTGAACACCATTCAAAACTCGCTCATCATACCTTTTCCATTTTATTAAAAATCATTCAACTAGTCAATTTCACGATGTTCCTAACTGTTAATTATTCTATATGTCTGTTATTGTCAGGTTGCAAATACATCATACGGACAGGGTACTGTTTGTACTCAGTGTTTGGATGGAAACGGATGTGAGACGATACGAGGAATTCTGGGAATTACAGTCATGAGCAAGGGATACAATCCAGTGGTCAGGATTCCTGCTGGTTCCTGTAACATAAATATAACAGAGGCGGCCCGCAGTGCAAACCATTTAGGTATGGGCATTAGAGTTCAATCCGTAGATCTTTTCAAAGAGAAAAACATATGTTTGGATTCTTCATTTATAACCATTCTTTTAAAAATACAGTAGATTCGACTGTATATCAATTATTTGCACCCCGCACATTTAGTCACGTATACTGTCCTGTGTTTAGGATGAGAATGCAAAAAGCTGACAAACATGTTGAAAAAAAGACAATCTGCTAAGCACGTAAAGCAGCGTACCTTTTATTGAATGTTTGGAGAAGGTTTTCATATTGAGCGCAGAGATTGTGTCTGTATCATCATATATATAGTGTCTTAAAATATCAATGTTATCTGGTCGATGTTGGGAGAATTTATCATGACGAGGCTTTGCCGCGTCATGATAACTTCTCGCATCCGAGACCTGATAACACTGGTGTTTTAAGAGACTTATATAATAATCTATTTAACATTTTTAAGTACTGAACTATAATAAACCCTTAAAAATCAAAGAAAACCAGGTGGAAGTGAATGCAAATTGTTGCTAGAAATAGACTGCCTGATATCATATTATGTTATCAGACAGGTTCTATCAGGTCAATACAGGCTTCATTGCAATATATAAAGATTTTCTTTGATTTTAAACAAAAGTTACATATAATAAACACTAATTAACCTTTAGTTTTCATTGTTTTCGTGATATCACATTTTCAAAAACGACAATAGCATCAAAACATCATCAACAAGCTTCTGGTTAAACAACAATAACAAACAAACACACAAATGAAATGAAATTTTAATAGAAATTTTCCCCTTAGAATATATAAATATTGCACAATGTAAATGAGCTTGTCCAAAGCATTTCAAACAATTAACGGACCGCCAACGTCAAAAAAAATCGATTGACCTACCAATTTCATTATTTGTGCGTATTTCGACATATCCCGAATTGTTCTTGGAAGCAGCGATGATAAACTTGTCATTGCAAAATTCAAATATTTCTTCCCGATTTTAAAGTTATATAATTGATTAACATTCAGAAATATTTTAACCGAAACACATAAAAAGATTAATTCATTTGAACCAAAATACCAGAAAATATTTCATTTCTTGTTGATACGTCTGTTACTGTCAGTAATTTCATACAAAACAAATGTTAAGATATAAATCAAAGTCTAGGATTTCAAATTTAGTGTATTTGCACCCATTGCGCCGAAAAGACAGAGAATAAGGCCCATTAAAGATTTCAATGGCTAGAAACATTGAACGAAAAGGTGAAGTTGCTGATGATTTTGTCTGATTTATGTTCCCTCATTGGCTTGGGCCAACGATTTATTTTTAAAAAAATGCCTTCAGCATTATGTTTATGCTGAAGTAATATTTTTTTTATCTTATAACTATACAAATATCCGTGTAATAACACCCAATATGATATCACATGGACATATTTTGAACAATGACATTATGCGGCTTTTTTTGGAAACATGGCAAAAATTTGTATTTATGGTAGAAATATCGAAGAAAACAAGGATAACAAAATTATAAAATCAATGTAATACGAACTTTGTGAATTTTATATAAAAAATATCTAACTCTGCTGTGGGGAATGGTAATTGTCTCGGCAGAGTCTCGACAACTATCAATTCCCCCCAACCTCGTTAATCATTTTTTTTTTCACACAATACACTGAGTACGTATCATATGTTAACTTTTACAGCAATTAAAACAACAGATGACAAATATTTCCTGAATGGTCAGTGGATGATAGACAGACCAGGGCTGTATGATATGGATGGATCGCCATTACAATATTTACGAGACCAGGGCGAATGTCCAGGGGAGTGTATACGGGCTGCGGGACCTATTCCAAGGGAGTTAATTATACAGGTACATTATCTACATTTCTAATGATTTCTTGTGTTAGAGAAACACTGACTTTAGCATTTAGCAGCCGTTGCAGTTACTCGGGGTATGTATTTGATTTGCTGAATGTGATAAAAAGTCCCAAGTCAATAGAACAGATCGGATGGTGAAGAATCTGATCAGATTGTGATAAATCTTTACTTTGCGCACTAACAAAATTGTCAGAAATGACACACACAGGCTGAATTTCGGTTCTTTGAAGTTCTTTATCTGATACAAAACACAAGAGCCCCACATGTGAAGTTATGGATTTTAAAACATAATGTTGGCTAAAAATAGTCACAGTCCCAAACGCACACATCAATATATTTCAATCTGGATCGAGATGTTGATTAATTTGCTATCTTTGAAATGAAAGGGGTTAGAAGTCTTATTTATGAAACATGCAAACTACTAATACAAAATACCTTATGCTAGCATTCGTTAAATCTAAACAATGATACGAGTACATTTTACACTTCAAAGACGAGTGAATCCCTTTTTGCAACACCGCTCACATCTTTTTTTACAAACTTAATCGTGATCTCCATTATCTTTTGGGCATTTTTAATGACAAATTTCAACATTTCACCAACCAGTAGAAAACCAAGTTAGAAATTCAGAAGTTGATCTCATTTCAGTTATTATATCATGACAGAAGTCCGGGTGTCTATTACTCCTACCAAAAACCTCCCTATAATCCTTACATATATATCAACAACAACCGAGAAGCTGATCCAAATATTGTACCCCAAGATCCTCTTTCTGGCTATGGAGAACTGAGGGAAGGGAGAATAGGATCTCAATCAATAAATGATCCGGAGATTATAGATAAAGTTGAAATAGCAAGTGTCGAAACAACGACAAAGGGATCTTTTCCAGAGTTTTTACCCTACCCGAGTAGATTAGACATAGAACATAGAGGTCCCATTTTTAGCAGCGAGTTTAAACGATATCAACCAATAGAAAATCAGAAAGAAAGTGCCATCGATAGGATAGCCAATCAGAAATCCAGACAAGCATTAACGGATGTGACATATTCAAGGGGAATAAATGACGTAGATTTCACAATCGGAAGTGACGAATCGTTAGATTCTGACGATGAAGATTTCAACGTAATCGATAGAGACGAAATTGCTCATGAAACACTTGACGAGAAAGCAGAAGCGCCTGTTGTTAGTATCTTAGAGAAATATTCATGGAAAGTTACTGGATATTCGACATGTACAAGACCTTGTGGTGGAGGTAAGTAAAGGACCCATCACGCAAAAAGGGACCATCTGGGAACACTGTAAAATGATTTTTTGAACAGAAAATTGGGTCATTTGGTCAACCAGAGGTCGCATTTCAAAAATTATTTTGCTGGAAGGTATATTGAACATTCTAGATTCAAAAAATAAGCACACTGCGAAAAGTATCGACCCCGGTCAGTCTGCGCAAACCGCGCAGTCTGACTAGGGTCGACACTTTACGCACTACCGAGATGGTCCCTTTTCGCGTGACGGGTCACAAATAATCAAAATACACTTTTAAATGCAAGACAGAATATGATAAGTGTATTTTATTGTGCGTGACATTTCCAACAATTTGAGTGTGCGAGAGAAACAAACATTGAGCAGCATCGATTGCAAATAGTGTAATTGGACGACTGCTTGAATGTCTTTAGATACTTTGAGACCTTATCTATCCACAAAACGCAAAGAAAAGACTCTTGACAGAATGTGCATATGCACAGACTGGCCGGAGTCTTTGCTTGGCGTACATTTGAAGTTGTTGAAAATGTCACGTACATGCTCATTTATCAATAACAAAATTGATAGAGGTGAGAAGATTTGCCTTGGTTTTCGTTTCTGTAAGGCAAATATTAATTCATGCCATAATCATTTTTTTGCCTGAAAATTCTTGATATGTTCCCCCATGTAGTTGCCATAACGTCTCAATACCCTCACAGACAAAACCAAAACAACAACCCTGTTTTGCGTATGCGAGATGCGTATAATTAGGGCAACAGCGGGTAATACAAATACCTACATGTATTTACAAACAAAATATTTGATAAGAATCAACTAACAATTTACGCTCTGATCCCTACCCCAGCGAACTGTTTATGTTCACTGAATGTATTAGATATTCATCTTAAGAATACTGGCCGTCCACGAAAAACCCCGCTTTGGAGGAAACGTGTGTCCGCAACATGCACGACTCAAGAACCAGTGATTGGTATGAATCTCAGACTATTCCTAGAATATCTAGCGCGCGGACCTACGCCAATACTCCTTGAAATTATTTTACATGAATTATGAAATCTATCATTTTGAATTCCAGCTATAAATATATATATTCTTTGAATTATGATTCTCGTTCTTTCCGAAAATTGAATTTGAATGAAACTACGATGTTGCCTGTTAGAAAGTCTCGCAAGAAGTGACCACGTATACACTATTCGTCTATAAATAGAACACACTGACCAAACCTACGTAACCGGTTTTGGTCGCACTGATTGAGACAGCAATTCTCCGCTATACGGTGTAACGCGGAGAATTATATGTCTCAATACCCTCACAGACAAAACCAAAACAACAACCCTGTTTTGCGTATGCGAGATGCGTATAGAACAAATTCAAAGCATAGAGAAGTAGGGCATTCAAATTCAATTTATTCTCACGTTTCAGAATTTCCAAAAATGTTTAGAAACATATTCGTATTATGTATTATAAATCTAAAGACTTTGAAACCATCAATCGTTTCTCTAAAGAATCAGCGATATAGCCGTCTTTAGCAGTATCCGTTTTCCATCGTCCATGTTTTTTCAAACATCTATCTGAAATACCCTCCACGTTGGCAGCACATGTGGCCCCACTAGCTCTCAGAGAGTGTGTCCCGAGTTTAAGCCCCGGTGCGACCATTTTCAGTTTACTGATAATGCACTCTTTTGCTCTGGTATAACTTAGAGGTTTATTTTCATTTATCAATGCATATTTTCCTTTTGATTTCAACATTGGCCTAAAAAGATAAGAATCCTCACTAACTGAAAGACCTGCAGATGACATATATTTTTGTAACATGTTATAGGGACATGCTACGGTTTTCCCTCTTGCAATCAAAACTTCCTTTCCTTGCCTGTAAATATCTGTTTTACTTTTTCTAACCTTCAAAACTAAATGAATATCATCGAAACGCACATCGGAACATAGTAGAGAACTCATTTCGTTAAATCTGAGAAACCCCGAGTAACAAATTAATATCATTGACAAATCTCTTAAATTCACAAGAGTCATATCATTTTTAAAACGATTACAAAGCTCAATTAGGACATCTGAATCTATTAAGTCTTTTTTGTTGGTTGGTTTGGATCGAAGTCTTTTCGCAGCTAATAACAAATTCTGCACAATAGAATTATTCGTTGGATCCGAAAGTCCATGAAGTGAATGTATCCACTTAATTGAGTAAACTATGGCGGAAATTACACTGTACGTTTTGTTGTCGTCCAACATATTCGTCAAAAACGTGGCCACCACCATAGGCTCCGCTGGCTTAGCGCTTAAAGAATGCTTAACACAAAACTGACTGAACACTTTGAAATACCCACTATATTTCTTTACTGTACTATCGGCATGAGAATTTAAAAGATATCTTGCCATATGTTCCGAGGTATCGTCCCCCGAGTGTATACCAGCCGTTGCCATTTGGCTCTCTAAATACTTGGTTAAGTCAAGACCTGTCATAAAAGAAAAGTAAAATAAAATTGTGGCAATAAAGCAAAATTGCATTGTTATACCGCAAAATCTATTTTTAATGCCAATAGATCGAACTGCAATGGATCATTTTGAAATATACCATTGTTCCCCTTTCCTATGCGAATTGACCCTTTTCTTGGTAGATATCGAACGTCTTTGACAAACTTTTTGAATTTTCCATCACGTTCGCATAATAAAGGCCAAAACGGAGCAGACGACCACTTCGGTGTTATCAAAGTGCCTTTGGCTTTATCTATTTCAAGTTTTTTCAAGCAATTTGCAACAAGCCTAGGAGGGGGAACAATCCAGTTATTTTCTTCCTTCCAACATTGGTGGAAAGCATTTATGCCTTCTGTTTCAGGAACCCACCATTTCGAGTTAAAACGTACACATTTATTATTATAATGTGAAGAAAATCTATCAATCGTGTGCTTACCCCACACGCTATCCAACCAAGCAAATATTTCGTTTGAGACCGACCAGTCATCGCTATCAAAGCACCTACTTAGATGGTCTGCTAACTGGTTTTTCTCCCTAGGAACCCATTCGGGACTAAATTTAATACCATTCAGATCGCAAAATGCGTTTACTGAAATTGCAATTTTTTGTAGATCTTTTTTCCCACTACCATTTAGCAATACTGAGCAGACGTTTTTGTTATCAGTATATATTTTAACTGAACAGTTACGAAGTACCTGACCATGACTTTTTATTATCCTAGATACGGCCTCCGTTTCCCTCCAAGTTGAACTTTTTACCTTTTCGTTTTCGTCCCAACAACCAATGACATACAGACTACACTCTTGTATTGTATTTCTATAATCGTGAACTTCGCTCTCTTCCGCGAGCCGATGTTCAAAACCCGGGCTTTTACAACCCTCACTCATACTACTGACCTCGTCAAACGAGGCGCTCACTTCCGGGAGCCAATGTAATGGCACAATATCGGCCGTACTACCCGCTACCTGGGGGCTATATGCGCTCAAAGCGCTCTCTCTAAATAAACCATTTTTAACTATATACCCACCGTAACCAACGCTACTGGCGTCACTGTACAGTAGATAATCATGTAACACTAATTCTTGCAAGGGTTTTCCGACTTCATTTAAGCTTTTCACTGAATTTTTCCAGTATCTTAATTCGTCCAAGGCTTTACTAGAAACAATCACGGGCGAATTCCAGCTCGCCCTCGATAAGATACAATTGTAAGATTCCCTGGTCTTGTATCTTACCCTATTTCCAAACACTGTATAAAGCGATATGATCTGTCCTATAACAGACGCTAATTTTCTTACCTGTATAAGGTTGAACTGATCCAGATAAATAATATCTAAAATTGAATCTATCGACTTTAACAATCTACATATTCTTTCCTCCGTTATGAAAAGACGGTTCAATATAAAATCGAATACATGTCCTAACCAAGTAACCTTGTGAGATGGTTGCCATGTGCATTTTTCATCTGCTATTAGAAAACCAAACTCTAACAAAGTAGATCTCGTGAAATTACTCGCAAACAGAGATTCCTGTAAATTTTCGCTGCCACCTATACCGTCATCTAAAAACATGGCAATTTTTATACCCTGTGATCTTATATAAGCAACAACTACGCGAGTCACTTTTGTGAAAATATGTCCAGCAGACGAAATTCCAAACGGTAGTGAATTATAAACATAAAACGATGTTTTACCGTGAACGGTCCATGAAAAACCTAGATATGTCCTGTGATCGGGAAAAATATCGATATGATGATAGGCACTTTTTAAATCAAAAGTGAAAAGATATGACCCTTTACCGAACAAACTTTCAGCCACTTTTACATCTTCGAATTTAATGTTAAATAAGTGCAGATGTTTGTTAATGTGTCTACAATCCAAAACAAGGCGTGGTTTACCTTTTCTGCTGTAAGCAACTGTCAAAGGATTTACAACATAGGGTTTTTCTTTTGTTAAACTAATTACCCCTTTCATAAGTAAGCTCTTTATTTCTTCACCGACAAACTGTGGATTATCTCTAGCGGATTTATTGTTTTTGAGAAATTCAGAATTCGGTGAGGTTTTGAATGGAATTTTGTATCCTGAACAGACTACATCATAAATATACGCTGAAGCGTTTGCTGATTTCCACCTACTTGCCATAGCTTTAAGCCTTCCCACAGGCGAATAAATTGGAGGAATTTCAGCCTGCTCGGGTTCTTTTTCTAAACTATTCTCTTCCTTATCCTTAATGAGAGAATATGAAAAAGAATTAATACTCATCTTATTGTTCGATGATCCAGGACACTCTTTTCTCCAGTGACCAGCCTTACCACACAAAAAACACAACCCTGGCTTTGTAACGCTAGATGTAGCTGTAGACGTAGAGGTAGCCGACGGTTGACTCTCTGTTCTCCGATATGGTGTAGCCCTATACTGTTTCGTCTTTTTGGTGCGTTCCGCCTTAAGTTTCTTTGAAGCCCTAGCCTCAGCCTTGTACATTCGACGTTCATCGTCCGAATCATCTGCCAGTGGGTTAGACTCGTATTCATGAACCATGCGCCATCCCAGCTCGTTGGAATCTGCCATCCTTATTAGTTTTTGCCTGTGAGCTATCATATCTTTGGCTGAAAACAATACAAAATGTACTCAAACAGGTCTCAGTAAAGTGTTCTGAACTCATTCGTGTTGGTTTTCAACCTAATCATAAGATGTAAAGATGTCTATATAGATATATAGAATTATAAATAAATGGGAAATAATTTTCATACCTAATAAATATTACAAAATAACAATAATGTAGACCGTTAATATCCACTCTATAATTGAAACGGCCCTACTAAAAATCCTGCGTAAATTCTTTTATGTCTGTCATTTGACTTAATTTCTTTTGAGTCTTGTCACCGATTAAAAAGTATAAACTTTGCCGAATTATCCTTTAAGCATAGCCAAATTAACGCTGTGAAACACACTTATTCAAAACAGTAGAAAATTATTATCAGTCAACTGAATATCTTATTTATCAAGTCATAATTATTATCAATACACATCAATGTAGTTTTTATTCATTTAATTACCGTGATAATTGGCATCTTAATTAAAGCGGTACGGCTTGTTAAGAAAACTATACTTCTCTGCGCTAAGAAATACCTTCAGTAAGCTTATCCAAGGCTTGAGCAGAGTTTAACTCAATAGACTGTTCTACATCGTTCAATTTATTGGAGACCTTGGCATTGAAACGGAATTGTTCTTCGTTACTCTTTCTTTTGAACTTGGGCGTGTCCGAAACTAACAAAGAATTTAGTTTATTAAGCTGGGAGGAGTTGCTGGATTCACTTATCTTTTCAAATAAGCTGCCCATTTCACGCAGTAATTCTTCCTTCTGTTTAGCAAAGGCTGTCTTCATCTTGCTTTCAACCAAGTCATGAAGTCTATCTGTACTACCCCGCTCGTGTTCCATTTCAACGTCCGACATTCTGAACTACGATGTTGCCTGTTAGAAAGTCTCGCTAGAAGTGACCACGTATACACTATTCGTCTATAAATAGAACACACTGACCAAACCTACGTAACCGGTTTTGGTCGCACTGATTGAGACAGCAATTCTCCGCTATACGGTGTAACGCGGAGAATTAATTTTTTCCGCGTTACGCTAGTATAGCGGAAAAAGGCTGTCTTCTTGTTACGCCTCAGCTAAAGGTAAATTGTTATGAAGTTGTTTTGATATTCTGACCAATCAGAATGCACATGTAAGCCGTGGAGGGGTAGAGAGTATAGGATTAAATCAGTTCTAGCGAGCACGTCAAATGATACATAACGCGATGGAGTCCTCGAGCCGGTTTAAAATCCTTACAGTCGAATAGAGCATGTCTACATAGCAAACTTCCAGCGTAGCGAGTACCAATATTGTAGCCATTTTCAAGACTCAACGAATGGAATTCCGAGAGCATAGGCGATACAGCACTGTACAGATGAATGTCGTTTTGTTACCAAATAGAGAAGTGAAGAAACAGATAAGTAACTTTGTTTTACACGTACGGCTTATAAAGTAAAAGGTTTCTTGTTTTGATAGTACATGTGAGCAGGCCACAAGATGCCGTATTCTTCAAAACATGTTGAAGGCGGCGTAAAAATCCATTCAATCGATCAATTGATTGTTCATGTCATTTAACATGCCATTAAAGGTCGCATTATAGGACCAGATTAGTCTCGAAAAATACAAACTGGTATGAATCAAATAATGCTAGCGAGCTTGATGTTTTTCTTTAGAAAAGTTAGGCTAAGGTAATTTGTCAATACACCAAAGCGGGAAAAATAGCATATTAATGGGTACCGACTTTTGTCGTATGCTTGAACTCAGTTAATGCATACATGTATAGACATACATTTAGAGTGGGGCCTTTAAAGATTACTTATTACACTGAACTTGATAGGCGATAGCTGTTTCTCGATACCCAATTAAACTTGTGGACAAATATCTTATCGTAATCTATTTTGTACGATAGGTCTGGCAAGGTAGAATACGCTTATTATTCATTCATAACTTTGTCTCTGTTTATTATGATAACTTATAGGAATATTGGTTATAAAAGAAAGTTAATCGTATAAGAGTGTATACGGATGCATCGACATGCACCAGTGAAAAGGCTGTTAATAAATATTACTTTCATCCGGCGATGCCAAACGTTACAGACGTGAAGTCGTACGGCTGTATTTACGTGTTTATGACAAATTCAACAAACATTATTGAGTACCCCGAAAGTTGTATGTTTTTTGGCAATGTGGCCTAAATGGCACGGATGGCAATGTGGGCCTGAATTCCATTGAGATTATCGAGTTTTTTGTATCTAGTACTGCGGATGTAGATGGCAGATCGGTTTTCATGAACATTAAGTGACGCTATATCGCCACCAGTTTAAGTGTCGCGGATTGATTAACCGCTCTATTAAAGATGAATAAGATTTAGTTAACAGACATCAAAATTTGCACAGAGATATTTTGTTTTCTGTTTGACTTATCTTGATTTACATTTTATTCCCTAACAAAAGAGCCTAGCAGGGTTTTGCTTTTCTAGTCTACAATGAAATGTAATTTTTTGTCCATCCCGTAGTTCAGAATAAGTATTCGGCATCAATTAGCAATTGAAAGCTGCAATTCGAAGGTCTGAGATAGTTGTAAATTGCTTATATTTCTTAAGATCGGGTTTGGATTAATGTATATATAAAGGGAAGCCCTTGTCCGAGGCGGAATACGGCACTGTCAGGTAAAGATTTGATGAATTACGGAAAAAGCAAGTAAAATTTGTTAGGCTTTTATGACATCTTGCACGTAGTTATCAGCACAATGTGTACAAAAACTTGAGTATACGTTATTTCTTTAATTGAAATGGACAGAGACGTTCAACCAATCTCAGTTCATTTGATCTAGTTTTCAGCAATATTAGGCTGTTATAAGTAAGTTTATAATTATTCCGGTATCCTGAGGAATGTTGTTAGCAAGGAGAGAATTGTGAGCGAATGCCGGATCTACTGAGAACTTGAGGGGCATGACTTTTCTGGCGCAAATGATTCTAGGTTTGTTGCTGCCGATGATATTGCTAGGCCGGCTAGAGCGTTTGTCACATGTGTATGAACTCGCGTTCAAACTGGGATCAGACATATATATAGAGATACCGTTATTGTTCGTTCTCCCGTAAAGAAATGTTTCATAGGCAGTTAATTTGAAATGTTTTCTGTTGTATTGTTTGAGTATACGCGTAATGCGGTTATCTGGTCCTTTGTACGGGCGCCTTAGTTGAAGGCTTGTTTGTATTACCCTTTGTGCGGGCGCCTTAGTTGAAGGCTTATTTGTGTTACCCTTCGTGCGGGCGCCTTAGTTGAAGGCTTGGTTACGTTGCCGTTTGTGTTGTAGGTTCGCTAAATACACACCCACAAAAGGAAACTGAAGAGTCGAGAAAAGCGACTAAAGTGAACTGCGCTTATTTTGAAGCTTAATGGTTATCAAATTGAGTTCAATTACAGAAAAAGCCATTCAGGCTATTGTGACAATGCCGAGTTAGTACGGAAAGAGTAGAAGAAATGTTGAAAATGTATTTTCAACATGCTATGTGATCAATTAAAATGTGATAATTCAGATTAATAAATATGAAATAATTTTTTTTTAAAAAAAAAGGCTATTCCCTAATTAGATTATGAGAAAGCTGTTTGGCAAAAAATCGATCTGGGCCGACTGGCAAATTGCAATTAACTTTGAAATCATAGGCGATAGGTTGAGATGAAATCACTATGAGTCGATTTCTGTTCCGAGAGGCGAATCGGTGGTTTGATCACCTAGGATGTTATTTGGTTTGGTTGACGAACGCACAAACGTTACATAATGTCTATATTAGTTTCATCCCGTGTAATCTGGAGCGAGGAGTTTTTTCAAATATTTTATATTTATTCCGTTTCATTTAGAATGAGTAAGAAATCTAAAAATTTCTTCGGAAAAGCTTTTTCGCCTTGGAAAAATTGGAAGGTTGAATTTAATAATCTTATCGAACGTGCTTGGTTGAGTTTAAAGACGGGCACGAATTATGTTCTAGGAGGGTTCAGTGTCAAATGCTTACACGATTTATATTTTTTCAGATTATAGGCAGGCAGATGGCATCCACAGTTCTGATATGATATTCCGGTTCACTTTCTACGACTTCCTATGATTTCAGTTGCTTACGAGAGTGCTTTCCAACGATGGATAAAGATTCGCTTGTTATGTATTTCAAATTGTGAAATCTTCGTGTAAAGCTTGTCGTGGTAGCTATGTGTTTTTAAGAGAAATAGTATTGTTTTATGTGAAATTGTGAAGTCGAAAGAATGGTGTTTTTTACGAAAAAAGTACATTTATCTTCAGGGTCCAAACGACAAGTATGCTCGGATCAGCGAAGAAATCTCATTGGGGAACCCAATAAAGAGAACAGAGACCTTATGGTTGCGGGCTATGTTAAAACATCAGACGATTTATTGTTTATCAGAAATTTATTTATATTGTTTTACAATTTGTAAAATTACGCAGTGTAATAGTCTACATGGGCTTTTTTATGTAATATAAGTTAGAGTACACAGTATATTTGACCAGTATAGATTTGAATGAGAAGCATTGTACGGGTCCAATTGCTTCTTCAGATTAGCATCTTTGTGCGGCTCATAGCATACATGGAAGCTTGTTATAATGTTAGTATCTTTGGTCGAACTTGAATAGGTCTTAAGGATTTTGTATAACGTTTCATTGCTTGTATCGATCCTAAATTGAGCTCAGAAATCAATACCAAAAGAATTTGAGCGCAACTCCAGGAAAATTTAACAGGATCCGGAGAGTGAAAGAGCCAAGGCTTCAAAAGTTATTTTTCCGTTTGACTTCATAGAGTCGCAGAAATCTTAATAATGTAGATGTTCCCTTACTTCTATCTTTTAAGGAGTTCTATCTAGCATGCGTCGCAATCGGCAATAAAGTATAGAAAAGAGATTGTTGTAATTTCTGGTATGGAAGAAGAGAGCGAGGTATTTAGCAAAGTATAGAGAAGACTTAATTTTTTCCGCGTTACGCTAGTATAGCGGAAAAAGGCTGTCTTCTTGTTACGCCTCAGCTAAAGGTAAATTGTTATGAAGTTGTTTTGATATTCTGACCAATCAGAATGCACATGTAAGCCGTGGAGGGGTAGAGAGTATAGGATTAAATCAGTTCTAGCGAGCACGTCAAATGATACATAAACGTTCAGTGTCATTGTATTTAATACATAGATTTATATAGAATATTCTGTTATTTTGTATAGACTATGCGAAGTCCCACGCATACCGCTGAGGAGGGCGCTGAACTGTTCTGGGATACAGCTTTTTTTTTCAGAGCCATCTTCTCTGTTTTTACGGCTGGACGTCGCGTTCCTTGCTATGATGCGGATCTTTTGTGAATGCATTGTATTGTACCTGTTTCACTCCATCGTTGTGTATCTAGCATGCGTCGCAATCGGCAATAAAGTATAGAAAAGAGATTGTTGTAATTTCTGGTATGGAAGAAGAGAGCGAGGTATTTAGCAAAGTATAGAGAAGACTTATATTTCTCCGTATGTAAAAGGGTTTAATTATGTGTGGAAAGCCACGCCAAGTTTTCGGTTATTTCAATCTCAAAAAACATAAAGAATGCACCACCAAAAAATGAAATGAATTTAAAAAAAATGTTATTAACAAAAAAAAGGTCTTTTCTGATAACACATTTATTGTCATTCTATCACTACATATTATTGTACAGGTGTATGTGTTTAAGGCCAGAGGCCAAAGAACTGAATAAAATAATAGTCATTGTCACTGTATATAATTGAAATTTGGAGATGAAATTAACACCCAAAAAACAAAAGCCACCATCGTTATACCTACGAGTAACGAATTACTGAAACGAATTCTAGTTTTGATAGACATTCTTCTTAAATAAAAAATACATATATACGTAAAATATGTATTATGTTTTAGCGCGAACATTTGACAAGTTCGTCTTATTTAAGGTTATTTCAAATTTCTTTTACTATTTAATTCCAAAAATTCTACATTTCCATTTGTTTACACAGGAATGCAAGAAACAGTCTTTACCTGTGTGAACACTACGTCACAAGAAACAGTAGAGGATACATATTGTTTAAACACCATCAGACCAGAGTTAGAGTACAGGGTCTGCAATATAGAAGCATGTACACCGAAGTAAGAAGTTGGCCTATTATAAATTGAACAGCATGAGAACACGTCAAAGATGAATGTCTTGAAGCCAATTTAATGCTGTACCTTTTATATCAAATTATAAGGAATACCCCATTGGTTATAAGGCCTGAATGAAAATTGTAATATACTTGTATAGTAGTTTTCTTTTTAACGTTTTAGTTTAAAAGGTAATATTAAGATTCAGTCAAGTATTTGTTAATTTTTAGACAATATATGTAATCTTTATTTAACGGCACCTTATTCAAAATGTTTATTCGTTCCATAAAATTTCATTTAAGACAACGAACTTCCTCAGTTTCACTCACTTTCAAATCTAATTTGTATTTGTAATCTATACTTAATTTAAGATGGGTAGAAGGTGTCTGGTCCGATTGTAGTACCACTTGCGGTCAAGGTCAAATGACAAGGAGTGTCACATGTCAACAGCGAATATCCGCTACTGTATCCCGGCCTTTGACGGATGAACATTGTCTGAGTTCGAAACCAGCTATAACTCGTGAATGTCTCATAACTAATTGTTATAGTTGGAAAATAGGAGACTGGGAAGAGGTACAGCTTTTATTTCTCGATATATGGGAGACAATCATGTATTGTGCTCATAGAAGTAAAAGTAGCATTTATTCCTGCATGCACACACTCTTGCTCTTCTAGATCAGATCGAAAAAGATCAAACTGTGTCCATAAATATGCTAAAATGATTAGGTTCGTTTTATGCCTTATTTTAGTAAAACGATATCGAGCAAACATAAAAAAGCTATACAATTTTAGTTCGTTTACGAGTTTGGGGCAGATTTTTAAATGGCGTGTTGGCAATGTTATTTATGTTTATCTCGTTGCCAAGACTTTTTAGTCGGCAGTAATTATTTCGATCCCCCTCCCTAAAAGCACTATTTAAAATTGATTTCTGATACATGTATATATCACCAAAATTGAACCAAGCTTTGTCATGTCTTATCAAATACATGTATATATACGCCCTATATCAGATTTATGGACCTGTTGCTTCTGAATTTGCATCCAGGTATATCATTTAAATCATTACCAGAACACAACATTTAGAACTGGTTCAAATTGAAGACGTGGCACACGACAATTTTTAGTTGATGAAATTTTAAACACCTGTGTCCGTTTTTTGATGGAAAACGTTGTGGGCAATGAAGACATTGTTGGTTTCAAGAATTGCCTTCATTGTCCATGATGCCTACCAAAGCTTGTCTCTTTCGGGACACCAAAGAGTAAGACAGTGTGAGCATGGTTTAATGAATAAAAGCAAATGTCATCTGTTCAGTCGTGTTTCTGCTGGCTAACCGTTATCATTTATTGATACGTTAATACACTGCAGGGCATTTTTTCAGGAAAACATTCTTGCCCACATCTTCACCGTCCGTGATATATGTTTGTTTTTTAAAGAAGCGATATCATCATCTCTCCAATTTTAATATTTTCCAATTTACTGTAGGTAAAAGGTTAGCCATAACACTTGACAAACACCTTTCGAAGATGGTTACAAAATCCGTTTGTTTTGTATCATTAGTTAAATTCGTTGACATGATAAATAGGGCAATGCTGAATAAAATGTCCGTTATGTCATTCCGTATTTGACTTGGCGAACACGGTTTTATTCCTGACTAAGCAAAAAATTATAAAGTATCTTCTTTATTCAAATTTCCGAAACGAATGGAAACCGTCACACTCCAAGAGGCTATTTATAAATTTGCCTTGTAATATCAGCTTGCGACGGTCAGCCGTCATCCATTCGGAACATCACTCGGCCATTTCCGTAAACTGCAACAGACCTCGGATGTATGTAAGGCGGATGGGTATGTAACAAAATCGTGCAATTTGTGAGGCGGAAACAGTGTAAGAAGAACAAGAGCCATGTTGGACATGGCAATCCCCCGCCGATAAAGCTTGATAGTAAATTGAAGCCTAATAGATTAAAGGCTCTACTTTAAGAAATTAAGCCCCTACAAAATCTAAGTCTTTAAAATAACAAAGGGCAATAACTCCAAAATTATGCCAGAGTTATAGTTCTTGTGCACTGCACTCCTCTCCCATGAGATCTTTCTACCCATAAAGTTTCAAGCTGATAGCTAAAATACTTTAGGATTGATTGATTGAATGGGGTTTTACGCCGCTTTCAACATTATTTCAGTTATATCGCGGCGGCCGGAGCACCTAACAATGGATTCCTGGTATTTCTCACGCCAGTACTACCATTACATCCTTTCCTAGCCTCCGACTGCTATTTCACATAGGTTCACGATTATCTACCCATTGGTGAAAGACAAACGTCGGAAAGGATATTTGCCGCCACCGGGGATCGAACCCACGACTTCCAGATTGCAAGTCTTATGCCTAACCAACTGCGCTATGGTGGCGGCCCCCAAAATACTTTAGGAGATATGCTCCAGACAAAATCTAAGTCTTAAAGATAACAAAGGGCAATAACTCCAAAACTATGCGAGCCAGAGTTATAGTTCTTGTGCACTGCACTTCTCTTTCATAAGCCTATAGTCCCTTAAAGTTTCAAGTTGATAGCTTTTATACTTTAGGAGATATGCTCCGGACAAAATCTAAGTCTTAAAAATAACAAAGGGCAATAACTCCAAAATTATGCAGGTAAAGGTTGTAGTTCTTGTGCACTGCACTTCTCCTTCATGAGATCTATCCACCCATAAAGCTTCAAGTTGATAGCTATTATACTCTAGGAGATATGCTCCGGAAAAAATCTAAGTCTTAAAAATAACAAAGGGCAATAACTCCAAAACTATGCAAGCAAGAGTTGTAGTTCTTGTGCACTGCACTTCTCCTCCATGAGATCTATCTTCCCATAAAGTTTCAAGTTGATAGATTTTATACTTTAGGAGATATGCTCCGGACAAAATCTAAGTCTTAAAAATAACAAAGGGCAATAACTCCAAAATTATGCAAGCAGGAGTTGTAGTTCTTGTGCACTGCACTTCTCCTCTATGAGATCTATCCACCCATAAAGTTTCAAGTTGATAGCTTTTATACTTTAGGAGATATGCTCCGGACAAAATCTAAGTCCTTAAAATAACAAAGGGCAATAACTCCAAAATTATGCAAGCAAGGCGTGTAGTTCTTGTGCACTGCTCTTCTCCTCCTTGAGATCTATGTACCCATAAAGTTTCAAGTTGATAGCTATTATACTCTAGGAGATATGCTCCGGACAAGTTTAGTGACGGAATGACGGAATGACGGAAGGACGGAATGACGGAATGACGGACGGAGAGCATTACTATATCCCCTCGCCGAAAACGGCGGGGGATAACAAGCACTGTAGATCTATATCTTTTACAGTAAATAACGGCTGAAAAATCTTAATTTTTGAGAATGACGAATCATTCTCAAAAATTAAGATTTTTTCAGCTGTTTTTTTAAGAATCTAAAGATATTTAATTAGGATACGATGGTTTCACGTCAGAAACTTAAACGAGTAGCGTTGGCGAAGTCGAATGTTTTCACTTGCAGTTTCGAGGGCTAACGCCATTTTAACTGACGTCATTGAGTTTTTCCAAGATTTTCCCCTGTATTTTCTGTTAAAAAGTCCGTCTATGTACATCCGAGGTTGATCTTGAGATTGGCCGAGTGGGATTCCGAATGGTCGTCATCGTGAAAATAAGAATTGTTGTGAGATTCCATCTCGATAAATGGTGATGGTCAACCGCCAGATTCCCGACAACTGAAAGCGGCTACATATTTCAACCGGTATTCTTGAAGATTTAGTCTCTTACAGCGATGTGTTTTGATTGTCCTATCTGGATATTTGGTAGCGCGTCGGACTGTCAATCTAGATGTCCCGGGTTCGATCCCCGACTCCACTCATTCTTTCCGACTATTTGTCTTTCACCAATGGGTTGATAATCGTAGACCTATGTGAGATAGCAGCTGGAGGCTAGGAAAGGATGTGGTGGATGCACTGGTGAGAGAAATACCAGGAAACCATAGTTAGGTGCTCTAGCCGCCGCGATATAACTGAAACAATGTTGAAAGCGGCATTACACTCCATTCAAATCAATTCAATCCTATCTGGATATTTCAGTGTTCTTCAGTTTGTGGCATTGGAACGAGAACGCGACGGATAGAGTGTGTCACTGAACTCGGTGACGTAGTTGATGACGAAAATTGTGTCCAATCAAAACCAACCTTTGAGGAGTCATGTGACATGGGATCGTGTGCACGTCACTGGTACCATTCAAAATGGAGTGGATCTGTAAGTTATCGTTTTATTGCATTGTTTCTTACACTGTTTTGAAATTTATATCGTATTCTAAAATTTTCTTTTATCTAAATTACAATTTTCCAACCATTTCTATTTAGATTTTCTGCTAGATTTTTTTATTCTGCGGAATAGTGTCATTTGGTATCCACAATTATTTTTTAATTCAAGTATGTAACCTTATTTTTTTTTTCAATCATAAAGTATTTTTTTCTCCAATTTCATTTAGTGTATGAACAACTGTGATTCTGGGTTCGTAACTCGCGCGGTCCATTGCGCTACAGACACTGGTATTGTTTTACCAGACAACCAATGTGACCGAGAAGACAGACCAAAAGAAAGAGAGGCTTGTCGTCAGGGTGTGACGTGTGGGGGAAAATGGTTTGCAGGTCCTTGGAGCAAGGTAAAGTATAAATATATAATACGTACTTTGTGTTTTGTATGAAAAAAAAATCAAACGCGGTTGGGAGAATTGATCATTGTCGAGGCTCTGCCGAGACAATTATCAATTCCCACAACCGAGTTAGATATTTTTTCATACAATACACTAAATACGTATTATATTTATCTTATAACCTCTATTTGCATTGTTTTTGTAGATGTTTCCAACAGAAATGCAAGTTTCTAAAAATAACCGCAATTTATAATATTTCTAAAAATAACTATGTGATATCATAAAAAATATCACACGGGATGTTGTCACATGGATATTTGTATAGTTACAAGATAATTTTACATATTTATGTGATAGAAGTCTAGTTCGCGCCTAAGGTCGTAGATATACTTGTCAATTTTTACCTATTTTTTCAAAAACACATCGATTAAGGAATTGTTTTCGATATCATACTTTTCAAGTTAGTTTTGATCTGCTAGACGAATCTCTTTATTTCTATTTTAAGTTAGTCACTCAAAGACAAGATAAATATATGAATGTATACACCAACAGGACTACGTTAAGACGTTTTTTTTTTTACATACAAAGGATATTTAAGAGCATTGTATATGTATAGGATAGAAAACGAGAGCCGTGGTATATGAGAAATGGAAATGAGCGTCAGCGAGTGTTTATTTCCTATATACCACGGCACGAGATTTTCGATCCGACTTAGACCTCGCTTTTCTAACAATGTCTGTATTTTTACCCGAACCGCTAAAATGGGTTAATTCGCTGTAGAAATGTGTAATTATGCTGAAATTACTTATTAATCTGTCTCCGTTACTTATTTCTGGTCTTTTTCATGTTTTTGGAACTGCTTGCACGACATGCTGCCATCGTATATCTGTATATACAACACTCGTAGTTGTATCTGTGATATATATATTTGAAATACTGTTCTCGGATTGGCAAATTAGCTTCAAGCGTGGTCCAAATTACAGATAACGATTAAAAAGAAATTATTTATAGAATTTTACCCGTTCCCCAATGTCAATTTTCATTTAAACTCTTATACTTTTAAACTTTTTTATCATGTATCTATTAAGTGTTCTCAATCCTGTGGAGAAGGCGTCAAGACCCGCATTATCGTGTGTATGAAGAAGATTGGGGATCAACACGTTGTCACGTCAGATAATAATTGTGTTGATGACGAAAAACCTGAAAGCACAGACACCTGCACTGAATCGGATTGTGGTCACACGTGGTTTATGACTGAATGGTCTGAGGTGATCTTTTTCATTGTCTGGATCTTTCTAGTTTTCTTTTTGGTCTATTTTAGGCTTAGTTTTAGCGCTCTAGTGTAAGAAAGCAATTTCGGAAAATATAGAAATTGCATGTTGCTAATACTCTTCGTCATTTTCATATTATTTTCTGAAAACATTTTTCTTCACAGGCGTCATTAAGTGGGATTATGTGGGAGTAGGCTATTTCCTTAATGCTTTTTGAAGGATTGTCAAGAAATAACGGTAGATTATCATTTGATAAACTAAACGGCTAGCCAATGAAATTATCAAAATCTGAAATATACATCGATCTAATACTGAAACAAACGATCATAGTCTATGTACAATTGTCTACCCTTTCCATTTAAAGTGTAGCGTAACATGTGGAGGGGGCTTCAAATCACGCTCCGTATTGTGTATGCAAGATGGCGGAAACTTATCTACTCTTTGTGATGTCAGTCGAAGACCAGAGAATTCCTTACTATGCAATACAGATAAATGTTGGACACGGCCAACACAGTCTAGTAAGTGTCATATTTACTGCGACGATTTTGCTTTATGTGATCATTTTATAGAACAAGAGGACGATGGTAGCCCTATATTACTCACTTCAGGATACAAGTTTAATATCTAATGAATTTCCGTCTTTTGTAATATTCATGGAATCCCATTTTCGTTTAATGCAACAATTTCAATTATTAGTCATTTGAAGACTTTTGAGTGATAAATCGATGGCTCAGTGTGAAACAGTTGTAACTCCCTATAGGCATATAGGGAGTTAAAACTGTTTTTCACTGAGCCATCGAAATTGGTACTGTAAATAGTTTGGGCATCTTTTAGACAATCCTCTCGGTTTTGACCCTCTATGCTGAACCCGTATTATTCCTATTTGGCAAGAGGTATAGATTCCTATGTACAGTCTGATCTTAGTATATACCACCAGGTTTCCGTTTTTAAGCAAGACAATATCAAGAATTATATTTTCAAGCCAAATAAGTGCACCCAGTGTTTTATTCGGCATGACAAGAGTTGATGGCCTGCATCATGTTGCTTTATGTTAACAGTTGATATTGCTCGAGCAACCACGTCTACAAAGCGACCGATTTTATTAAACGGGCATTGTAAACCCATTTAATGAAGCAAAATGTCTGTAAAAAGGGCATTTTGTTAGATACAGTTGGTTATTATTGCTTCTCATGCTGTTGAAACCCGTTTGAATCGTCTCAATGAGACGATTCAAATGGGTTAGAACACCATAGAATTTAGTAAGACTTAAATGACATTCCATATATGCCATAAAACAGAGCCGTTTTATTTTTCATGAAATAATGCATTAAGCGACCATTCCCATGAACGACCACTTTCGTGCGGTCCCGAAAGTGGTAGTTTAACACAATATTTGCTGTAATTCTGTTTCAGAAAAGGGCTGTGTAAACAAGTACCCGAACTGTCACGTTGTAGTGCAAGCAAGACTGTGTCGATACTGGTATTATCAGAGAAAATGTTGCGCCTCTTGTTCTGAAAATTTACATAGTGCTATCAACTAAAGGAACAGGATCTCAAATTACTGTCGTTAATAATGTGTTGAACCATTAACACGCGAATATTCTCAAAATTTATTGTTTTCATTGTCAGAGGCGATTCACCATTTACAATAGATTGTGTCATTTTTTTTATTTTTAAAAAATCATGATTCAAAATTCTTTATTATTCTGCTTTGATTTTTATAGATCTTCATCCCCACACATTTACAGAGGTATGATATCGTATTAGTACAATCAATTTATTTTCTGGAGTGTTTCTGTAAATAGTACATGTAGTTTTAAATGTACACGTAATACTAAATCGATAGGCTAACGAGAAAACGTCAATTCTAGACAACAGATAGGCATGGTGGCATATTTCTGCCACGAGATGCAAGATATTAGTATTATGATAATTCAAACAATATCATGATAAAATTGTTTTCAGGAAATTTTATCACGTATGTTAAAATTTTCTCATTAAAACTATCGTGATATTTGTACCTAGTATTGTGATTTTTTTCTACGATAATGCCCACAACTGACATCGAGATAAAACAATCATGAACCAGAATTTGACATTCGCAGTAACTATTTTTAGATCATGCCTTTCGGAATCATTTTATTTTTATCATTTGGCTTATATATTTTTTTTGATAAAATTGCATGTAAAGTTTAATTTACCGTGATATTTTTAAAATTATTATGATAATGCTATCTCGTATCTCATGGCAGAAATGTGCCACCATAGATAGGTGCTTTTTTTAAGATTTCATACTAAACTATTTCACCATTTTTATTCAAAATACTTTATTGTTGGTTATCATTGGAATCGTCTTATAAAGATGATTTGAATGAGTACATACAACCTAGGGTTTCATTAAGAAAGAAAGGTTTTAGATTGGCATTACCACCTCTTATGTGTATCTCTGTCAATTTATTTGATAGAATGGAAAGCTATGCATCAAGTGATGAATATGATAGTTCCATCATATTCATTCCCTGCTATAGCCCCCCTACCATTCAATTGGTAGCAACAGCATCACAGCCATGAAATATTATTTAATAGTTCCGCATTTCGAAACTCGCGGTCTTTCATAATGTTAACCGAGGTTCCCGAAAGAAATCATTAGGAAACCTCGGTTAACACTGTTAAAGTTCTTGATTTCCGAAACTTGCGAAACTATTACGGGTTCACTACTAAATTCTATACAGTTGTAATGGGCTGAAGTATTGTATTGACGGTAGGCTTTCAAGCTTTATTTAAATGTAATTATAGTTTAATGTATAATAGTTTTGTGATAATAAATTTGTTGTAGTTTATATTTTCTACGGGGTATGTTTGTAGAATAAAATACTAGAAAACATGTGAGTTTTTTATTTACAATGGGTTTCGCTAAAAGATACATTGTAAGCATTCCGCTCAACTAATGCGGGTCTTTGAGAAACGATTTTGGGTCAAACGTTAAAAACAATCTCTGACCCAGAGGTTGTTAAATTAAATACAAACATGTAGTAAATAGAATTGTCTCTTTTTTTGAGTTAGATATATAGATAATAGGCAATGTTCTATTGACTCAAACTTTACAGTTTCTCATCATTTGTTTTACCAAAAACACAGATAATAAATCACATAAGCAATATCTAGGAATTGATACATGTTTATCACAAGTAGACGACGTAATCAAATGATCTCAAAATATAAAATAAGTAATAGGTAGATTTTCTAAATTAGAAGAAATGCAATTTCTAAATAAATAGTAACGACTTAACTATTCAACTACATATAAACGTAACAGTCATTTTTCGATAAGTACGTTATAAATCAAACTTGGCCGTCGTGCAAAAGGTTCTTTGCTGAAGATGGAAAGATTTTGAGTCGTTTTAATAATGATTTTGAAAAGTATAGGCAGCTTGAATAAATTTGTAATGGACGATCAAGAAGGGGTTTCGGGGTTTCAAACGAACTCCCTTTTGAAGCACAATTATTTCAATTTCAAGCAGAATTTCAATTGACCCTTCTCCTACTGTTCATGACATATTCTTGTGGTGAGCAAAGCTTTGGAAAACAGTATAGGCTAAGATCAGCCTTTACAATTGTGCAGTCTGATTTTACAATGTACTGCCTGTCTACTTGATTTTTGTGGTAAAAATATTAAGGCAGACTTACAGATATGTACAGAAAAAATGGAAAATATTTTGATTTACATACAGTTGCAATCTCGGCCTTCATGATTTAGTAAAATACAAATTATTGAATTTTTAAAAATTCAGAGAATAGAATATTGGCAGCATTGTGACGAAACTTATTAAATTTTGGCAACATTACAATGTAGCTAATTAAAACGGTCACGCGATTATGGGTATAAATGTGATTATTACACGTACATCTATATACTTTCGTGACTTCTTTTCTATTGCTTTTTGAACAAGAATATTTAGTCGTTGATGTTTTATTGTCTTGTTGGTATTCAAAATCCATGTAAAAGAGAACAGTCCCAACAGTTGATCAAAATGTATCAGTTAAAATCGCCTGGCCGGTCATATTATTCATTTAAACCGGAAGTGGAGTTTTAGTTTGGGCCATTTAATGATAGCCCTTTGGATAAGGTCAGACCCCATCTGATTTTTGGCCTTCTTTTTTCTATACAAAGTTGTCATACTTTCTTGTGCTTCACCACAATCCACAACACTATATATTTACTATTTGTATATTTTACGTAATAAGCGCATTATCTTCATTCATAGATCTATCTTTGGATACTAAAAAACCAGGTCAATTAGGGTATAGTTTTTGGCTATCAAGCCAGAGTAAAGGCGCCGTCTGTTTACCATCTGTGAAGAGGACAGTTAGTTTGGGTTCGCCTTACCCGTCCCTTATCTGTCCTTTCGGAAAGAAAATCGTGCACAAAAACAGATCGAACCAAGCGTTGTATTAAAGAAGAGATGTAAACCTAGTAAAAATCAAATAAATATGCACGTGTATCACTGTTCTTCCCTTCAAAAAAAAAAAAAAAAAAAAAAAAAAAACGTATTCAAACCGCATTATTTTTTATTAAAGATCTACTTTTATCCCATATAGCGACCTCCGGAAGTACATTCCATTGAGGTCACTCCATTATGGGCTATAGCTACGACCCTAAGTTCGCTCACCGACGGATTGCGTTATCTTTCAGCTATTCGGCCATAATTTTGCAGACAAATGACGTTAAAATATCAAAAGTGGTCTGTAAAGACGGAGATTAAGGGTGAAATGCAACCCCGATCTGAAACTCGGCGAATCTTCGGAACTGATACCGCCAAAACTACTAACGTTACACTTACACCCGGGGCACTTTCCAGTGCCTAATGAGGCAAACCGGCAGCGATCGGTTATTTTCGGAGACTACTTAGTCGAAATGACAATACAATTTTCATATGTTTGCTTCAATAAAAACTCGACTTAAACATCGAAACCCTGATTTTTTCAAAACTCACACATTTACAAAAAAATGTTTGAATCGTTTTTCGTAGAAGGGAGTTTAAACGTCGAACGTTTAGATCGACCGATTTGCTCTTTTTTCATTATCATTACTTTATATGTATAGTATATATTCTGCAGATTAATAGAACGTTTCAATATTTGAAGTTATGTCAAGAACATCTTGAAATTGACACGATGAATGATTTGGAATTATTTTCGAAAGATTTTGGCATGAAATTGAATGAGTGTGTGGAGCGATTTTTGAGTGAAACAAAGGGAAGATAATCCAATATTGCCAATTTTGTTCATGATTAACAAAATTAGCGATATTTATTACCTCCCTATAATAAGATTTAGGTCTTTTTTCTGTTTGCGTGTCTTCAGGGACCAATCAGCCACTAAGTTACCGCCACACCGGCCAATAGAATCGTAGAAATAATTTAATCGATTTGAAATAAATGTTGGTCGTCTTGAACGTTTTCAAAATGTTTTTTGATGATTTCGGAGTGTTTTCGATCGATTTGAGAGAGTGTTTGGAATGAATGAGTGGAGCGATGAGTGAACGGTTTAGAATGGTTTTGATCGGAATGACAGTCAATTTCACGATCTTACTAACTGTATGTGTCATAACGGAGGACAAGGGGTCGGGGCTAGAGACCGTTCAATTGACAACCTCGAAAAGAGATTCCCGCCGATTGCGTCGATTTTTTTTTCTGAAACAATACGAGCTTTTATGAATGTCTTGATAAATAGTTACAAATGCTTTTAAATGCCATGTTTATTTATAATCTTACATGACGATTATTCGAAATATCAGTAACTCAGATTTGAGATTTGATATCCTACATGCATATTGAAAATCCTTAATTGTCAAGAATTTCAACATCTCGAAAAGTGAACATCGTTTTTGTTTTTGTTTTTTGTTTTTTTAAAAATACATAGATATGATCAATTCTAATATTTACTAAATAGAATAACTCGTTTTTAATGATACAAATCTAATCACTGAAACATAGTTTTCGCACATTTCGTACATGATAATGCAGGCTATGATATGTTTTTTTACACAAGGAACTGAAAGTAGAAACATTTTAGTTAAAATGAACTTTAAAGTTTAATAATTAAGGGAAAATGTCAAAAGTTGAAGGCTGCTATGGGATAGGAAAGGATGTGATGGTAGTACTGGTGTGAGAAAAACCAGGAACCAATTGTTATGTGCTCCAGCCGCCGAGATATGACTGAAATAGTGTTAAAAGCGGCGTAAAACACCATTCAAACAAAACCAAAGTTGAAGGTAACGTCGTCTTTCGCAACATTGCACATCTTTACCAGTTATATCTTTATATCATTCAACGCACGTAATATTAAAGAAAATAAAGGCTAATTCATTTGTTCCATTTTTGATTGTCCTAACCAGTTATTTCTCCATTCTGAGACATAAAATTAAGTACTTTCTGAGGCCTTGGTTGAATCTTTGTCTGAATCTAATTCAGTAATAATGGGTAATGTTTTTGCTCAACATTATATTTCATACTTCTTACGTGATTTGAGCATGTGCATGAGATATCCAACAATTTCTAATATGCGCAAAGGAAAGACTCTGACCAGCCTGATCCGCACAGTCTGACCAGATTCTTAACCATGCACTTGGTAGATAGATGAGGCCTCAAAGCATCTGTAGACCATAGGGTGACTCTATATTTACAGTATGTGGCTTTCTACGCTACCCAGTGTTTGCACCTAACGAACGTTTCAAATTGATGGATATTTCACGCACAGCCTCATTTGTTTGTTTAGCAGTCGAGCCATAGTTCTGTACATGAATGATTTAGAAGTAATATTGACCTTGGAGATTGGCATGAGTTCGAGAGAAGTGCCATCGATATCACAAAATACCATCAACAATAATAAGCTATCTCAAAATGTTTCTTGTACTGGAAGCCATATAGTTTGCAATTTTGTGAAAATGACCCATTTCGATCAAAATCACTCGCTAAAGCACTCATTGATCAATTGATTCAAAACACCCACACCATTCAAAACACTTCGGAATCGATCTAACGATCAACATTATATTTATATAGATTTAAAAAAAATCCGTGATTTTTTTCTGGTGTTGTTTTTAAAGCGTCTTATTGGTCCGTGAATATAAACAAACAAAAAAAAAGAAAGTAATAAAACATCGCTTATTTGAAGAAATAAGCGGTATCATATTACCTCCCTTGAATTCAAAACTCGCCAGGCTTGCTATTTCAATTTCATTTGGAAATCATTCCAAAACCATTCACCTTGTCACTTTCTTGATATTGTAAACTGCACTGTAAAAGGGATAAAACTCATATGTAGAGGGTCAGTTTAAGATATTTAATCCTTTTTGGCACTCTTCTTTCCCACTGTTTGTCTCTCACCAATGGGTTGACCCAATCGTAGACCTATGTGAGCTGGCAGCTGGAGGCTAGGAAAGGGTGTGATAGTTGTACTGGTGATGGAAATAACAGGAATCTACTGTTTGGTGCTCCAGCCGCTGCGATATGCTGAAAAAATGTTGAAACCGGCTTAAAACTCCATACAATCAATCACTCAACCTAAGGATAATTCCTGTGAAATTTGTTTGGATTCTGTCAAGTAATTTAAGGAGGATTTTAAATGAAAATGTGTAGTTTAGCTAATAAAAATCATCACACTCACGCATAAATCCACAAATCATAACCGCAAAATGGGAAATATTCATCACCTTAACTTTCGAAAAGAATAATAAAGTAAAAGAAATAAGATAACAATGAAGTAGGAGAGATTTTAATCAGATTTATTAACACTAAGTTTTAGTGAAGTTGCAAATAATGCGTTTCGTGTTGGTTGTTTTATCACTTCCCTAAAAATTCGCCAGCCCTGTGTTCAAGATAAAGGCGTTTTTAAAACGCTTGAGAAATGAAACCCCGTTTTGCACGTGGTACTCACGTGCAAAACAGGGTATAATTTCCAAACGTTTTTTGCATCCTGAACGTAGACTGTCTATGCAGTTGATCTTTTCTACTCCTCTTTCTTGTATGCGGTCGTTGTCTGTTCAGTTGTGTCCGACAGAGTTGTTTCTAACATCCGCTGTCTGTCAAAATCGCCATAATTACTACCAGTTTGCCCGTCCGTCGTGGCTTCAGTTGTCATTGACGTGGCTGTATCGCTTGATTCAGTTGTTTGAGCATTATCCCAAGTGGCGTTCATGTTAGAACTTTCATCCGTCGAATTTGCCAATGATTCATTGAAAGTATCAGCAGCATTGTACATATTTTGGTACTCATCTGAATCCGTTGGTTGAGTGTCCGAGAGACCATAACCCTGGACGACTTTCAGAACGGTTTGGGCTACAAGCTTTATCTTATTGGTTAAGACGTTGACAACAGAATTGAACACGATTTTCGATTGTGTCGCGAATGACGGAAACCCATCTACTGATTCATTATGGAAATCAGCATAGTGACTCTGGTTTGTAAACAGATGAGCTATCTCGACGGTAACGATGTCGGGGTTTTCAGTGGTGGAGTCCTTCCCATCAGAGTCGGATTGCGACAGGTCACGTTTACCTCGGGTGCTGTTGTTGTTGTGTTGGGCGGCAAGGCCACAGCATAAGGTCGTCAAGATAAGTAAACGTAAGCACTTCATTTCTGTTAACTGAAAGTGTCAATACAAGCAATAAAAGCAACTAGTCTCAATCCCACTGAATCTATTTTTCGTTTCAAAATAAAATACAGTAAAAAACATCGTGAAATTGACACCCATTCAGATCAAAATCATCCTAAATCACTCACTCAGCGCTCCATTCATTCATTCCAAACACTGACTCAATTCGATCAAAAACAATCCGAAATTAATTAGAAAATATTTCGAAATTGCTCTAGACGATCACTATTCAATCCGATTTTGAATTGGGGTTTTACGTCGCTTTCAACAATCTCTCAGTTATATCGCGACGACTGGAGCACCTAACGATGGATTCCTGGTATTTCTCATACCAGTACTACCACCACATCCCTGCCTAGCCTCCAGTTGCTATTCCACATACGATTATCTACCCATTGGTGGAAGACAAATGTCGGAAAGGATAAGTGCCGCGGCCGGGGATCGAACCCGTGCGAATTTTGACCCCTGGATAAGAAGTCCGGCGCGCTACCAACTGCGCTATTGCCGCGGCTACTATTCAATCCGAAAAAATCAAATTATGCTACGATTTTATTAGCTGGTGTGGATTTTTTAAGTATCTGTAGGTCCACGAAGACACACAAACTGAAAAGTTCGTATATTTTATTAAAAGAGGGCAATGGATATCGCTAATTTTGTCCATGTTGAACAAAATTAGTAATATTGGATAACTCCCTTTAATTTCACTCAAAACTCGTTCGACACACTCATTTTATTTAATTCCAAAACCATACCAAAATCAACCACCCTGTTAATTAAGCCTATATACAATAATGATTTTAGTTTTGTTCATCAAAATTCGAGCATTCTATTAGGCCGAAAAATTGGTTCCCAATGATAACAATTCTGAATACACAGCTATTTTAAAAGCTTTCGCGTAAAGTAATTCGATAAAATATGTCTCATTTTGGAAAAAAAATGTTGCATTTTTGCTTCAATGTTTATTATTATTCGATATTGAAAAGGAGTATATTTGATTTCGAGGATGTATGAAACTAAGACGAACTCACACTCATGTTTGAATCCACTTCTCGATTTCATACAGTGTGATTACCCTTTTCGTTTCATACCTCAATGGATATCAACAAATATTCTCTTTAACTCATATATATACAACAATCGTATAAAAAAGTAATTGAATTTTAATGTCTATCAAGAATTGGCTTGAAAAAAATGTTATATTTCTCAATGAACACACTTGTGAGTTAGTAGCTGTTTTGTAAGCTTCCGCAAAAAGCAGTCCAGTAATAACTTTGTTTCTGTTTTGACAATTATGCACAACTCCGCTTCATGATATTGAAATCATTAGATATGAAGAGAGTTTTTTTTTTTTTATTTCCACGGAGGTTTGAAACTAAAAACATTATCGCACTCGTTCGCGTTTTCATAGAGTTTGATAGACTTTTATTTTCATTCCTCAACGAATTGAACAGATATCTTCATATCTTAAATTCAGGTGGTGACCAGAGGCCCCGTTTTACTAAACCTCTTACGAAAAAATTAATCGTAAGTCAAAATCACAAATCGTACCTGGTGATTTCATTTATTGTTGGATTTTGCCTTGCAATATCTCATTGGAATCGTCTTTAGAAGACGATTTCAATGAGATGATGCATGGCAGAACTAAATTTTAAGCTACTATTTTAGAGGAAAAAAACTTTTTGACTTACGCAAAAAATGATCGTAAGATGTTTAGTAAAACAGGCCCCAGAAACTGAGAGAATGTCGAATAATTCTCTGTTGTAAGATGACTATACGATGCAAACCGTTTGCAGAATCCACTCCGCTAAACACACATGCAATTGCGCGCAAAACGGGGCAAATATGGCAAACAGTTTGCATCGTTTTTATCATCCCGAACATCGGGATAGTATCATCTCAAGTGCGATGAAATAAACCCTTTGCTGTTTAATCCCTGCTTTTTACGTGCCTGTGATTTTATAAGATTGAGAAAACATTGTGAAAAAAGGAGAAATTGCTTCTAACAAGCAATTTCTTCTTTTTCCACACTATTTTCTACCCTACTGAATTTAAAACAGGAAAGGGTTGAGTCTGGTTTTATATATCTCGTGGTATATATAACGATCTTAAACATTGTAAAATTAGATAAAAACAGCAGCCAACATATACATGAAAAAGAGAAAAAAAGGATTCTCAAAATTACAGTAGCAAAAAAATAAAACAGATTATTAGAAGGCATCATACAAAGAATTCTGTAGAAATGAAGAAGTAATATGACAGTTAGGTAGTGGATCCGTAATAGTTACCCATCATTTCGGACCTCATGTTCTTTGACAATGTTAACAGAGGTCTCCTAATGAAAGTAATTAGGAAACCTCGGTTAACACTGTTAAAGTTTATGACTTCCGAAACGTTGCGGAATTATTATTTGTCCACTACCCTAAAAGCCTTTAATCGACTTACAAAAGTTATTCCTACTCTAGTAAGAAATTTATTTATGAACTATTGCTTTTGTGGGAAATAGTCACATGAGATGGTAATATTACCTTGAATGTAATGTTAAGTTACAGTACCACTGTTAAAGCTTATTTTCCTCCGTGAATGATAAATGAACTTTTCCTCGTTTATGTTAGTTAGTTTTAGTAAAATACACCACGTTTCAACAGATATTTAAGCAACATGAATGGAGGCTCAGAATGGCCCTATATCACTCACCTGACTAATATGAGATAACCAGGAAGACACTTGCAAAGATTTTCAAAAGAAAAATAAAACCCCGCTCTCTCATGTCTATATTTATTCATGACCCAATTATAATCATACAAACACATTTTGAGAAGAGACATCCAAGGATCATCTCCGCAAGGTCAGCCCGATAAGCTCAGTGGGTACAGCACTATTAGGAATGTAGATCGGCCTTTTCCTAAACTGGAAAGTACATCGGACGTTATTGAATACGTAATTCGGTTTCTGATGGCTCTTTGGTCAAAACACTTGAAAAATAAGAAATGTTTTTCTTTAATGCTTTTTGGTGGTTTATTGAGAAATAGGCCTGACGGTAGATTATCACTTGATAATCTCACCACAAAAGCAGCGAAATTATCAAAAACTTATACGCTGCTTGTGTGCATTTCATCCTATCTGACGTCATCTATGCGGGCGAAAAAAGTGACGTCACAATGAGCATTGCATAGCAATCACGTGCAAAATGACGCGCTTTACGAAAATATTTCCTAATTTTACATTTTTTCTCATTTTTGCATAAAAGAAATAGAATAATCGTTTGTTTTCGAGTAAGATCGATAAATATTTCATTTCGTGAACAACAAAAGCTATATTTTCGCGAAAATTTAGCTTTCGTTGTTAACTCAATGAAATATAAATCAATCTTACACTGAAACAAACGATTATCCTCTAATTAATGCTTTCCGATCGTCTGTGAATAGCTTGAAAACAAAACGCAGTAAAACTTTAAATTATGATATGATCAATTTAATCTTTCGTATATTTTATTGTTTCGCAACGTAATCTTCAAAAATGTTTGTGACTTAATATAGTCCCATGTGCTATATGACGCGCTTTCATGTCTGCGCCCTTGTCATTCCCGAGGCCAATTCCGTAGAATCGCTGAGGGTTCCCAATTGGGTACAGCACCGGATTTAAAATCAATTGAAGTTTAATATCGTGGTTTCGGTTAATAAACTACAGTAAAATCTCAGTCGTTCGCACGCCGGTGGTTCGTAGGTATGAGTTGGTTCGTATACATTCTAAGGTCCCGATTTTTACTCTTCTTTATCATTGTAAGAAGGCTCCGAGTTATTGGCACGTCGGTGGTTCGTAGTTCGTAGCCCGTGTCAAGTCCCGAGGGTTTCCAAATAGCACAAATCCGTAGGTGTGAATTGAGCGATCAATAGCTGTCTTAGGTGTAATAATAGACATAGACCTTGATTTTCACACCTGTTGATTGGTATTAATCGAAGTTATTGTTTTGAGTCAATATTTACAGGCAATGTTTGATTTGTAATTTTCGGCAGGTTTAATCGAATAAAGGTTCAACCAGTGACCTTAATTATTGTATTTCATCTGGCTTTCTCATACCGATTATGCATAAATGAATGTGCAAATCTTCGTAGACTTTATTGTCAACATGACTTCCACACAGATTCATCGTAATGTCGAGATTTCATCGTCCACTGAATGAGTACTCAAAGTGATTTGATCCAAAGGGAAACCCCCTGATGTAGTTAATATTTGGCATGTAAATAATTGCCGAAATTACTTTAATTAGGATTGAAATATGGACAAAACAAAAGATGATTATTGTTCAAGTGAGATTTGTTGCGTCCTTACTCTCTACAAAATGGTCTCGTTAGAACTTGATTTAAAACATATTCTTTAGAACCTTAGAATAAAGCATCAAATATAGGGTACCTTAAGACCATGTCCGATTTGAGCCATCAAATGACTACCGACCGCTTGTCATTGGTTGGTTGGTACTATGTTAAGTTCGTATAAATAGTACCGGTCCCTTGAGATACGAACCACCGAGACTTTACTGTAATTGTCTTTCGGATAAGACGTTAAACAGGGGCTCCTTGTGAGAGTACTTTACTGTAAAGAGCCGTGGCGGAGCTCAGCAGTAGTTTCGTCATGCAGCGTTGTGCTATCCCCCGTAACAACTAACCGTCTTCTTTGGCACCACTCTTATGGGATAATGAATGCTATGGTAGCGATGATAAAAAACGGAACCCAGCAAAATTTTGTTAAATCAGATGAGGAGGAGATGGCTTGATTGCTTTTAAGTGAAAAAAGCCGATCACTGCCACACCTATGTTTATTGGCCGATGAAAATGTCAACATTGGTCCTAATTGACCACATGGGTAAGAAGGATAATATTTTCAAGTACTATGTCGAATTGGGGACGGTCGGAAATTTACGTAAAAGACCTCGGGAATGATACGGGCGCAGCCATGAAAACCTGTCTCTTCGCAAGTGGGTTTATATGACGTCACATTCAACCACGTATCCTACGAAGGATCCTACTCTTAAAACATCGCCATCCCTTGAAAGAGTTAGCAATAAAGTGGCATTAAAAGTGAAAAAATAATACTAAAATTTTACCATTTTCCAAAGAAAAATTGAAATTTAAGGAGCCTAAAAAATATAAGTCCTAAATTGCGATATCACAATATATCACTAAAATCTTCTAGAAGTCAGACCCATAACTTAATAAAAATATAGAGGTGTAGCAAAATCGGCTTCAATTTTTTTATATCTTTAAACAACTATTTTAGGGGGAAATTGGGTATTTTTGAGGATTTAGGTTACTTTATTGGCTTATTTTAAGGAAACTGTGTTGTTTTGGAAAATATTTTAAACACCTTTTGTGAGAATGTGTATCTAGGCGGAAAGAAAAGAGTAGTTTATTTGTGTACATAAGAAAATTTAGAAAATCTGATTTTACAAGGCCAATATCAATGTTCGTGAACCTCAATTGGTTTGGAAGGAGAATATGCCTAAAAACACACTGGCTACTTTCGCTACAAGTCATTGAACGTGCATATGGTGTTCACAATTTTAAGATCTCCTTGAACATGTTTTGCTCAGGTGAGCTAAAATTGCACGAGGTAGATTGATCGACTGCGAATATTAAAGAAATGCTTTCTAGGGTGGTGTGGCCATAATACATCGAATATTAATTTCATATTATAACATAATAGAATTCGGTACGTTAGCGTGATATTACTTGAATCGCAGCTGCCTGTCGGTAGATTTTCATTTAGGTGCTCCTCTAGAAAAATAATTCAGCACTTTACACCAATTCTGGCGAAGTACACTGTTACAGTTAAAAACATCGTGAAATTGACACTCATTCCGATCAAAATCATTTTAAATCATTCACTCAGCGCTCCGTTAATTCATTCCAAACGCTCACTCAGATCAATCAAAAGCGCTCCAAATCATTAAAAAACGCATCAAATACTTCCATAATTATCATCATTACATTCAAATAAGTGAAAACATTTCACAATTCTATTTTCATTTTTAGACTTCAAAACCTCTGTTGAGGCCAAAACGATACACACAGAGGAAAACACGATGGTTTTTATTAAAGGGGGGTAATATTTATCGCTATTTTTGTTCATCTTGTAATTTTTCTTGTAATCTTGAAAGTTCACAACCACAGCTGTCAGAGACATTCTCTATACTTCATTCAAGTCTGAAAAACAAAGGGCAGAACACAGTTCATGTGCAACTCTGCCTTCATACGATCAGTCCATCTATTAAGATTTGTTTTCAAAGTTAAAGTTATACTATCAAATATATGCTCAGGACAAAATCCTGCTTTCAGGTGAAAAGATATTTTCACTTATGAAGTGAGCATTCCTTTCATACTTTCAAGGCAAAATCCAAAAAGCAGCAAAGTGTGTTAACAAAAATTAAGCTAGATCTAGTAAAGTTATGGTTCTTTTTCACTGCATTCTGTTATCATGAGGATGGTATCGAATCACACTGTATCAAAGCTAAGTTTCACGTGACTCGGACAAAAGGTTACAGAGAAATCTTCCGGGCGGACAAATAATTAAAAAAAATTAAGTGAATTCCACCCGCTACCCCTGACGCGTGAGCACGCCCAGAATAGTTCAAAACCTTACACCAATAATAGTAAAGACATCCCGGGTAGCAGAAAATATGGCCCAAAATGGGACCAATGTCGAAACCTTTATGGGTCCAATATGCGCTGCCCTTCTGGGGCCCAGAAGGAATGTGCAACCGGGATCTGGATGGGACCCAAACTGGTAACCTATATGGGTCCTATATGGGAATAATTTGGGACAAATATGGGCATTAAACTGCCCCTCAAACACCCACATGGTTTCCAGATGTGTGTTCTATAGGACCCTTAAAGGACCTAGATGTTAATATATATGGATCCAATATATGCTATCCATCTGGGATCCAGGAGGACATGCAATATGGGCATTCTACGCCATATTGCCCATATGCTTCCCTAGTTATTTCCGTATAGGTTACTCATCTGGGGCCCCAGAGAGTATTTGCAAGCCGGAATGCATATAAATTACTAAAAGACAAGGTCTAGTTTGTCCCTTTTGGGAAACTTTTGACTCTAATACAGGCTTCGTCCATAACGGATACATATTTCCAGGATTCAACACCTATTTGGAAGAATGCAAACTCCATCTTGATTCCTTTCCGACGTTTGTCTCTCACCAATGGGTAGATAATCGTAAACCTATGTGAGATAGCAGTCGGAGGCTAGGAAAGGGTGTAATGGTAGTACAGGTGAAAGAAATACCAGGAATCCATTGTTAGGTGCTCCGGCCGCCGCGATATAACTGCGAAATTGTTGAAAGCGGCGTAAAACTCATTCAAACAAACAAATCCTTTCTCTTGTAAAATGTTAACCGTAGCTTATTCGAGCAAAGTTGTTTTCGGTCATATGGAACGGTTTGAGTCTAAGTAAAGCATGCCTTTCCCAATTAAACTCCCCTACACCTAAAGTGGCATTGATAAATTGGGCCGAAGCATTATCAATATTATTGGTAATAATATTGGATCACCATATTGGAAATCTTAAATATTGCTTAACCCTTGCCATGCTGAATAAAAAAAATCTTTGCAAAATTGCAACAAAATCAAAGTGTTCAAAGCACTGGATGCATTAATAGTGAGTAGGTTATCATTTTTAAAATGAAAAATTTCAGCTTTTATGGATACAAAAAGGGAGAACAGGTGGTATAGACAAATATCAGACTGCACACGTAGGCTGATATTTGTGTATAGCTCCTGCCAAGGCAGGAATATTCCGGGTTCAGCATGACAAGGGTTAATACTCACGGTCAATAATATTTTCACTTTCTAGAATGTACAATGTTATTGAACGTAAGTGGGGATTTTCGCAACTGATAATCAAAATGAATCGATACTACATACTAGTCGACATATTTGATTATGTTTGAGACGCTCATATTTACGCAGCGCTTCTGTTAATACAGAACAAATAACCAATCATATTAACCATTAACAAAATAGGAGAAATTTTGACTACAGATACATGTGTTTTTGTGTCAAACTTGTTTGCGAGCGTTAAGTATAGTAAGTATTGGGTTTGCAGCAGTTAAAACATTTATATCGCTCAACCATTTCAGTTTCCATTATTATAACGCTCAAGGTATAAGCAATTTTATAATATGACCTACGCCGTGGGAGTGAAATAACCCCATTGAATATTTTTGATATTACACGGGTGTTCTTACACTAGTAGAATAACTATGCAAATGAGCTAAGAACGGACATCAACGTTATATTTTTTCTATGTGAAAATGACGTCACAATGGATTCCGTGACGTCATTTCGTAGACGGCGTTATATGTTTCGCTGAATAACCTGAATCGAAAAATATCGAAATTTCCTCGCTTAATCACAAAAATTAACGTCATATCATAAATAGAATATCAAATTTGTGCTCATTAAATATCGAATTTATTAAACTCGTCAACCTAAACAGATAAAAACTCGGCGTAGCCTCGTTTTTATCTCTTTATAGCCTAGATGACTCGTGTAATAAATTTGGTATTCAATGACCACTCATTCAATATCCTCTATGTTTATCAGATTTTGGCTTAAAGCTCGTTTTATAACAAAGTCAGATTATAACTAACAGATTAAGAACAGTTGCTTGTATTTCAAGGGTAAACATGACGTCCAAAATTTCAAAGAAACAGCACTTTGTTGTTTATTGAAAAATAAGTGGTTTCTTATTATTTAAGGTAGTGGAACCGTATTAGTTCCGCAACATTTCGGAACTAATGACCTTTCACAATGTTGACTGAGGTTTCCTAATGAAATTCATTAGGAAACCTCGGTTAACACTGTTAAAGTTCATTTCTCCGGAAACGTTGCGGAACTACTACGGTTCCACTACTTTAAGCAAAATAATTTAATCAGACATACAATTAATTATTAATTGTAATTGCAGAGTATAAATAACATGATCAATCAGTTATAAAAATACCAATCTAGCTCTGCGTTCAGGATAAAAAACATTAGCAAAATGCTTCAAAAATGGATCCCCGCTTTGCAGATATACTCACATTCAAAGTGAGAAACGATTTCTAAACGTTCCCAAACGTGTTTGCATCCTAAACGTAGGACTATTTAACCGACCAATCTTCATAATATGAAAATATTTGTGACCCCTTTTCTGTCGAAGGATCATGTTGATATTTATTGAAAAATTCAATCCTACAAAAAATAACCAAAGCCTAATTGTGTAAAGTCTTAATTTGACCGAAACTTCGTAACTACCAGTCCACTTTATATTCAAGTTTAACTATTTATGAGTCTTTTGGATACATACCGAAGATAAGAAAAAACAGTTTAGTCTCAGGTAAAAATTCCGTCCAATAACGGAGTGTCTGCGTACGGTCGCAGAAATACGGTGTGTTGACACTCTGCGTATTTAATCCGCACAAACTCCAAACTTTTTAAATAGTTTTGAGTTTCTGCGTTTCTTTTTGAAAAGAAATGCGTGAAGACATACACACATTAGTGCTATTCGGCGGTTTTTGCAGAAGAAATGCATATCACTGTTACAAGTGTGCAAACGCACACACACATTCATCGGAGTTTTATTTGAAAGCCAAATATTTTATTGAGTTTTTGAAATTGTTACGGATTGCGCAGTCTGACTGGCGTCGAAACTTTTCGCACTTGGCTTATTTTCTGAATCTAGAAAAACCAATCTACCTTCCTGTGAAATATTTTTTTTTATCAATTTCGACCTCTGGTTGACCTAAGCTTGACCCAACCTCTTTTTCAAATACTTATTTTACATGTTCTCAGATGGTCCCTTTTCGCGTGATGGGTCACATATGTAAACAGAAAAAATCCACATCTCTATCACAAGTGGGTTTACAAACGAGAAAGGTGGATATTTGGAATCTTGATCTATTTAAAGTGATAAAATGCAGGTATTGATACAAACATACGCAAATGTTCCAAACGAAAAGACATTGCGACTGTACGCAGATATTCAAAATTTGGATGAAATATTAGCTCTTAATATACGACTTCCACAGTTGTACAAAGATAATTAAAACACATACAACTATGTATAAGACAAAGAATCAGAAGATTTTTTAAATAAAACACAGAAATTAAAATTACTCACACGGTGGAAATCTCATTAGATTTTTTTATATGGCGTACATTGGTAGCACGGAGCAAACGCTACTCCTGGAATTCAATTTTGTACTCGTGAAATAAAAACTGTAGTTATTGAAATAAAGCAATGATGAAGCGTTTAAGATTCTGCTCCTTCTCATTTGGGTAAGAACTGTATATATACTGAACGCCAAAAATAATGCATCACTTTTCAATGACAAATAATTTTACCCTGAAATCGATCAATTTACTGATATGACATTTCTTTAGTTTGGCCGGCCACTGGGTACACAATTGTGATGAAATCTATTCCTAAACTTATACTCATTTGAGTATAGGCACTTGAATGTGATAAACATATTTTCTGCTCGTGCAACAGATCGAATGCATCTAACGATGATAAAGTTGATCGAGTATTACAGCAAATAAAGGTGGTAATGAAAAACAGTGTAAACATTTATTAGATCAAGCGAAGCCTTCGAGTTTGGCGGTAGTGAAAAATTGAATTTCGGAACGCCATCGCGCATAGTCATATTGAACTGATTCATTAAATCAAGGACACGTGCATTTGCTCTGATGGATAATAATTTGCCTGTTGTAAGGTTAAAATATCGATTTTAACAGCTCTCGGTGCCATACTTTGGATGCTGACACGATGAGGAGGCTGCATTATAAGGTGATATGACCGGAAATTCATACCCTCTATGTCACCGTTTTTTGCTCACCTGAGCACACCGTGCTCAAGGTGAGCTTTTGTGATCATTGGATGTCCGTCGTCCGTCGTGCGTCGTCCGTCGTCAGACGTCAATAATTTAAGTGTTTACACTCTAGAGGCCACAATTATGGACCAATCATCATGAAACTTTGTCAGAATGTTCTTCAGGTCACAAGGATTAACCCTATTGAAAATGGGAAGGATCCGTTCCATATCACGGGAAAAGGGGCCTAAAAGACAATTTTCTTGTTTACACTCTAGAGGCCACAATTATAGTCCAATCATCATGAAACTTGGTCAGAATGTTCTCCAGGTCACAAGGATTAACCCTATTGAAAATGGGAAGGATCCAGGCCATATCATGGGAAAAGGGGCCTTAAAGACAATTTTCTTGTTTACACTCTAGAGGCCACAAATATAGTCCAATCATCATGAAACTTGGTCAGAATGTTCTCCAGGTCACAAGGATTAACCCTATTGAAAATGGGAAGGATCCAGGCCATATCATGGGAAAAGGGGCCTTAAAGACAATTTTCTTGTTTACACTCTAGAGGCCACAAATATGGTCCAATCATCATAAATATTGGTCAGAATGTTCTCCAGGTCACAAGGATTAACCCTATTGAAAATTGGAAGGATCAGTGCCATATCACGGGAAAAAGGGGCCTTAAAGACAATTTTCTTGTTTACACTCTATAGGCCACAAATATGGTCCAATCATCATGAAACTTGGTCAGAATGTTCTCCAGGTCATGAGGATTAACCCTATTGAAAATTGGAAGGATCTGTGCCATATCACAGGAAAAGGGGCCTTAATGACAATTTTCTTGTTTACACTCTTTAGGCCACAAATATTGCCCAATCTTCATGAAACTTGGTCATAATGTTGGTCAGGTCACAAGAATGAAGCCTTTTGAAAATGGGCAGGATCCATACCATATCACAGGAAAAGGGGTCTTAATAATAATTTTCTTATTATAACTATAGGGGCCATATTTTTGGCAGAAATGTCATGAAAGTTGGTTTTATGTAGAAATTATCTCCTTAATGACATCTGCCTATTTAATTGATGTGATGCCCTAGGGGTCAAATAGATTCAGGTGAGCGATCTAGGACCATCATGGTCCTCTTGTTTAGGTTTTAGTAGACTATTGATGAAAGTGAAACACAAAAATTATGAATCTGAGCCGAGTATCTTATCCTTCAGTAGCTGTAGCCAAATGTAAAACTCCATGAGCAAGTCAATGTTATGGTCCATTCAGCTCATGCAACTATGGCCTTTCTTCGCGAACACCTTTTTTAAGTGATAACAATGTCTAATCTTTCACCGACTGGACTTATCTCAAGATCTAGTACGTCAAATACGAGCTTGCAATGAGAGTCAAAAAAGAGCACGAAAACCCAAGGTTTTGAGTCAGATTGAGGCAGCACGCACAGCTAACGGAAAGCCATATTGGGAGTAAGTCGTGACAAAATTCAGAAATCCACGTGTCAAACATTCTTTGAGTGCAATTTTTCACATGGATTCACGCGCTAGTGACTTTTACTGAGCAATGGAAACCTTCCCTAATTTCAATTTTTTTTTCATTTTGAGGGTTGCCGACTTTATGAGTATGTAACTCTTCAACGCGTTTGTATACGCTGTCGACCTTTTTAGCACAAATCAATAATTGGTCAACAATTATTTTGATATAACCATTCTTTCAAACTTTATATTATAAAAAAAGTTATATCTTAAAAACGAAGCGATGCGTAATTTTTGTTGTTCAGTATATTACAAGTCATGTCTTTTGTGGCTGGACTTCAGTAACTTTCAGTGATTGTTTAAACTATCTTTTCTATTTTTATTCACGTGTTTCTGGATCCGTATATATCCTTGAGGAGAACAAAGAAATAATAATGATAATGATAATAATAATAATAATAATTGTTTGTTTGAAAAATTGATATCTCGCACGTTTTGAGGACGACCAAATCGGTTACTTACAATAACAAGATTTGTTATTAGGCCTTTTTTTTTATTACATTTCTATAATAAACAACATTATGCACTTGAAATCATCCACTTGTCTTTTAACTTTACAATAATTTCAGTTGTAAAAATTTTTGAGGTGAAACAAAATTTTGTCGCAATCTTTTTTCCCTCGGGGTTTTGTTGTTATTTATAATTACGTAAGATGAATATCAAGAGTCTGTAGTAAATTCTGCTTTAGCTAGAAAAAGTCGAACTTTTACATTTTATTGAATTTCAAAAACTATATTAGAAACAAAAAAAAGGGGTTTTTTGTAGATATGAAATAATTCACTCGGTTTCCGGTATTTCCTTTGTGATAATTTACTATTGTATTATCACAATTCCATAAAAAGATAGGCCTTTAAGTACAGGATTAATGATATTCATAAATTATGCTGTGCACACCGTAAAAATCTTCATGTTTTATGACATGTACATCTAGCTAAATGAAGAAAGAACTGGATAAGGATGGATTATTTGATAGACAACATATCTTTAAGTCACCAATTAAGAAAGCTCTACACTACACAGAGTTTTTGTTGTACATAGGGTATTTCAAAATGGGGATTTAGGAAAAGAGGATATCTCCAACAGAAAAATATACCAAGATGCAAAACAAATTAATATTATTCCATTCAATTGGGTAGGAAAAACCTGTGGAGCAGAAAACAATCAAGTCTACAATCCACAAATTATTAGCCAGTATCCTAGCCCCAATAATAACAGTATTCTTCCAAAAATCTTTGATTCGGGGATTATTCCTGAGGTTTTGCGAAAAGCAAGGATCACATAAGCTTATTTAAAAGACAAGATTATCTAGCCTCAAACTATATGCCTAGAAACCCCCTTGCTTTTGTACTAAAATTATTATATTTTCAGCCATTACAGCCATGGATATTTCATGAATGCAATAAATCATTACAAATAGGCAAGACAAATCAATTACATTCAGTATTTAAAACTAAAGTGTAACAAGTATATGACAAAAGATATTTGAAAGACAACGGCACTGAAAGGCCTTGTCAAAAGCAATTCAAATGTGAAATATGAAGGCTATGTCACTTACCAATCAAAAGCTATGGCCTACATAATGGCTCAATTAGGAACCAAAACTAGAACCTAGATGTACACATGCTGTACACAAATACAGACTGTTCGACAGCAGAAAAAGCAGTGAACTACATACCATTATTGATGAAAAACATATAAATATAGCAGTACTAACCGAAACAAATCCAAAAAAACCCGTATGTCCAAATCATTCTCAAAGAAGTGTATAAAACCAATTGATTTGAAATCTTCTCAACAAATATCAAAGGATGAGGAATAATGATCTATATCCATTCAAAAATAAAGGCTATTGAAATACCAAATACATGCAAATTTAAAGAAACATTATGGTTACACGTAAGGTTGAATAAAAATGAAGATCTGCTCCTTGCTGGAATATACAAAAGCCCAAATAGTTGCCAAGAGAATTCCAAAGAGCTTATAAAGCTAATGGATGGTAGGACTTCCAAACGTTACAAACACATAGAGGATAATCGTTTGTTTCAGAGTAAGATCGATTAATATTCATTGAGTGAACAACAAAAGCTATATTTCCACGAGAGTGAAAATATAGCTTTCGTTGTTCACGAAATTAAATATTAATCGATTTTACTCGAAAAACAAACGATTATTCTATTTCTTAATTGCAAAAATTTTCGTAAAGCGCGTCATTTTGCGCGTGATTGCTATGCAACATTCATTGTGACGTCAATCATTCCACCCCGCATAGATGACATCAGATGCGGTGAAATGCATTAAAGCAGGAATTAGTTTTTGATAATTTTACTACTTTTGTGGTGAGATTATCAAGTGATTTCCGTTATTTCTCGATAAACCATAAAGAAAAAAAGCATTAAAGAAATTGTAATCATTGGTGACTTCAACATGAAAAATATCAATTGGAACATTCAATCTACAAAACTTGACGTGAACCATACAGAATACAAATTCCTAGAATGTCTTCAAGATAACTACCCACACCAATATATAGCAAATCGAACCAGATTTAGACACAACATCGCACCTTCATTTTCAGGATCTAATCATAACTGACAGTGAGGAAAATATTGAGAATATTATTTATCTACCAAGTTTAGGTAGAAGTGACCATCTAGTGATTACCTTTGACCTGGTCTGTAGTCGATCTTCAAAAGAAGACACAAAACCCAATATAACTTTTATTAACTACAACAAAGCAGACTGGAAGGAAGCAAGTGACTTGTTTCAAAATTCAACAATGAATATTGCACTTGATAACGATGTGCCCTTCAATATCGATAGGGAAACCTCCTCAGCTATTTAGGATAAAAGAAAATCATGGAATAATATATATGCACTGTAAAAAAAGTTCACTTACGAAAAAAACGAAATAGCAAGGAATAACTCAAACAACCTAATTAGAAAACACAAATATATACTAGAAAAATCTTAAGCGAACAAGATCAAAACTGACCCGAAGCTCCTCTGGAAACACGCAAGGAAAAGGAGGCACACATCTATAAAACCAGTAGAAATTAACAAATACTGTGTACGAATGACCTTCTAATGACCGATGAATTCAATAAGTACTTAATCTCTGTATTCACAATACCAGAAACCAACTTCACTAGCAATGAAACAATTTCCGATAGACCAATGAACAAAAATTCCGTAAGAAAGGCCATAAAATCCTTAAATCCATTAAAATCTCAGGGACCAGACGAAATACATCCTGCGATGATACATAACATTAAAGAATCTATCTGCACAACATTGCTTTCAATTTACTGGAAATTACTAGACCAAGGAACTCTTCCCTCTTAGTTGAAAACTGCACTCCAATATTTAAATCAGGGTCTAAAAATAGCCCAGAGAATCCCGCCCCATAAATACCACAGAATAATGGAACGTATATTAAGGGGTGAAATTTTCAACTATCTAGAACAAAATAATCTTATACATTAGGAACATCATGGATTAAGAGAAGGAAAATTCTGCATAACTCAATTAATAGAAACTATAGAAGGACAAATGATATTGAAGATAACAAAAGAGTCTTGACATAGAACACTTTGACTTCAAATCTGCCTTTGACAAGTTTCCGCACCAAAGACTTTTATAAAAACCATGGCACACGGGGATACAAGGAAAAGTTTACGAGTGGCTAGACAATTTCCTTATCAATAGATTCCAAAGAGTAAGTGTCAATGGCAAATTATCTACATGGCAGAGAGTAACTAGTGGTGTTCCTCAGGGTAGTGTGCTTGGACCTTTTCTTTTCTTGAAATTCATTAACGATCTTCCGTTGAGTATAAACTGTCCCATAAAATTGTTCGCTGACGACACGAAACTATATTTCGGTTCAAATGGGTCTGACTTCGACAACGTACTACAAGACAATATATTCAGTGCCTGTGAATTGACAAAGAGATGGGAGATGATGTACAATCCCCAAAAATGTAAGATTTTCATATTGGTAATTCAAAACCAAGTGATTTCTATATTAAGGATAACAATGGGTTAATGTCATTAATAGAACAGGCAGAAGTAAAAAAGACTTGGGAGAGACATGTGACTCCAAAATGACGTTCCATAAACACTTCAATAATAAAGTTAACATAGGTAATAGGAACTTGGCAAATACTAATAAGTCATTCTCATTCATGGATTCAGAAATGTTTCTATCCCTTTACAAAACTCTCGTCAGACCTCATTTAGAGTATGCTTCAGTAATCAATCTGGTCTCCCAAATACAAGAAATACATTGAACTTATAGAGAATGTACAAAGAAGAGCAACCCAACAGGTTTATTCCATCAAACATATGTCATATACAGACAGGTTAATAAAATTAGGACTACAAGCCCTAGAATATATGCGTGTAAGAGCAGACCTAATTCAGACATTCAAAATCTTACACGGTTGTGACAAACTGTCCAAGCCTGTGTTAACTGTAAGGGATTCTACTAATACTAGGGGAAACGGTCTGAAGCTGTCCAAAATGAGAGTCATAAGTATTCGGAGAAAAATCAGTTTTAGCAACAGAGTGGCTAATACAGCATAAACAGCTTCAAGGCTAAACTAAATAGAAGCTGGAAACCATGCTTCAAATTTAAAGCGAGCTGTTATAAATAAGCACTAAATATGCAAAATAAAAGGATAGGGTCAGGATATGTGTTAATACTGAAATGTTACATATGTGTATTTTCACTTAATCTTATTCCGAATAATATCACCTAAAGGGTGTTATGCCCATGAAGCTTAAACATTTTCTGTCAAACCAGAAAATAAAACATATTGTATAAAGGATATATATACATACAAAAATTTAAAAACATAAAGAAAAATAAACCGAATAATCATGTCAAATCTGCTATCATAAACGTCAATAGTAATAATCAAAGCACTGAAAGTACTGATGGTGAACGACTCGGATGCCCTTCGAGAGTGATATATTAAATTTTTTGAGAAAAGAGAAATTATAAATGAAAAAAAGGAAAAGTGTCTCGACAAAGTTTCGACAATTCTGCAATTTCACTGTAAATTCAAAGAAAGAGAAAGAGACGAAACAAAAGATAGAGAGAGCGACAGACAGAAAGACAGGCAGAGAGGGATAGAGTCAAAAAGGCAACTTTAGTGTCTAGACTAATAATTCTGTTCTTAACTCATAAAATCAGTTAAAAGGTAATTCATTTTCCACATGCAGAACCCATATTTTACCAGATCAAACAGCAGTCTTTCCGCATTTTGACTATTAAACGTCATCCGCTATGGCTCTGGAACTTTAACTACCTGAATGGGGTCCACCATCCTCCTCTTTAGCCAAAACGCTGTAATTCCAGGGTTTTTGTCTCTTTCGGTAATATGCAGTTTTGTGAAAAAAAATATTTAATCTGATGCCATTGCGTAAAAAAGGAATTGAAGAAAAACAATACGATTTATGTAGGTAAGTATTTTGTACAGCTAATGGATTGTCCAAATAAAGTCGTAGTTTAAATTCTATTGCTCCTACCAATCGGTGGATAATCCCAAACCTAAGAGGGTAGAAGATTGCAGTTAGGTAAGGATGTATGCTAATTAAAGTACTGGTGCGAGAGATATCAGATTTCATGTTAAGGTGCTCCAGTCCAAAGGCGATTGATTCACAATCCAAATTTCGTCTTAAATGTTGTTTAATATTAACATATATAGCAAAACTCAGATTATGCAAAGATCGCATGTGCTTCAGCCATCGCGATTTTACAGAAAAATTGTTTATAGCGGTGTTCACTCCTATTCAAACAAAAGGTACAAGAAATGTTGTACATTTAAAACACGTGTCGAATAATTCTTAAAACCCGCCTCGAGACAGACTGTCGCGTGTTGAAAAGTTGTGTAAAAATCCGTTTGCATAAACCAAAGAAGTTACTAGACCGGTTACCGTTTCTAATGCTACAAGGAACAGAACAGAATAGAACATATCTTTCATTTTCATCCAAGTACGATGAGGTACAATATGGACAATATACATTATTGATTTTTCACATTCACATTCACGTGTTTACAGTAAATCGTGCCGAGATGGATATATCCCCTGATTCCCGTCCTTGTTCAACACGAAAATACAAGGAAAAGGATTTGGGGAATATGATACAAAAATACCCGTAACCGAAGATATTTGCATTGCACAAGAATATAACAAGGTTTGAGATATAAACGGGATTTAAGCAAGGGGTGTAAATTGGGCAGTTGAGAACATAAGTTGTCTGGTAATGATTATATTTTACTTCATATCAAGGTTGGTCACGGTCAAGTGATGCGTGTTTATGCTGTAATGTGAATTTGGGCTAAATATAGGAAAATTCCATTCGTTTGTAAAGTAGTAACTCATGAGAAGAGATTCCATTCATAAGAAGGCAGATAAAACCGTAGTAGGTCATCACGTGTGGTATGAGCAATCAGAGATGTGTAGAAGTTCAAGAGGTCACAGCCTAAATAAACATATATTTCCGGCAAATTACTACAAGTTGCAACAGCGAAGGCTTAGATCAAAAACATAGTATCTGTCTATACAGTGTACGGACACAAATTTTGTGTTTGCTCTCAACTCTCGACAATCTTACGCCGATCATCAATTTGCTAGGTTAAACATTGCTAGCTCATTCTGTGTTTATAAAGGGTATTTTTCATTATCTTCACTTCATGAAGACGGTTCTAGTATCACGCCATTAACGAAATAGACAGTGACTTTACGGAGAGTAGTCTTGAGATATATTTGATTGAATCTAAAGGGGCACTACTTTATTTCGAATCTATTAAGATCCCACACCAATAATCGTTCACCAATAATATATCAATTATAGTAATAATGATAAAACTAAAATAAAGTAATGAAATAAATAGGACTGTTATGATCACAACCAAACAGTGGTAAACACATAGGACCATCAGTGGTATCAAAGTGGAATTGTGTCTACCGGAAGTGTTACCGTTATTCATTCATCCACAAATACAAGTCGGGGGAAATAACAGAAAGTGTACTTAATCATCATCCAAACTCCAATACAATACAGAGAAAACATAATCAAACAGGCCCTTAGAAGCGGAGCCGCTTCTGTGAAATTTCACAATCGGCCTCGGAATTGTATCAACTATATCAATTTTTCATCAATTTGACCTTGAAAAATAACATTCACCTTGACACATGACCTTCAGAATGGAATCAACAGAAAGGTCTTGTCACAAGCAATGATATGAAAAATGAAGGCTCTAGATCACTTACCAATATATGGCTAATTCACGTTTTTCAGGGTGTTAACATTTGCAGGGTCCGAAAAGTGTTTTTTCGCAGTCGAGCGTTAATGCATTTAGTGAGGGTCTCTGCAAATGTTTACGACCGAAAAAAGTGAATTGACGCTATTATTGTACAAGAAGGTCAATTAGAGTATAAGTTCAAACAGAAATTGCGAAATAATTTCATAAAACCATGTACTGAACCAGTTACAAACTTACGAATAGGCCGGAACAATTATGCCATGCATTCACACCGTCCATTTTGTTTATACCGACGTCAGTGGCTTGATAAATTTATGACGTCACACAATTCAACGCGGGAATTACAGCAACGTCTCTGCTATGCTCTATGATGATGTTGGACATGAATAATTCACGCATATTTCTAATCAATGCGTTAAGTCTTATAGTTCTTATTTTTGTTGTATTTTGAACAGAATACATAAAACATCCTTTTAGGACAACAAACTAATATTGCAGCGAAATATAAGAACCGTTGAAATTGTGTATAAGACCAAATCGCAGAAAAAAAGCCGGGCGTAACGGCACGTAAATTTACTGATTAATCCACGTTTTCTCTCGTTAACGCCCGGGTTTTTTGTCCGTTATATTTTATGCAATAATCAAAAGTAATGACCAATGTTTACGTTTTTCAGACAAACAGACAAAAAGAGTTGCAAACAAACGGACAGGCCGAAGACAATAAGCCCCCTTTATATTGATGCGTGGGCATTGAGGAAAAGAAGAAGAAGAGGAAGGAAAAAATAATAATAAAACCAAGCGAGCAGGCTAAAATAAATGCGGTCATTATTTTTTGGACGATAGCGACATACTGAGCTCAGTTGATTATTTTCACCGTATCCACATTTTCCGTGAAAACGTGCAATAGCCGACGAATGAAATTAATGATAATTGTAATTAATTAGTAAGTTCATCTATAATCATTAGGTAATTGGTGTCATTTATCATCAATTACTTATAAAAAATCATAGGAGCGATTAAATTATATGTAGAAGTATGATTTTATGACACATTTGGCATGTGAAAGCGTCACGCCATTTTGCTCCAACGACAAAATGAAAAGTCCGTGCAAATGTCTGTATTTTTATAACATCCTGCGTACTTTTTTCATGTTGAGTTAATGTATTTCATTTAACCAACAAGCAGATAAAAGCTAATCGTGTTGGAAAATACGAAGCCTAAATTTTATTTACTACTTCGTCCCCAGTAATATTCGTACCCAGGAAAATGGTGACCGGTCTATCTGTATACTGTATGTGTGTGTGTATTTCCGTTTATTTATCGTTGCTACCGTAGCACATGCCCATATGATACCAGAAGGTGGTTAGTTAAAGTGCAAGGATACATGACAAAAACTACTGCTGAGCATTACTTGTAATTTTAAGGGGTGATAGTAACTTCGGTAAATTACAACTTCGGTAAATTGATTATATATGGTAAAAAAATGGAGACTTCGGTAAAAATGGCTATTATAGTGTAATTATAAAATTATCACATTGGAGCTGGGTGCTGGCACGGGTCATATCAATTAACTGTGCATGTTTGTAGTAATTATTCAATTAAGTGATTAAGTGATTTAGCTTGAGTAAAAAAATCGAAAAACAAGACAAACTTTATTAAATTTCATGAGGTTTTTTTTACGAATGCGGAACTGGTGGAAACATTTGACAGGTCACATAGATCTAGTAATGGAAAAACATCGTTGAAAAATTGTTCTTAATCATTCTTTCGATTTATTTTTTCAATTATTTACTATCAATTATACAAAGTCAAATTATTGAAGAAAGGCATCCTAAAATTGACTTATAACAGGGGTGTGGAAATACGAGTTTTCTCCACTTGTCCCTGGACAAGTAAAAGCGGATTTTCTACTCGTCCAGGATCAAAATGAGCTTGTCCGCTAAAGAGTAAATAGAAAAATTTGAAAAAAAAAACATTGCCTTTAGATGAAGAAAATGCTGGAATCCAGCATTTTCTTCATTAAAAACAATGTTTTCCATACTATGATATGAATATTAGGATGATTTCTCTTTAATTCTTTTAAGTAACATTCCAAGATTTGCCCTGGTATTTACTTGTCCTTGGACAAGTGGCTTAGAAAAATTTACTTGTCCTCAAGTACAAAAGCCCGAGTCGGACAAGTCGGGCATGGGAATTCCACACCCCTGCTTATAAGAATCTGTTCAGACATGTGATATCTCCCGATCTCGGCGTATTCTCCCGATATTTTACCCTTCCTCCCGATCGGGAGACCATTTCTCCCGACCTGAAGAAATTTGAGTCTGAAAAAAAATCGGTGAGCCTAAAATGCAAAATCTCCGGTCTGAAGGCTCGAATGGCGAGTGAGAAATCCAATATCGGGTAAAGCGTTGTTTATCTGTCTGGAAGTGTCATCGTTTATCGTCGTCGGTTAGATCAACCATTGCAGACAAACGGGTGCTACTGTACCTATCACCCTTCACACTGTATACGAAATGAATTATGACGATCAGCAATATTTGCCTTTCTTAGAAACAAGGTGAAAAGTCGTGACCCGATATTACTTGAAACATAAAAATGGAGTGGATGCGAGTTATGCTGTGATTAGATTTTTATCACCTATTTTGAAAAATTAAAATGGCTGTAAACACAGTAATTTTCCGCCGTATTTTAATATCCTATTCCAAAAAGACGCTAAAAATTTCCACTGTACGCGATAAGCGTCATGAAGGAAAAGGTCGAACATGATATGCAAAGCGACGCGTCACGCGACCTTGGTAAAATAAGGCGGCATCGCAGAAAAACCCTTGTGTCGAACCGCGTGACTGAGTAAAACAAGAAGCGGACATGCTTTAATTTTGACGCAGATATATATTCAGTTAATCTACGTATGTTTGATGGTCAATTTATTCAAGAAATAAAAAGTGAAAACTGCCTCATTCGTTCTCGAATGGTCATTCAAATTTAATATTTGATAATGAAATTAAAGAAACATCGGACATTTATTTCTTAAATGCCACGGCGATTTCACCGGATCCTCGCTGGGGTCGTTTGAGAGTTTACACACAATTCATAAATTTGTGACCGTCTTTGAGTATGGAAGCGAATGGTCTAATCAAGTCATTTGTCAACACAAATGTTGCAGATTTGCGAATAGAAAATTGAGGACTGGCTCTATCTTTACTTCTAACACAGAGCTTCTCATAAAGCTATTCAACATGGATTAATTTGCCGAGAGGTAGCTCTTCACATTCCGATTTCTACCGTGTTCGTCTTTAACGTTCGCGAACTCGGAATATACTGTCCGTAATTTCATCTTTTATCGTCATTTTGCTATCAAAAACATTTATTTTTAGCGTAGTTCAATAGCAGTTAGTGCCAATTACGATTAATTGATCTGTCCCTTCGTCCATCCATGCATCCATCGGACATCCGTCAACAAGTATAAAAATCACCTATCTAGTCATCGGATTTCATACACAAACTATACAGAGATGATCCTTAGGACAAGGCATTTCAAAATATTTCACAGAATATTGTAAATCATGAAGAACTCTGGTTGCAATGGCAACCATGACGTGAAAAAACGTCTCTAATTACAGGGCCTAATATTTCATACTTTACAAAAAGCTTTATTGCATAAATACAGTATTACCGGTACCTAATTCTTTACTATAGAACCACTTGAAGTTCTCCCCAATAAATTAAGCCTTGTGTTTTGGGCTTTAAGATTAATCAAAGAAATTAAGAAAAACTTTAACTATCTCCTCCTAAATTGCAAGGCCTATATCTTTTAAATTTGGTAAGATATTATTTTCTACTGATTATCTACTAAAAAGACCCTTTATTGTGGGATCCTGAACTTTGCATAGAAATAAAAAAATGAATTTGTAACATCTATTTCTCTTAAATTATGAGACTGAATTCTGTAGCATTGAAATACTATCCTCTGTCAAAATACTTTAAATGATAAACTTCTGTTAGTAAAAAAAAACAACCTCTTATGGAAGGTATTATAATCAATTTTCAGTGTATATGTGCATTGCGAACCCCCCCCCCCCTTTTTTTAGCCACATTGACCGTTACGCAAAATCTCCCTATTTGAGACCCAATCTCCCTACGAAAAGGTCTTAATCTCCCTATGAGAGCCCATGGAAATATCACATGTATGTCTGTTAGGAAGATAAAGTTATATAGAAATTATTTTTATCCTTTACAACTTGAAGATACGTTTCCTCATAGTTTAAATACAAAAGAATATGAAAACAATGGAATGGAGATGAATGAAGAGATTATTTACAAGTCCAAGAATCACAAGTTAATAAGCATTGGAGCAATTTGTAGTTTAGCGACAAAAACATCGTAACTACAAAACGAATACGTCTCTATTTACGAAGTTTGAGTCACCCACTGGTCCGTGTCTAAATCTGATACATATCTACATATACATCAAACAACAATGCGAGTATGTGGTTTGGTGCAGTTAAAGGGCCCAGCCCGGTGATGTTGGAGATGAGTCTAAGAAGAGCTGTTGTTGTGATCTCGTCTTCGTACGAACTCACTGAAGACGTACCAATTCCCTGGCTGCCAGACAGATCCACGGATCCACGTATGGTTCATGTACCTGACGACATTCAGGACTGGTCGGCCAAGCTGTTTGGCGAAACCCATGAATTCTTTGACGGACGCTGGACAGTTACATTTCTTGTTGAGCACAGCACAACGCCAGTACGTTCTTTCGCCAGTCTTCACCTGAAATGAAAAGTATATAATATTATAAGTAAGAAGTTAAACGATTAGCGTTGTAAATAAGTACCTTTTTATGCTGAAATGATTAAATTTGTTTTAAATTTTAATGCTTGAAAGCGACATAATCTTACTCATGTCTTACGTTTAAACAATATATATTACAAGATTCCAAAAGATCCAAAGAATAAATAGAATATAATAAAATATGAAACTTACCCCTTTTGTGTAGGTGAATCCGTCCCACTGACAAGTTTTGGTGCGCCTCTGACTGTCCCACTGGGGACGATTTCGTAGGTTGTGGGTGCTTCTGGTGGAATGTCGTCTGTTAGATCTCTGTCTGTGATTAGTCCAATGGAGCAGGACTAGTATCAAAACTCCTGCCCGCAACGTTAAAAGAGACGTCAGGGAAGACGTCTCCTCGTGCGTCTTGGGTGAGAGGTGATACGTCCATTTCCATTGGTGGGATGTCATTGTCGGGTGCTGTAGAGTTGAGTCTTTGATTGACGCATTCTGGGCACTTCCACTCGATTTCTAGGTCTCCACGGCGTATCTGTAGGTACTGTTGGTGTGATATTCCTGTAGAAAAAGAAATCAGTTAAATGATTATTTAAACGTTAATACTCGATCATTTATACAACTTCCGTTTTTCTTTTCTTTCTTTGACCTATATCATTTTTTATTTACTTAATTATTTACTATTAGTTATTAATTTTTCTATTATCATTTAAAGATAAATAAAATGACGTTAAAAGGTTTTATGATCGACACTTATTTCGAATATCTTATATCTTTAATATTATCTTATATTTCTTATCTTAATAAATCTAATTCACGGAATAGTATTCATATTAAATTTTGTTCCAATTAGATATCAATTAAACCAAACTTATGTTATACCTACATCTCGTTTTTGATTTTTTTTTTTGTAAAGTTCTTATTTCCTTTTCATATATCATTTTATAAATATGTCAAAAACATACATTTACCAACATATCGTCGATAATTATATATAATTACACTATTATTACCTTTTTACCGAAGTCTCCATTTCTTTACTATATATTATCAATTTACCGAAGTTGTAATTTACCGAAGTTACCTGAAATCATTTTAAGAAAGGATCAAAGTCAGACCCAGGAAACTACCGCCCAGTATCTCTTACATCTGTCATATGCAAATTGTTGGAGAAAATTGTTTGTGAATGTTTGATGAGTCACTTATCAACCCATAATCTACTGTCAGACTGTCAATTTGGTTTTAGGAAAAATCGCAGTACTATTTTACAACTATTAACAGTATTAGAAGATTGGACATGTGCAATTGACAACGATCATCAAATTGATACAATATATTTAGACTTCAGTAAAGCTTTTGACAGTGTTTCACATAAAAGATTGCTTCACAAATTGGAGTGTTTTGGTGTTTCTGGTGTTTTACATAAGTGGTGCTCTAGTTTCCTGAGCGACAGAAAGCAGCGTGTTTTAGTGGACGGTAGCCCTTCTGATTAGAGTGACATAATCTCTGGGATTCCTCAGGGATCTATTCTCAGACCTGTGTTATTCATAATATTTGTAAATGACTTCCCTGAAGTAGTTGGAAGTATATGTCGTCTTTTTGCTGATGATTGTAAGATATACAAAAATATTTCATCTGTGACAGACCAAGAAGACCTCCAGAGGGATCTACCAAATCTATGTAAATGGAGTAAGGAATGGTTGCTGAACTTCAATACAAAAAAATGTAAATTTGTTACATATCGAAAGAAAAGGATAGAATCTAACTATGTAATTCAAGATAAAAATGGTACATATCACGATTTACAGAGGGATACATCACAAAAGGACTTGGGAGTAACCTTTACAGAAAAGTTGTCGTTTGAGCAACACATAAGTAATGTTGCCAACAAGGCTAACAAAATTATTGGTCTCATTAGAAGGAAATTCAAGTATATTGATAAACAACTTTTTTTGCCACTGTACAAAGCGTTGATTAGATCTCATCTAGACTATGGCAACCTCATTGCATATCCCACTACGAAGAAATGTAAGCAAATTCTTGAAAATGTACAACGCAGAGCTACACGCCTCGTTCCAGAAATGAAACAACCATCATACCCTGACCAACTTAAAGAGTTAAATCTACCATCTCTTGAATACAGATGCCAACGCTTTGATCTGATCCAAGTCTTCAAGATAATCACCCATACAGATGATATTGAGCTCTCCAAATTTTTCTCGTTTGCTGAATCAGACCATTTAAGGGGGCACAGTTTAAAGTTAACCAAACCTCAAGCAAGGAAATCCTTGCGATTGAACTCTTTTGCTGTGCGCACCATTAACATATGGAACAACCTACCAGAGGAAATTATATCGTGCAAAAAGTGGACTATTTCAAAATAAAGCTTGATAAATTGTGGTCGTACAAACAGTTTGACATTTCTAACATATATTAGCTCAACTCAAATCAAAACACGAAGGGGATTACAACCCGATGGGGGTTATGAAGTTCCCCAGGAACCAAAAAGTAACCAAAAGGAGATCCGCCATGGTTCTTTAACATGATTCATTATAGCATCGTCTCACAGGGCCTCGGTTTATTGTCTCATCCGAAAGACAATTAGTCTTATTAGTGTACCAACCTGGGAATCGAACCCACGTGGTCGAACTTTAATGGTTTTGAAGTCCTGTGCTCTACCAACTGAGCTAATCGGGCTGGTGGTATGCTGTAGAATCCTAAAAAGGCTTTTATATAATGGAGTGTGTCTTGCCATGTTATTGGCTCTTGTTTTATAGGGGAATTTTAAGAATCATATAAAAAAAAATTGCAAAAAATTCTTATAATGATTCCAAATAATAATTATATAATCAAAAACACAAGTTTATATCTTTAAGATGATAAAAATGAATATAGTACAGTTTAACTGCATCATTTGCAATCAATATAATCTACCGCACTGTAGACTATATATCAGGGTCGAGATGACCGGGCCGAGATATTCAATAGGCCGTGTTGACCATAGGCATTTGGACTTTATAAGAACTTACATATATCACTTTAATAAATATACACAAGGTAGTGTAGTCGCCATTTTCTAAGGGAATGGATTTTTTACAGGCATATTGGTACTCGATTTTCACCAGTAAACACATGCTGTGACAGTAGCCAAAGATGCTTGTAAAAACATCTGTGCTCATTAGGGGCTTGTAAAATTGTCCTCAAAAAAGGGAGCCAATATTAAATCAAAGCACTGAAAGTACTGATGGTGAACGAACCTGGTGGCATTCTAGAGTGATATATTGAATTCAATTAGAAAAGAGAAATTACGAATGTAAAAAAAGGTGGGAAGAATTGTCTCGTCAAAATATCCGTTATTCGTAAATTTCACTGCAAATTCAAAGAAAGGGAAAGAGAGGAAAATCCTGTTAGAAAAATACTTGTTAGAATATGAGATGTTACTCTGTGAAAATTTCTTTTACACACTTGAAATAGGTACATTTATTAATTAAACATAAGTGGAAAAACCATTTAATCCTATCTAAAACTGTCTTTAACCTATATCCAATGGTGTTTGTTTTTACAAAAGTAGTTGTTATCATGTTTAAGCTTATTTCAAGTAAATTTGTTGTATTTGTTTTAACTTTTTTAACTATCTTTGTTTCTTCTCAGAGGATGAAAAGGTCTTTGAGTACCAACCAAAGAAACACCTATGAATATCAGTCAGTCCTGAACTGTACTCATTGTTTAAAGTTATGATTTGTTAACTTATTAATAGTATTTTGAACCATAACATGAGAGATTAGTTTTTAACATATTTGAAGCCATAACCACTTCCGTGGTTGACACTTATGTCGTTATTCAATTTTATAACACTGCAGGATGAGAAATATTTAGGTATAGGTTAAGGGAGGTCTAGTGCCCTATTAGTATAATTCATAGATAATTTCTGTTTAAGGTTTAGAAATTAAAGTATAACTTTTTATATTAAACAATTGCTCCATAGTAAATTGCATACTAAAAGTCTTTATAAATATTATTTTTGTAACGTAATTTCTACATCAAAAGCGAATAAGAATCTTATTTAAGAAGTTTATTTTTTTTAAAGGGAGGTAATAATTGCATGACTATGTCTATGACTATGTTTAAGTATAATACAATGTTTTTTTCCTTCCGACTTTCTTTCCAAAAAGAGTTGAGAATCCTTACAATTGTCGGTTTATTTTTAGCACGAGAACCTATTGTTTACCTTCAAGAGTTTGGATGCTTATAAAATCACTCACTATCGATATCTTATTCCAATATTCCGGCTGATATTAGACTTTCTGCTCGGAGCCAGTTTTTGCTTAAACTGTAGTTAAGCAAATTCTAAACGTATTTTGGGAAGGATGGAGCCAGTTTTTATTCATCGATTTAGATTTTTATGATTTCTGTAAAAAACGCAATGACTTTTCCAGAATAATTTAACAACTAAACCCGCCTGTCGAATTGTAAATAATTGCATGACGGATCTGGTCCCCCCTTGACCACGGCAATATCTACTTGTCAATTAGAGTGGTATCTAGGGTTGAATATTTAGCCATCATTTATTTAATTTTCAAATAGAATTTTGAATTGATATGGTTTTACAGATTGAAAAAATGCAAAGTAGAATGGCCCCAATGAAATATCTTCCTTGCCTGTCGCATTTGGTATTCGGCAATATTCGCTTCTGAGACAGACGAATACGAAACGTTTTCGCTGGGAATAAGTTCACCGAATATTCGAGTGTATCCTTACAATCCCTACTTCAGCCAACGCAATTTTACAGAAAAATCTTAATAGCGGCGTTCATCCCTATTCAAATAAAAGTACAAGAAAGGTTGTACATGTAAAACACATGTCGAATCATTCTTAAATTCCGTCTCGAGACTGACTGTCGCTAGTTGAAAAGTTATGTAAAACCGCGTTACCATTTCTAATGACACAAGGTGTCTTGATGTGTCATTCGTCTCAACTCGGCCGATTACTCTAACCTACATTTAAATCGGAGCCGTCGGAGATCGCCCGAGTATTGCCGAATGTAAGTTCAAGAGGACATGACCTAAATAAACACGTATTTCCGGCTAATTACTACAAGTTGCACCAGCGAAGGCTTGGGTCAAGAACACAGTATCTGTCTCTACGGTGTCTAGACACAAACTTTGTTTTTGCTTTAAACTCTCGACAAGCTTACGCCGATCAAAAATTCCCTTGATAAACATAGCAAGATCATTTTGTGTTTTTCAAGGCGAATTTTCATTATCTTCACTTGATAAAGAATACTAGTAGCACGCTTTTAAAGAAAAAAACAGTGATTTTGCGGAGAAAAATATTGAAAGATACTAAATTGAATTTTAAGAGGCGCTACTTTATTTCAAATGTATTAACATCCAACAGGATTTTCCTGACATGGTATATAACACTGGTGAACGAAATGTTCGTTCACCAAAAATGAAACACATTCTTTTGTATTAGAGCCTTTTAAAGGATTCAACAGCATATACATATGCAGATGCCTGATGTATGATTTCCTTAAGCATATACAGTCCCCAAAATGTATTTAGAGGCTTGTTCACTTATAGATCTAGACACAATAAGAGAAAAAGTCAAGCTTGATCATTTCCTTGAAGATATTGGCATGTACCTTGGCATGTATATTTATGTGTGAGTTTTTGCGGTTTTGGCATTGGCATGAAATATTAAAGCTCAGTCATATCAAGGGATCAATGAAACACTATTGTAAGTGCCTATATATCAATAGCAGTGTGCATATACCCCCTCTATATAACACAAAGAAGGCTGGTTGCAAAAATTGGGGATAAAAGCTTCTATTTAGGGGTAAATCACCCCCATTTGGGGGTTTTTGGGAACACTGAATAGGCACTGACAATAGTGTTGAGCTGACCCCTGGATATCTCTGGTGTCATTAAAAATATCTTTATAACTTGGCATTCAATATGAACCTTTTATAAAGATATGTTTTGAACCAATGGTAAAAAGTTTTCACTCAGAATGTGAAAAGTTCATTGAAAAGGCTGCCTGATTCCTGAATTTGAAAAGCCCATTTCAAGATTTGCTCATTTTTTCTCGTTTCTAGATTAAGGATGGATGAACTGACAAAGTCATTGGCTACCAGTTTTTCCGTTTCAAGTGACCCAAACAGTACAAGTGCCCAACATCCACGGTTTTCAGAATACAAAAGGAAAGAGAGTGGAGCTGATCAAGATGCGAGAAGAAAAGGCATTTTGGAACAGCAGAAAAAGTAGGAAAATCTTTTTGAAACACAGACAATCATGCTCAAGCGACCACGTCTAATGAGCAACCTATTATGATATGCAACCATTTTTAAATCGGGCTGCAAAGCAGTCCGCATTTATTAATACCGTTTTCCAGAAATCCAGTCTGTTTGACCCACTACATTTTTACAATTATCTTCTGAGCAATGTGTTCAAACCAAAATGAAATTATGTGTTTTCAAATACCGAAGAAACGGCCTTTTCAGTCACAATCTACAAACTTTTTTTTATCTTATTTACTTTTCGACAAATAGAGAAGAGGCTAATACAAAATTTGATGTCATTTTCGCTTTTAGTAATTACCAGTTAGTACTTTCAGTGTTTATAACAAGATTTTCGGTTGAGTAAAGGAGTTGAAACGTACAATAGGTTAACTGTACAATAAATTTGTAGTACTTACAATATTACTGCTCTGATTTTTTTCTCCAACGGTCATTTACCAGTTGTAGGGCTGACAACCAATCAAATTCTGTTATGATTATCACTCGGTCAAAACCCACGCGCAAATTCAGACCACGTGGTAGATGCAAATGGACATCGTCTGCTCGAAATGTGTCAATTAAGTTGTTTGTCATTGGTCAATGGTCGTCTGCACTCGGACAGGGAGCGTGGGAAGGTTATTTTTTTTTCGTATGGTGGAATGAGTACTGTTGACTATGTGTTAACAAATAGAAATAATTTTTGTAATTTTGAAATATTTGATTTTAATGAACACTCTGATCACGCTCCAATCCTATTTTCAATAAATTCAAATTTGAGTATGTATGAAGAAAAATTATTCAACAACAAATAAACCAACAAGAACATACGATAAACTGATATAAGATAGCAGTAAGAGCGATCTATTTTTAGAACAACTCATGAATAATCATAGAGTGCTGCCAGTTTTAATCGATTGGTCAGAAACCAAATATATAAATAGCATAGTTGTCGATTTCACGTGTTTCTCGAGGGATAATCCATTTATAGTAATTGGGAAAACCCAATGCTTGAAACACAAACAAGTTGGTAATCAAAATTGTAAATGGTTTAATGAAAAATGTTTTGTTGCTAAACAGGCTTTTAAACTCTATAGAGAGAGGAATAATATGAACAGACAAGCTTTTAGCCGGGCGTGTGCTCATTATAACAACGTAAAAATATCTGCTAAGAAATAATTTAGACTAGCAGAGGGATATCGAATCAGCAAACTTTCAAAATCGGACCCACAAGACTTTTGGTCTAATATAAAAGGTACATATACAAAACCAAAAAATCCACCAGATTCTCTCTCCATAGAACAATTGTTTGATCATTTTAAAAATATAATTGATACACCAGACGAAAACACCCAAAACGAACAATATCCACAAAGCAACATTTATATGCAAAACAGTGAAATTAATCCCGAATTGGACATGATCTTCTCAGAAGAAGAAATTAAGAAAGCTGTATTTATGCAAAATAACAGAAGAAGCCCCGGTATAGATGAAATTCCTTGTGAAATTATTAAAGTGTCTTACGAAATTATTGCACCTTTCCTCTTTGCTTTGTATAATCGCATTTTTCAAACGGGCGACTACCCGGAGCAATGGGGAAGGGGGATAACCACTCCTATTTTATAAAGGGTGATCCTAATATTTCGGAAAATTATAGAGGTATTACCTTAATAAACATATTTTCAAAAGTATGTTCTCAAAATCTGCTAAATAGACTCACTAGGTGGACAGAAAAGAATAAAAAACTTAATGATAACTAATTTGGATTTCAGAAAGGAAAATCCATTTTAGACTGCATCTTCATTATGAACTCGGTTATATCAAAAGTGTTATCGTCTGCTGATAAACTTTATTGCGTGTTCATTGACTACGAAAAGTGTTTCGATAGTATTAATCAGGAAAACATAAGCACTCATTTTGTAAAACTTTTAAAATCTATTTACACGTCAGTAAAAGCTTGTGTTTTTTACGAACATGAGTTCTCATGATGTTCGTCAATGACTTTATCGAACATATAAATTCCGATCTTGGTTAAATTTTTACTTTTGGACCATGTGAAATTATTCTTGATATTGTATGCAGATGACCAAGTGTTATTCGCGAAATCTCCAACTTCTTTATACAATCCATGTTGAATGATTTACAAGCATATTGTATTTTATCTGGCAAAAAAATTAACACATCTAAGACTAAAGCAATGATTTTTGAGAAGGGAAGACATACTAGTTATACATTCCACATTAATAATGTCGCCATTAAAACTGTCAAATATTTTAAATATTTAGGGATTAATCTTTAACGGATTATGGTCTCGTACACAAAAAGATATTGCCAAACAAGCATTATTTTCTCTTCATAACATCAGCAGAATTTCAGTTGATTTAGAATTACCCATGTCGCAACAATGTAACCTATTTGATAGTCTGGTTGGTTCCATCCTTCAATTTGTTTCACCTTTGTGGGGTTATCACACTTCCAAATATATTGAAAACATTCATACTAAGTTTTCACGTCTCGCGCTTCGCGTCAAAAAATCGACCCCGTTAGCCACACTATATGTAGAAAGAGGTAGGACACCACAAAAGGTTTCAAATCAATTCAATATGATTTAATATTGGACGCACATAATCACCCAAAATGAAAACAGCATTCGCAAATCAACCTACAATATGTTAAAATCGGACTGTGAAAATTGAAATACATACAGGGGAAATACCTGGGCTTTCCAAGTTAAAAGTATACTGCAGGATAATGGGTTATCTTTCTTATGAATTAATCAAAGAATGTCCCACATAAATCTCGCATTTATCCAACAATGACTATTTGATAATTATGTTAAGTTATGATCCTCAGAAATTAATAATACGTCTAAATTGGCCTGCTATAATCTATTAAAGGAATCCCTTGTACCTGAAAAGTATCTAGATATTGAATATGACGTAAATATTAAGACAGCATTAACACAATTTAGAACCTCATCACATGATCTTAACATCGAAAAAGGTAGATATACAAACATCCCTCGTGAAAATAGATTATGCTTAAACTGCAATATGAGTTATATTGAAAACGAATATCACTTTCGATTGGTTTGCCCAAAATACTCAGAATTAAGGAAAAGGCACATGAAGTAATATTTTTACACTTGGCCATCTTTATACAAATTTAAAACACTTTTAAAATCAAGTTCTAAAAAGGAAATTATTCACGCATCTAAATATATTTATTTCGCAAACAAAATGAGAAACTAAAAAAAAAAGAAAAAAACAAAACTTTATTTAATCCTAATATTGAAGCCACCGTATCCTGTGACTATTGTTTTACATATGTATCGATCTTTGTTAACCTATGTGTGTTTTGTACTATGTATTGTAATATGTAGCTAGAAACACGGTAAGTATTTAAAGCTTTTTTGGAATTAAATGGTAATGGTAATGGCTTACCGAGGCTGGTCACTTACATTTTGCGTGTTATCCACTGAGCTATTTGTTCAAGACAAACAGCGCAGAAACGGCCTTTTTAGTTACAATCCACATTTTTTTATCTCTTTTACTTTTGCGACAAAAAAGGAAGAGTCTTTTACATAATTTGATGTAATTTTCGTTTTTAATAATTACCAATCAGTATTTTCAGCGTTTTTACAAGCTTTTTGGTTAAGTAAACGAATTGAAATTATCTTCGTGCTGTTCTAATTTATTGTTCTAAAACCTGTTTAATGTGATCAATGTCTATCCCTGCGGAGGGGATACATTGTGAAAAAGGGGAAACAACTTCTTATATTTCATAAAAGAATAACAACAACAATTCCTTACTCCTCCTTCCTCTCCGTTTTCCTTCGTCTCGAGTTCTTTCTTCATTTTGTCATCTGTTGGAATCGTCTGCTTCTATAGTTGACATGGTTTAATCCTAGTCTATTTTTAGCACAGATTTCTTTGCCATTGCGTTGATTTTGATCAGTTTGTTACGGTTTACACCGTTTTTGACTGATGTGGTCATATTGAGCGGCTGGAGCACATAACCATGGATTCCTATTGTTTCTTATAACAGTACTACCACAACTCCCTTACCCAGCCTCCAGCTGCTCCATCACATAGGTTCGCGATATCAAACCATTTTTTGTCTGAAAGGGTATTTGCCGCGGCTGAGTTTCAAATCCGGGACCTCTCGAACGAGAGGCAGGTGCGTTAAAAACTGCGCTAAGGCCTAGGTTTGCAGTTAACGTTTTAATAAACCGTCGGTGCTGATATAAAATGTCATAACTACGGCTTTGCTGAAGCCGTGGTTACGAGATTTATAACATTGTTATGTAATATTGTTTGTCCGATATTGCGTCATTTTTAACTGGATAAAATCGTTCCCTATTGTGTTCTAACTTTTAGCTCTCTGCGTGAAAAAGGCATTTTCCAGTCCACTGGACCAAGGCTAAATAGATTTATCGAAATTTCATGTGCAATTTTGGCATCTCTACCAAATCTGCCGTTATCTGCCTCTATATAAATGCTTCCCTCAGGGATCAAATTGATGCCGGTTCTACCTCCTTGACGTTTGACCGTAGAGCGCAGTTGGTAGCATGTTGGATAATCAATCTTAGATGAACTGGGTTCAGTCCCAGGTTGAATGGAAAATGTTTTATGACATATCTCTTAAGTTGGGTGGATACAGTTCTGCAAACTCCAGTTGGATGAGTTGGCGATGTCCTCTAAAAGATGGAGTGTTAAGACAAAAAAACTCACAAACTGGGCAAATATCTTACCAACCTTTTTTGTCCAAATTTGAGCCCTTTTGATTTACGAACTATTGCACTATCCCAGCCTCTCAATGATGCCCGATTTGCAGTGCTGACAGCACTTTGATTCAGAATCCCCTTTCTGAAATGGAAATATCTTATAGAGTAGATATTAAATAGGTCCAAAAATTTTAAAGAATTTATCCTATATTGTTAACTAACTTAATAAAATCATCTCGATATTTTAATAGATATGGTATAAATCGGTGCGAGTAATGGTGAATTTTCCAGGAAGCAGAATCAAAAGGGTTTAGTCTAAGTTGTAAGAACTTGTTTCCCAATCGATGTAAAATAATTAGGTTTAAACCAGTATAAATCCAATGTATTGGTACTAATTGGAATTGTCTTGTTTAGACAATTTAAATGAGTACCCACAACATAGGGTTTCACTGAATGATCAAGATTTTAGACTGGCTTTACCTCCTTTTATCTTTACATCTGCCTGAGTGGCAGATATCAAAATATTATTTAACAGGGCTTGTGTTTGACCCTTAAACTAGGGTTTTGACCCCCAGAAATTGAAAATTTCTTAATTTGACTTCTAGAAAGGAATTACTTAGGGTCAAAACATGGTTTTATACCTAAGATTTTCACAAATTACCATCTAAAGTTCTACAAATTAATTGCTTGTTTCATATCACTATATGAAACAGTTAAAGTGACTGTTAAATATGCAAAATTCTATCTATGATTTGCTTTTTCTGTCTTTTTGACCCTTCTAAATTCAGATTTGACCCCCAGAATTTCTTAGGTGAGGAGTCAATGACTCCCAAATATCAAACACTAACACGAGCCGTGAAATTTGTCTGCAAAATATATGCTCAGGGACAAGAAACAAACAAATTGTTGGATGGCTACCTGAATATTTAACTACAGCTGATTCAAGCTGTAGTTAGGACTTGAGGTTTAAGTTGCAATTAATGATTATTGCATTTGCAGCAATATTTTAAACAAAATAGTGGAAAGAGTCCGAGTTCAACAGCCTTCTCATTAACAACAAGTGTTTTGATTGGTCAGTAAATCTTTTGATTGACAGTAGCCATCTGTTTACCATTCAATCACTTTTCAATATTAACTCTTGTCATGCTGAATAAAAAACCTTGGCAAAATTATATATATAAATCAAAGTGCTGAAAGCTCTGTATTTCTTAATAGTGAGTCAGCATTTGATTTTGAAAAAATAATTTCTGCAAACTTCTTGTCTAAAAAGGGAAATCAGGTTGTATGGACGAAGATCTGACTACACATTTGTGCAGGCTGGTGTTTGTCCATACCTCCTGCCAAAACAGGAATATTCTGGGATCAACATGACAAGGGTTAAATTGTGTTACTTGTACAGCCGAAGATTTGACTTTTTGAACTACATGCGCCGTGTGATTGATGATGATTGGGAAGGCGCAGACGACTTGGCTGACGAGGACGAGGAAGGGGGAGAAGAGATGGATGTGACACCCAGTAAAGTAAAGAGATCATACAAACCTGGAAGATACTACCGAAATCAGGTACGATAATTTACCTTCAACTTGTGTTTCAAGAGACATAGAATTGTCTTGTGCTAGGCACATGATCTTAGAATTGTCTTATGCTAGGCTTATGATCTTAGAATTGTCTTTTGCTAGGCTCATGTTCTTAGAATTGTCTTGTGTTAGGCTCATGATCTTGGAATTGTCTTGTGCTAGGCTCATGATCTTAGAATTTTCTTGTGCTATGATCATGATCTTAGAATTGTCTTGTGCTAGGCTCATTATTTTTCTTCATGTCCCCTAAAAAAATTGAAAAAATAATTTTTGTAAGACTTCAACAGTTCAACCTGCTCTTATCTGGGACATAAATGTTTTACAAACATCTCTTATCTAAGTTGTACCTTTGGAGGCTATGTATACTACTAGAATCTGTTATACAGTTGATGTTGTCAGAATGGATGGTTGAGGTACCAGAAGATTTTGAGGAGAACTGGTTAATGGTGTGTTGTCCATGGGGGAAACGATGCCTGGTTGTCGCTTCTAGGGTGAGTAGCTTAAGGTAGTGGGCCTGTAATAGTTTTGCAACATTTCAGAACTAATGTCACAATGTTCACAGAGGTTTCTTAATGAACTCATTAGGAAACATCAGTTTACACTGTTTCCAGGGTTTCACTACCTCGCAAAATATCGGAGCTCTAGATAACTGGGAGTGATTTGAATATCAGTGTTAATTGAGACTGTGTGTGACATTTTCAAGTGTGTGTTATGGTCAGACTTTGGTTTTGTGAAGACACTTAAGGTCAATACAGAGCTAATAGTGGTGAATGATCAGACTGTGGGGATGCACTAGCTGATCAGAGTCTTGACATTAAGAACATCTGAAACCTTTGTTATCAGACTTTAATGGAGTCATCTTGTGAGATAATTGCAACAAGCAACATTGATCTATTAGGGTCTTTAAACCAAAGTGCTGATATCCCTTTGGTTGTTTAAACGTGCAGACATTTAACATATTGTTGAGTTTCCATACCAAGGATCTAGCTACTATGGTTTTTGAAAAAAAGACATTGTCCTGATGAACTAAAATAGAGACATTTATGATATATTGTTGACTTAGTGAAAAAAACAACAACAACACAGCCTTGACAGATCACTACATTAAGGTAGTGGACCTGTAATAGTTTCACAACATTTAGGAACTCACGATCTTTCACAATGTTGACCAAGGTTTCCTAATAAAAATCATTAGGAAACCTCAGTTAACACTATAAATGTTCATTACTTCTAAAATGTTTCTGAACTATTAGCTTAATTTAGAAGATAGATGCTCTGTATTTGGGATTTGAAATTGAAATAAATCCCTCTGATCTACTAATTTTTCACCCATTGCTGCATGTTTATCATTTTAGGGTACAACTACAGCTTATGGAAGGAATGGCTACAGATTAAACTCCTTTCCATCCCATCTTCCAGGAGGAAATAGAAAACAGCAAAGCAAAGGTTTGTTATTGTACAAGTCTTTATGTCCCAGCATTGAAAGATAAGGGATTTACGTTTTTGTTCCATCTGTTATTAAGTTTTTGTATGTGCTAAAAAAATTGCTGACTGAAACATTTGAATGATGAGTGTTAGGGCATTTCATATTGTTCATGTGTATTCCTTGTAGAGAGACTTTTGTATTGATCTTCTCAATCATGGTCCTCAGACAAGCTTGAATAAGATTACTCATTGAAATTAGCAATTTATCAGTGATTGGGAAAGAATTTTTTCAAAGGGACAATGTCCCTTCCTCTTAGAAAATCAATGTGACATGAAAACTAATGTGACCGTTATGGTGAAGGATTGCTCAAATCCTAACTACAACAAAATTCAATGTGACAAGGGCCTACTCCTTGACTAAAACAATGTGACATTTGAGATTTCAATGTGACTATTGCACATGGGGGAAGTCTTTCCCAGTCACTGATTTATGGGTCTTCTATTCTTCTTGCCTATCAAATGTGACCTGTCATGCGAAAAGGGACCATCTAGGTATTAAGTAAAGGATGAACCCAAGTCAGACTATGCAAACTATAGACACTTACATTTTTGTTCTACTATGAAATCACAAGATGATTGCTCAATTTCAGAAAATGCCATTCTAGACTGTATATACCATGAAGTAGAGAAGACGTTCTATGTTTTAGATGTAATGAACTGGAAAAATCACCCAGTCTATGATAGTGAGGTAAGAATATGTGGTCATCTAGGAGTTTCACAAATTTTATTTATGAAAGAATTTCATTTTCGTGTTGAATTGTCCATTAATAATGTCTGATGAAGGAGTTAGATGCAAAAGTAAGAAGTCGAGTGCGTAGCACGAGGATTTGGTTTGCATTTAACCCCTCCCCCCATCAGTCTTAATTCATTGACACATCAACAGGAAAATGAAATTATATCCATTATAACACTATCTCAATTCTGAAATCAGTTTCTTACCTTTTTCTGGGTTTCTACAGTTTTAAAACATTTTTCTGGTTGTAGAATTAGTGAACAAGTAATGACATTGACATTGAGAGAATTTCACAGAGAGTGAAGCCCGTCATTTAGGATGTTGGCTATATGAGGTCAAAAGCATCAACATGAATGGGGCTGGGCTATCTGTTTACACAATAGAACACATGACAAATTAATTTTATTGTGATTGAAGTTCTATGTAATTTCTTCTTATTTCATGTATGCATTCAACGCCAACATGTTAAAATGAATTTTTCATCCCCTCGCATTGATATATCAGGGGCATATTGTTTCACTGCTGTCTTATCATGCAGTCTTAGCATTTTCCTACATCTTCAAAGCATTTGGGATACAATGTTAACAGGAGTGTGGAAATACCAATTTTCTCCACTAGTCTCTGGACAAGTAAAAGCTTATTTTCTACTTGTCCAGGACTAAAACAAACTTTTCCACTAATAAGTAGGTAGATAAATATTGAGAAAATATTGTCTTTTATGAAGAAAATGCTGTAGCCCTGCATTTTCTTCATCAAAGACAATGTTTTTCACCCTTAAATGCAAACTAAAGGATGACTTTTCTCCTAGATCATCTTAGCTATGTATCAAGATTTGCTCTGGCATCTACTTGTCTAAGGACAAGTGGCCTAGCAAAATGTACTTGCCTGCAAGTAGAAAAGCCTGTGTAGGACAAGTCAGACATGGGAATTCCACACCCCTGATGTAAATGTTTGGTATGAAGGTGAACTTTATGGCTGCAGATTATTAGATATCTTGGCTAAGGTCATCAGTTAAAATCAAGGTCATTTATCAAGGTCAAGCTGAGAAAAAAATGTTTTGAGGATGCTAAGGTTTTATGAATACTTCTTTAATTGTAAATTCAAATTAACTTTTTTTTTCAAAGTCTTCCTTGTTTTCTAAAATAGAACAGCTATCAGAGATATCATTGTCTTTCACATGTATAAGGTAATCCTAACTTGAAATGATTTCTCTATGAAATCTAAACAAATATTTCCCCAGCAGTTCTTTGGTGTTGGGAGTAAATAGTGTGTTCTTTTTGAGAAGAAAAAGGATCTGTTAGTCTATTTTCAGCTCACCTGAGCACAAAGATGAGATTTTGTGGTTGCATAAGGTCTGTAGTGTGTTGTGCCTTGCCAACATTTACCATGTAGATGGGCCATATTTTTGCCTGATCAGTTGTAAATTGGTCAGAATGATTATCTTGATAAAATCTAGGTCAATTTGGAAATTGGGTCAAGTAGGGTAAAAAGTAGGGGCAAATGGGAGTCAAAGATTAGATGAGGTCAAGGGTTCAAATATAAGAAAAACCTTGTAGACACCCTAGAGCCATATTTTTTGCTCAATTAGCCTGAAAAATGTCATGAGTCATAATGATTGTCATGATGAAATCTAGATCATGCTCAAAATTAGGTATGGTGGGATCAAAAATGATGTCACAGGGTCAAATCTTTAACCATAATTTTTGCACATTTAATTTGAAAATAGATTAGTATGATTGTCTTGATGAAATCTATGTCAAGTATGAAATTTGGGCAAATGGGGGTCAAAGATGAGGTCAAGGGATAAAATCTTAGAAAAACCTTGTAGACTCTAGAGGCCACATTTTTTGCTCATCCATTCTGAAAATTGGTCACAATTATTTTCTTAACGATATGTAGGTCAAGATCAAAGTTTGGTCTAATGGGGTCAATAAAGATGTCACAGGGTCAAATTTTAGAAGAAAATTGTATTTTTGCCCAATCATCCTGAAAATTTGTCAGATTGATTGTCTTTATGAAATCTCAGTCTGGTTCGAGTTTGGGTCAAGTTTGGATAAAAACTAGGTAAAGAGGTCAGATCTTAAGACATTTAAGTTAGGTGAGCGATTTTGGGCCACTACGGCCCTCTTGCTCATTAATATGTCTGATTTTGTCTGGACAATTACTCTTACATTTATGGATGGATTTATTGATAGCATAATTGTTCACCATCAGGAGTAGATATGCCATTTTAAAGTAATTTTAAGATAGTCCAAGGTCACAGTCCAAGGTCACAGTCCAAGGTCAAACACCAAGTTTTGTATTGTAACTATTACAGACAGATTTCCGATTTTTCTGGATGATGAGCAAGCTACAGGAGACCCCAGAAGTGTCAGAGAAGGACAAATTGAATCCAGTAAGTTTATCTTATTCTTTAACCCTTGTCATGCTGAATAAAAAACATCAGCAAAATTATGTCAAAATCAAAGTGCTGATAGCTCTTTTATTCCTTATTGTTAGTTGGCAATTGATTTAGAAAAATAGAATTATACAACTTTTCTGGTTTAAAAGGGAAATCAGGTGGTATAGACTAAGATCAGACTGCACCTTTGTGCAGACTGATCTTTGTCTATTTTTCCTGCCAATGGAGGAATATTCTGGGTTCAGCATGACAAGGGTTAATGTTTTTGGGTGGATTATTGAGAAATAACAGTAGATCATCATTTGATAGACTCATCGTCTTACCAGTGAAATCAAAAGCTTATACGACGCTTTGTTCATTTCACTATATCTGACGTTCTCTAAGCAGAGCCCATTAATTGATATCAATATGAGAAATAATAGTAGATCATCATTTGATAGACTCATCGTCTAACCAGTGAAATCAAAAGCGTATACCACACTTAGTTCATATTCACCCTATCTGACATTCTCTTAGCAGAGCCCATTAATTGATGTCAATTAGAGAAATAATAGTAGTTCATCATAATATGGACTCATTGTTTAACCAGTGAAATCAAAAACTTATACCACACTTTGTTCATGATCACCCTATCTGATGATCTCTAAGCAGAGTTTATTAATTGATGTCAATATGAATGTTGTGTAGCAATCAGATGCAAAATGATGCGCCATAAGAAAATTTGTCTTTAATTTTTATGCCCCCGCATGGAAAGATCGGGGGCATATTGTTTTACCGTTGTACGTCTTTGCGTCCGTCCGTCTGTCCATCCGTCTGTCTGCAAAAGTTAACAAAAAAACTTAACATTGCCAATATCTTCAAGCCTATTCAAGATACAAGGCTCATATTTGGCATGATGATAGATCTCAATGATCTGCATCTGCTGATACCAAAGTCAAGGTCGTGTGACAAGGTCAAGATCATCTGTCAAGGTCAAACTTTGAAAAAAAATGCTGTTACGGGGGCATTAGTGTTTCACAAAAATTTTGTTTTAACACTTGCCATTTATTCTACAGTATAACTTCTATATTTATGGATGACTCTCAAAATGACTTTACACAGTTGGACGAGTACTAGTGTCGTGCAGGAGTTTATCTGAATATCCTTAAGGTCAAGGTCATGGCTGAAGGTCAAACAGGTAACAAGTCTTTGCAGGATCATCTGTGTATGTGACACATTCCTTGTACATGTCGATGGCTCAGCGCGAAATAGTTGTAACTGCCTATATGTTTATAGGCAGTTACAACAGTTTCACGCCGAGCTATGGATGTATTTATTTACATTTTTGAAGAAGTATTTTCATTTACCTAAGCTTATGTTGCAGGAAAAGAAGTAAATTCATTATCTTTCAGGAATATGTTCAATTTTCTTTTCAGTACAAATTTATTCCTTTGAAGTACCATGATTGTAAAAAGGAAAACCTCCAAGAAGTATTTAATAAAACAACAGAAAAGGTATTCTTTAATTTATTGAATAAATAATAGACTTTAACTGGAATTCTGAAAAAATGTAAAATTTATCATTCATAAAGCAAGAAAAATCACCCCATTTCGATGAAGTTAACCTTTTTTGTAACTTTTTTCCCACAAACCAAAATTTTGTGCACTGAAGTCAATAAAAAGCGAAAAGATTGAGGAAATAAGTTGATGCAATATCTCACTTTTTCTCAATGTTTTCTACAATATTTCTATACCCCCCACCTACGAAGTAGAGGGGGGTATATTGGTTTCACCATATCTGTCTGTCTGTCCATCCGTCCATCAGTCCGTCCATCCGTCCGTCCGTGGACCTTTTCATTTCTGGACTGTAACTCAAGAACCAAGTGACCTACAATCATGAAACTTAATACAAATGTTCCTTATGACCCAATGAAGTGCCCTATTGTTTTTGGGTAACATAGGTCAAAGGTTAAGGTCACAGTCAGCCTTTGTTCAATTTTCGTTTCCAGACTCTTAACTCAAGAAACAAGCAACCTACAATCATGAAACTTCATGCAAATGCTGCATATGACCTCAATATCAGTTACAAACACATCCTGCACTAATAGCACTTGCTTTTTGACAAAGTGCTTGTGGAGGTATAAGTCCGCTCTGCAGTTCTAGTTAAGTCTTATTAACTATTTCTTAATGCAACCCTTGAATGTGGGTCCTCAAATGAAACCTTTTGACTAGATGATCCCATTGACTACTCCTAATGTAAGATTGGTGCTAGAAGTACAGTCAAAGCTGTCCTAGGACAGGGTGTTTACTGTTATCTCTAAGGGGCCTTTATTGGCCCGATAAAGGCCCCATTCCCTATTGAAAATACCACAAAGTTTTTTTCAAATTTTGAGAAAAATCCCTAATTTAGTAAAATGGAATTAACCAAATAACTTATTTCTATCAATTTTTTAACTGGATATTATGAATATGTGTTTTGTTCACCTAAGAAGTAGTTGGAAAATGTTTTTTTTTGTAAAGATTTTATATATATCATATATAAATAGCAAGAAATAATCCAAAAAGTTAAACATGAAAAAATCCCAAATTGCATTATTGACAATACATGTAGTTATCACCCAAATAATTGTTAGGGGCCTTTTCCCTAAGAATTTAAAAGCTAGCTTGTACGGCAAGGTAGTACAAGCACCCCTTATACTCAACCCGGGTACATGATACATCCCCTCAACAATTAAGATTCTTCAACGAATATTCTCAATTCAAAATCCTCAACTACCAAATCACATAACCACCACCTCATGTGGGTTATTTACGGTGGGCGCCAAATGTAGCCCGCTAATAATTATTCAACTTCGTTGGGATTCTAACCCGGGACCTCTACATCCTTAAGCAAATGATCTACCACGTCACTATAAAAGCTAGCTTGTACAGCAAGGCAGTACAAACGCCCCTTATACTCAACCCGGCTACAGTTAGAGATAGTGATAATTTGGATTTGGAAAGTAGGTTGCTTAAACTAGCTATATAGGACATACAATGCATCACTGATCTAAAGAGCTGGGAGAAGTACTCGAGTACAGTATTGGGTAGGGTAACGTTCCTACCCTGGTTAGTTCGATCCCCGACGGCGGCACTCATTCTTTCCAACTATTTGTCTCTCACCAATGGGTTGATAATCGTAGACCTATGTGAGATAGTAGCTGGAGGCTAGGAAAGAATGTGGTGGTTGTACTGGTGAGAGAAATACCAGGAAACCATTGTTAGGTGCTCCAGCCGCCGTGATATAACTGAAATAATGTTGAAAGCGGCGTTAAACTCCATTCAAACAATCAATCCTACCCTGGTCCTAAATCATTATCTGTTATCCAACTATTGAATAAGCACTATGTACATTTGGGGATCAAATTCAGAAAAGAATTTAAGACTGTTTAAAACAGTCTTCAATTCTTTTCTGAAATTGATTTCCAGATGGTCAAACAGACTCAGATAGTTTTCCTGGATACTTATTTGCGATTCACAGACTCACAATAACTGTGTCTCTTAAAACCATGTTTTAATATATGTTTATAGACTGTTGTTACAACTGTTTAACACTGAACCATAAATATGCTTTCTGGTTATTTATTAAATGATTTCACAACACTAATAGCAATCCCCCTGCTAAGAATTAAGAATGTTATATGTGATGAATAATTTATCTTTCACAGTTTGACGGTTGCCTGTTCTATCACAAAAGGGCGCACTACACATTTGGAAGTTCACCATTGGTTGTTTGGTTAAAACCATACATGATTCCAGAAATGTTACAAATGGAGGTGCCTGAGATCATGATGAGCGAGAAACCGGTGAATTACACGACCTACAACGCGCATTTACAACATGTGAAAGAAACGAGGGAGAAGAGAGAGAAGGAGCAAAAAGATCGAACTGAAAACAGAAGAAAGAAGCGAGGACCAGACAGATCGAGGAAGTTTAAAATGGATGTAAGTTTTGAGAACTTTCAGTTTGGTGCTATGGCGGAAGCATCTAAATCACAAAATATATCTGATCCTTCTCATGAAGAAATGGAAGACCAATCGGCTGATATGACTTAACCCTTCTCATGCTGTTCATGATATAAAAAAGTTTGGCAGACAGTATAGATTAAATCAGACTGCATAAACCTGCAGTCTGATAATTAGCCTACCCTGTCAGATTCTCCTTAAATTTTGTAGGTAAAAGATGAGCCAAACATGTTGAGATGTCTCCAGAATTGACCATTTTTTTAAGGAAAATTTAGATTAAGCAGGACAAGTGTTTGTTCTTTCAATCAATTGATTAAACTTTCAATCAGTTGATTAAGATTTCTAATACTGTTCTATTTTGCAAGATTTGTAAGTTTATTTCAAGAATGTTAATTGTCCTTCATTTGATAAGGTAAGTCCTGAGAGAAATCCTTTCAAAGGTTTATATCTTTGAACGTCATTTTAAGATGATTTTCCTTCAAGAAAAATGCTAAAATCTTTAGTGTTGAGCAATCAGGGGGCTGAGCATATGGGGGTGTTAGACCAAGTGGCTGTTTATAAAGAAAATTGAAATTCTTCCTCCTCTTCTGAACCAGGTGGCTAACAGCCTTTATATTTGGTTAAATCATTAGTTCATATACCTTAATGAAAGTTAATAAAATTATGGCTGTTGGGCTACCATGGGTAGAGCACCAAAGGAATGGTTTAGGTCTTAGGGCTATAAAAGTCTTAAAATATCTTTGTTCAACCCAGAAGACTGACAGCTTTTATATTTCTCATAGAACCATCAGTTCATGTATATACCTTTACATAGAAAATGAAGCAATGTATGTTGGTCTACCAGGGACAGATCACTGGGGGTGGGAGTAGATTTTGGACCAATATAGAAATCTTAAAAAGTCGGCAAAATGGTGAAATCATATCGCTAATTTCACAGTGAATGAGGCTGAGATGGTTGAATATGTGAAAATCTCTTTTTCTGGGTTTGCTTAGACAGATCTAGGTTATAGAGCTAATTTCTCAGGTGAACAACTCGGGGCTAACGACCCTCTCATTGCTCTTTCTGTTTGTCTGTTACTCTGCCCATTTGTCAGAAAAAGAAAGATACTTTATTTTTGTAAAGGATAAACACAAACATTGACTTTTTTGTTCAATTTGCACAAGTTGCTGTCTTAATTAGATATCTTGCTGTATATGCACCTTTTCTTTAATGTTGAATTCCAAACAAATTTTAGAAACTATATACAATTGAAATGAAAGTAATATGATATAATGACAAAAACATAAAAGATCAATCAATGTTAATGTTTACTCCTACTGAAATGCATCTTTTGAAAGTAAATAATATTTTATAGAAATTTGAACATATTTGCAAATAATAAAAAAACTATTTTAAAAGTGAACTAATCCTTCAGTGTTTGTGTTTATTCTTGATATAGCCATAGATTAGAGGACTTTGCTATATTGAAGTTCTTTTTTTTGAATCTGGACACATACAAATAAACATCTTAACCTTTAATGTACAATCTCAATATTTTTATGTCCCTGTGATTAGATGCTTGAGAAAATGTTGAGAAATAGAAGAAATTGCTTTTAAAAAAGCAATTTCTTCTTTTACCACAATGTTTTCTATCACATAGGATGGTGTCTTTTCAAATTACACCCACATTTCATTTTTGTTTGCATTTACTTTCATTTTGGACTAAATAAATGCTTAAATAAGATTAAATGGGTACATACAGTCTTGCTATAGGCTTCATTTGTAGTTATCAGTATTCTCTTCAATATTAGATGTATGAATCCATGCTTCTCTAATTGCTAGGTAGGACTGACAACAGTTCAACGGCTCAAAACTGAACAGTTGTTGCATATATGCATAAAGGTAGTCACAACTTTTTTGCGCTGAGCCAGCAGATTGATATTTCAGCTGAGCTGTAGAAAGTCGTGATTCTATGCACTAGATGGTCTGAAACCAGCAAAGCAGAAAAAAAACTAAAGTTCATTTAACATTTCAACCAATACTTTTTGAAATTGTGGTTCAAGAATATAATTATTTATTTTATCCCTGTCACTGAGTTCCTCTGATCTAAGGCTATGTCATCTACCCTGACCATAAGCCACTGTTACAATACTTCGCCTACCTTATTAAATGGCTTCAGAAGGGTTTATGTTGAATAAAGGCACTAAGCATTGAAATCAGAGTGCCCAAAGCTCTTATGTACTGGTTTTTGGTCAGCATTTATTTCAAAATTATCATCTTTAAACTTTTCTGGTGTAAAAAGCATAATCAGGTGCTGTGGACTAAGATCAGACTGCACATACATGCAGGCTGATCTTTGTCTTAACCACCTTGCAAAGTAGGAATATTCTGAATACAGCATGACAAGGATCAATTCAATAATACAATGATTGATACCTGTGTCAGGCAAGATCTTCTTTGGCTTGGTAATTACTGCGCTGGTCTTGTATACAAAAAAAATTATATGTTTCTGTTCTTAGTTGGTTCAACCCAGACCCTGTGTTGGGTTATTTTCAGTTATGCTTCAGTTGCAGACTTGTTGTTTTAAAGACTGGAGCTTGTCTAAGATTGACCCTTGCGCCACTTTTAGCTTGGCTGTCCAGCGGGGGCTATTGTCATGGCCTGGTGTCCATCATAAGCGCAATAATCTGTCCATCATTGCATCCGTCTGTCTATTTACTTTCACTTTAAACATCTTCTCCTGAAACTGATTGAAAGACATCAACCAAAATTCACAGGAATGTAGATGCTCTTTCAGATTTCTTTTTATAATCATGATCAGGCTGATAGTCACCGAAAAAGGGCCAATATGATGAATCATTTAAAAAATTCTTCTTCTCAGAAACGCCTGGTCAAAATTCAACCAAACTTCACAGGAATGATGTTTGGGATATTCTCTTTCAGATTTCTTGTAATTTTTTCAGCTATACTTCAGTTGTGGACTTGTTGTTTGTGACACAACCCAATACGACAGTATTTCACAGTCCAGTTTGAAAGAATTTAGTCATAACTGATTTGAATTGATTTTAATTGACAAATCAGATGTGAAGCCATGCCAGACAATTAGTTTAAACCTACATGTATTTAATTCTCATCTATTTTGAAACAAGTCCTTACATCTCATTAATGCCTCTTAGTGCATCGGGAAAATTGACCAGTCCTCACAAAAATTAAAATAAAAAAAAGCAAAATAGACAGCTGCTCCAGGGATTGAATAAGAGACCTCCTGGTCATCAAATCGTAGCTCAACCTATCAACCACGGACATCAAATCCAGAGCTACAGATAATGGGAGTTATTTCATTTTAGATCAAAGTATTTTACTAATAAAAGTACAGACCCTATACGGTTGGTACACATTTGAATTGTTTCTTCGAGACGATACAAATGAGTACCCACACCACAGGGTTTCATTGAGAAATAAAAATTTTTGACTGACCTTACCCCCTCTTATCTGTATCTCTACAAATTAGAAATATCAAATAGTTGTTTGTTCTTTTTAGATTGATGAATTTGTGTGGAGTCTCAAACTGGGGGGAGAAAGTGAGTTGCAGTATCACATCCCAATTATTTTGTTGGAGAATGCTTTTTCTTGACCTTGTTTTACCCCCAACCTATGAAGTTGAGGGGGGTATATTGGTTTCACCATGTCTGTCTATGTGGCCAACAGTCTGTCCGTCCATAGACCTTATCGTTTAACTTAAGAACAAAGTGACCTAGCATCTTGAAGCTTCATACAAATGCTGCTTATGACCCAAGGAAGTGCCCTATTGTTTTTGGTTCACATAAGTCAAAGGTCACAGTCAATTCTTGTTGATCTTTTGTGAGACCTTTTTGTTTCCAGACTCTAACTTAAGAACCAACAGGCATATAACTTGAATTCTCAACATTTGTTACAAACACATCCTACACTAATAGTACCATATTTGGACAAAGCGCTGGAGAGTTTTAGTCCACTTTGCGACTGCTGTAGATTGAACAATCATGACAGGATAACCCATGAAAATCAGTCAATATGTGTATGGATTTTCTAGAATAGGTGCTTCAGGAGTATTTATGTGTTCACCAACACATCTTGTACCAAGCCTACACCTTAAGCTGTGTGTGGACTGCTTGCAGTGCCCTTGTTACTTACAGTATCGATTCCTTTCATTGCTTTGAAAAATTGTTCATGTAAGGTGGTACAGGGTACATTATAAGAAATAATTTGAAAGAAACAGTTGAAAAGAAGATTGTTTTGAAGGGTTAGATGGTCATGATTGCACATATTGATTTCTACCAGCTGATGGAGTCCAAATGGTTGCTGGAGATTCCAGATAATATAGACGAGGATTGGTCAATGGTTGCCTGCCCTGTTGGTCAGAGATGTCTTGTCATGGCACTGGATGTAAGTAGAGATATTTGAGTCATCTTGAAATGAAATGAAGGAGTTGTCTTGAAATATGAGTCAACTTGGAAATTCACCCTTCGATAGGTCGGAGATAAACAAGCAATTTCTTGCAAGCAAATTTTATTTCCACAATTTTCTTACCAATAGAAAATTTTTGACTCTATCCTTAATTTCATAAGATGTGAGTCTTACAAGCTTCTTATAGAAGTCAGATATGACAGAAGTAAGTGACAAACCTTCAATGAGGTGTTAAACACCTATTTAGAAAACAATATTATTGATTTCAAAGTGGTGATGGGCTGATTGATCCCTATGATCAATAATCAATCAGTTTAGGCTTCCAATGCAGGTTACCAATGTAGATATCCCATAATGGATTAATTGGTTAGAAATGTGTAAATAGCAGCCATTTAATGTTTTGAAAGATTTATGTCTATTATTTAGTCTTGGTTACTTATTATCTGGTACCATCCTTTTACTTGAGAAAAACATCCATTTTAAACCAACCCTGAGGATAGACCAACACTTAACAATTGGTGGTTAAATGACCAATGATGGTTGATTGATTGATTGATTGATTGGATGGAGTCTTACGCAACTATCAATAATTTTTATGTCACGGCAACTGGAGCACCTAACAATGGATTCCTGGTATTTCTCTCATCAGTACTACCATCACATCATTTCCTTACCTCCAGCTGCTATCTCACATAGGTCTATGATCATCAATCCATTGGTGAGAGACAATTATTCATAATGAATGAGTGCCACCGTGTCGGTTCGAACACCATCGATGGTTGAGTGTAGGTACATATCATATCATATATGCTAAAGGAGCACTATTGTTTTTCATTATCAATATATAATAAAAAAAACAATAAGTATTTATAAGATTTACCTTGATATGCCATAGTGTACATTTGAATGCATTTAATGTTAAGCTGACATGGTTGGTTCTATCATATGTGCATAGATGTGCATTTTTTACCTTGGCTGTTTACTTAGAAATTCTGAAGTAATGAGATCACCTTGATGTTGGTCTCATTGGAGTTGGTTGTGGCATTGGCCTGACAAACTTTAATCTTGATCATATCTCTGTAAACTATTTTCATTAAACTTTGCAGATGTGTTTTTTGCTCCACTGGCCAAAGGCCACTGGGGCTATTGTCATGTCGCTGTGTCCATTGTGCGTCTTTCAATCTGTGCACCCATTCGTAAACTCTCTCTTTAAAAATCTTCTTCTCAGGAACTACTGAATGAATTTCAACCAAACTTCACAGGAATAATCCTTGGTTGACCCTCCTTCAAAGATGTTCAAAGATTATATACTCTGAAAAACAAGGCTTTAATGGGTGTGGCTAATTTCCTTATATGGTAATATAATAAATTTATGACTGGATGGATATCAACCATATTTCATTAGAAAGATCCTTGTATGATCCTTTATTAGTCTACAAAAGAATTATTGTCATTTGTTGAGAAATATGTGATCTGTCTGGCAAAGAGAGACCATATTGATGGTGCAAAAAGTGCTGATCCTGTCTATATTTTTTGTAGCACCTGTGAGCTTTTATGAGGATATAATACGATACTTCATCTATGATTTAACTGCCAAACTATCAATCAGTATAGTGAATTTATGTTTGGTTCCATGAAAATTGAACAAAGGAATAATGATTGAAGTATCTACTTTTTAAGGTAGTGGACCTGTAATAGTTCATAACATTTGATTTTTCACGATGTCGCCCAAGGTTTCCTAATCATGGAATCATTAGGAAACCTGTTAGCACTGTTTATAGTTTATTACTTCCAAAACATTGTGAAACTATTTCGGGTCCATTATCTTAAAAGACTGATAATTACTGTTGCATTTGACTCCTTTATCACAACATTATTTAGGGTGAGACCAAATGGTTCAACAAAAAGGGCTATAAGCTGCCAGGCTATTTTTTGTCTCTTCTACCTGGAGGAAATGGTTTCCAGTATGGGTTTGGACCAACCTGTGAGTATACTAGACAAATTGAGTGTTGGAAATTTGATAAGATACATTCAAATCAAATTTTTCAAAATTAATAATGTTAGGTGAATACTTTGTTGAAAATATAAATGTATGCTTTCTTGACCCAGATCACTTTAGACAATCACTTTAGTAACTTACATGTACAGTAGATATTGCTTGACCTAACACTTTAACCCTTTCCTGTTTTTACAAAATTTTGGACCTGTCCAAATTCAAAGGTTTTGCAGACAAAAATTTAAAAAGGATTTAATTTGAAAAATAACCATTCAGTAGGGTAGAAAATAGTGTGGAAAAAGAAGAAATTGCTTGTCAGAAGCAATTTCTTCTTTTTTCACAAATTTTTCTCAATCATAAAATCACAGGCACGTAAAAAGCAGGGATTAAACAGTAAAGGGTTAATTAAAAGACCATTATAGAATGTCCTTTCAATCTTGTAAAGTGGATGTTCTCAAAGAAAAATTGTCTTATTATTGAATTTTACGTTGTATGGACCCATTAGAACTGTCTCAATAGTTTTGAACATCATAGGATTCAGTAAGAGTTATGTGACAATCTGTATAATTATGCTATCAAAATGACCTTATTAATGATCTCATTAATCATTACATACTATATTAACCCTTTCCTGTTTTACAAAAATTTGGACCTGTCCAAATTCAAAGGTTTTGCAGACGAAAATTAAAATAGGGTTTAATTTCAAAAATAACCATTCAGTAGGGTAGAAAATAGTGTGGAAAAAGAAGAAATTGCTAGTCAGAAGCAATTTCTTCTTTTTTCACAATGTTTTCTCGATCATAAAATCACAGGCACGTAAAAAGCAGGGATTAAACAGCAAAGGGTTAATTGACCATTCCCATAAGTGACTGCTTTTTGGTGGTCACCTTTAGAAGTGGTCACTTAAAGATACCTTTTACTATATTAAAAAATAATCCGTAATTGAATAATTTTGAAGATATCTTTCTCAATTGTTGGAAGACTTATAACAATTTGATTTGTAACAAGGGATGGTGAGTGCAAGTTATCCATAGTGAAAATATGATTAGTGTCTAGTATATGTATCTGTAAAACAAGGTCGGGTGACAGCCATGAACTCCAGTAGTTTATTGAATTTATCTATTATTTGTATCTTTACTGGGAGACATTTTTATAAGAAGATGAGACCTGTTTGACTGAGAGCAGAGGGATGATACCAGAAATATTTACCATTCCCTTATGTTTCATATCATGTACCTGCTAGAAACAAAGCTTTGGCAGAGTATAGACTTTTATCTTATAACTGTACAAATTTCCATGTGATAACATCACATATGATATTTTTTATGATATCGTATGTACTCGGTGACAAAATATTGAGTCTCACTAGCTGAAATGTCTCAGAATTTTGCAGTTTGATGCAAACAAGCAGGATAAAGGTAAATCATTGTATTGTATTTGGTATAATTTCAGTTGTAACATTGCTGGACTGTATCTACTATGAAGAGATGATGACGTATTTTGTGTTAGACTGCATGATGTGGGCTGATCAGGATATGAAAGATATGACGGTAATCATCAATGGATCCTTGGGAATGGCCTTTGACCCCTGACAAGGCCACCCAATTTATATACATGTTTTGAAATGCCATTTGATCGTAAAACATAGTCCCGGACATTAGATTTTCAGCAAATTATTTGAAAGGTCATATATACTGTTTCCTACAGCTTGAATATATATAATACATACTTTGTGTTTTGTATGAATAAAAATATGTAACAAGGTTGGGAGAATTGATAGCCTGAACAATTATCAATTCTCACAACCAAGTTAGATATTTTTCTAAAAATAACTATATGATATAAAATAATATCATATGGGATGTTATCACACAGATATTTGTATAGTTATAGGATAAAAATATTTAACCTCAATCTTGAAATTTGATTAAGGACTACATTCAATTTTTGGTTAGAATGATTGCTGTGATTTATCAAACCATGGTGCATTCAAATTCTACTCCATAGAAGACTGTGCTAGCTTTTTCAGTGTCCTTAATGCTTAATTGTAAATGTAGGTTAAATTTATGAAGTTATTTCATTTCCGTGTTGATATGTCCATGAATAAAATCTGATGATGGAGGAGTTATTTGCAAAAGATGAAATCCATGGGTGGAGCTCGAGGATTTTGCTTTGCATATAACTCCTTCCCCCATCACACTTTATTCACAGACATGTCAACACAAAAATAAAATTATATCCATTATAACATGACCATAATTCTGAAAATAGTTCTATCATCCTTTTCTTTGTGTTAAAATTATTTGTGTTCAATGTTATAAAACATTGTATGGATGTAAAATTAATTAACAAGTAATGATACTGATTTGAGAAGAATTTCACCTAAAGCAAAACATGTCATTTAGCATGTGGGTGATAAGACATCAAAAGCATCAATGTTTCAAAAAATGAAGTTTAGTATAATAAATCGGCAGAGCTATCTGTGTACACAGTAAAACACATGACTTTTGAAATTTATGGGGAATAAAGTTTTATGTAATTTCTCTTTATATTTGTTTTAAAGTAATATCCGTTTATTTTCAGTACATCGAGAGGAACGAGTACATGAAGAAAGTAATTTTAACTAGACCAGAGTTTAAATATATAATGGATTTAAATATGGTGAGTTTACTCCCTTAGGCTAACCTCACCCTTTATTTGAGGGATGTTTTCGGAGAAACCCCAGGTATTGCTATCGCCTTGGTGTCTTCACCGTTTTTGTCGTTGAAGGAAAACTTTGATATTTTGTGACATCTCTTGCTCTACTGAAGGCATTCACTCGAAACTTTGTATACATGTTCACAATCAAAAGAGCAACCTTTACTATCAAGGGGGATATCTTGAGATGCATTTTGTGCAAATTATGCCCCAATTTTCAAACTTTCAAAACTTATGAAGGTAAACTGGCACAAAATCCATGCTAAGCCTCAGTTAGAGTTAAGATTTCATTCATTCTTTCGGGGGCTATTTAATGTGAATTTCAACTGTGAAAGTGGAAAATAAGATTTGTGATCTGTATACACCTCACAATGAATGTAGATGGCAAGCCATTATATCCCAGATTCTTGAATACCATAAAAAATTAAGTCAGTAGGTGATGTTTTGTGTCCATTGACTCTTGCCTATTCTCTTTTCTATTTTAAACTACCTGTTAATGATGGGGCATGGGCTCAGTGTGACACTGTTGTAACTGCCTACATGTAGGCAGTTACAACTGTTTAGCACTGATCCATCAACATGAAGACAACGCTTCTACACACCTTCCAATTTGGGAAATGTTACCCAGTAAAACTTCTAAATGCAGACACGTTTTTGCATCATATAAGCAGATCTTGCAATCATTTATTTTTTGCAAGCAAAGAAATTGTTCATTTATAATGACCCCCTTCAGAGAAGAGGGTGTATATACCTCTGCACTTGTTGTTTGGTAGGTCCATCTGTAGACATTTTTTTGTCTGGATCATATCTAAAAAAGTATGCGAGCTAGAATCATGTAATTTTACATGGGGATTGATCTTATTGAGGAGAAGTGCAGTGCACAAGAATCATACCTCTTCTCATCATATTTTTTGAGTTATTGCCCTTTGTGACGTGCTCTAATGGGGGTAGGGGTGGAAAACTATTTCTTGTTTTGATTAGCGGTAGCATTTTGCTCCATTTGCTGTAAATATAGTCATATTAATTTTCATAAAAATCTTACAACCTTCCCAGTTATAAAGGATTATCAAACATCGACAACTATTGTATTTTTAGGGAAAACTATGAACTGACAATTTGTATCAAAATCAGCCATAATTTCCCCACTATTTATAATTTCAGTTCAAATTTGTGCCACTGTATAATTATGAATGTACCGTTGAAGGTATGGATAAGGCTTTACGAAACTCAGCGTTTGAGGTAAGATCTCATTTAATATTCATTATCTCATCTGAGCTCAGTATGCAATTCTTTCTATTTTTCTGTTAATCTATAAACACTTTGTCAATTTTCTTCAAAACCCCCATAACTACAGCTTTAAACAAGCTGTAGCTATGAGATTGTAGCAGAAAAAACCTGACAAATCACTATGTTATTACGATGTCATAATTTGTTCAACTATTATCAAAATTACATTATTTATCTTCAAAATTCAATTATATTGATTGAGTTCATATTTTCAAAGCTTATATATCTATAAAGGGCACAGGCAAAAACAGACCGTCTGGAGTGTGTGAAAAGTTTTTAGACTGGTTAACCTCTACTGGATCCAATCTATTTTTAGCTCGGCTGTTTTTGCTGTCTATGTTAGGGTTGGCGTGTGAAACTTTAAAATTGGTCATATCTTTGTTGTTATTTAAGATATCTAGATTAAATTTGGCATGTGTGGTCACCATCACAAGAGCTATCCAGACTATCCAGCTATCAAGGGATAACTCTGGAAGAATTTTTGTATAAGTATGCCTCTTTTTTTAGAGTAAGATTTTTTGCATCATCCAGCACCTGCAGCCAAGCATTGCATCCATAGGCTATGCTCGTGTTTAAATATTTATTTTGTGGAGTTCTTAGATGGTCCTTATTCCTAGGATGGGTTGCAAATTTATGAAAAAAATATCCAGGGGTCCAGATAAGAGGGGGTTAAGCCAGTGTAAAATCTTGATTTCACAATGAAACTGTATATTGTTGGTACTCATTTGAAATGTCTCAATGAGACATTTCAAATGTGAACCAGCAACATAGGTTTTAAGTAATAGATAATGAAATATTTATATTTGAAAACCAGGGCTTGTGTTAGTGTTTGATATTGTGGAGTCATCGACTCCTTACCTAAGAAATTCTGGGGGTCAAATCTGAATTAAAAGGGGTGAAAAAGCAAATAGTTAGTAGAATTTTGCATACTTAAGAGTCACTTTAACTTTATCTTGTTATGATATGAAACAAGTAATTTGTACTACTTAAGATAGTAATTTGTGAAAATCTAAGATATAAAACCATGTTTGGACACCTAGAAATTTCTTCCAAGGGGGGTATTTTGACCCCCTTGGGAGAAATTTCTAGGGGTCAAATTAAGATATTTTCAGATTCTGGGGGTCAAAATTTTTGTTTAAGGGTCAAACACGAGCCCTGAAAACTAAAATACCTCTTTCTATCTGTAGCTCAGATATTTCATAAGAATTGCCTTTTAGATTGATGGCATACTCTTCTACAAGAAAAATGCAACATACGTAAGTGGAGAAACAGATGATGTCTTGTGGCTGAAACCTTACATGCTGCCAGATGTGTTCGACAATATTTCTGTGCCAAAACGATTCATGCTTCAAAGACCCGACACATACAGCGACTTTAACACGTTTGTCGAAGAGGTGCTAGATGGGAAACACCCGGCAACAAAGAAAAAAGAGAAGAAAAAGAAGAAGAAGGAGTTTGAGCCGGAGGTCGTTTTACAATTACCTGAAAACCCATCTGGTGCTGGACAGGGAAGAAAGAAAAAGGACAAAAAATATGCGCAAGTTAGTTATTATGGCCCTGGTATAGGGTTTAAGGGAAGGGGGAGAGGTGTGGGTCAAACAAGATTTCCTAGTCGTGGTCCTGGACGGGGAATATTGGGTCAAGGACAGAACCAAAATGGAGTGAACCCCGGTATTCCTGTAGATAGTTATGGCCGTGTGTTAGCATCGGCAGGAGGAGATAATCAAGGTGGAGCTAGGGTTTATGGCAAAGGCACGGTGTCGGGTTATCCGTATTATGGTGATGAAAGAGACATGTATTATCCAGACTATCAGAAGACTCAAATGGGGGGAAGTCGTAGAATACGGGGTCAGCCCAACCAGGGGGCATTCGGTATGGGAGATATGGAAGCTGCTCTATCTTACTATGGATATGATCAGTCACCTCCCAAACCACAACAACGGAGAGGCGGATATAAAATGTTCTAAGAACTTGTAACAGTTTACATTTGTTTTAAGCAACTCTTAAAGTAAAGAGGGGTTTAACATAATGGTACTATATTTCTATATGAACAAACAATTTGTAATATGATTACTTTATGAAGAATTATCATGTTAAGATTACAATTATGTTAATTTCTTATCCTTAAGTTACTCACTTATAACTGAACCAGTGTGTGATATCCCAAAAAACTTCACAAGTCCACGAAGGTCAACCGTTCAGCAGCATGGTAGTCATACCATTTATCAAGACTATTTTGTCAATGTCATTCTAAAACATCGTAACTACAGCTTAAATTAAAGCTGTAGTTACAAGATTTTAGAATGACATTGACGATTTGCTAAATTTCTGTAAAATATTCAATCAATTATTATCCACAGAGTGCAAGGTAAATACTCTGATCTGACTGTGCATTTGCATAGGCTGTTCAAAATCATTGCTTTGCACACAAGTGAAATTGCTGGAAATGTCATTTACAGACTCAAATGTCAGTGATACATGCAATCATGAATTAGCAAATCAGTTGGGTATATGTGACCCATCACGCAAAAAGGGACCATCTGGCTAGTACGTAAAGTCTCAACCCTAGTCAGTCTACGTAAACTGTGAAGACTGACTAAGGCAGAAACTTTTCTCACTTTACTGATTTTCTGTATCTAGAATAATCAATCTACCTTTCTATAATAGATTTTTATGCCCCCCGATAGGGAGGCATCATAAATTTGACTTGTCCGTCCGTCCGTCTGTCCGTCCGTCCGTCCGCTCTAACATTTCCAGATTAGGGATTAAAATATTGGTACAGGACAGGATTATGTTCTATTTTGGACTAAGGGCTACTAGCCCCTAAATTTTTCCAAAAAGGTCGGAAGTCCAAGATTATGTTTTGAAATCGCATTTGAACACCTAATAAAATTAGCCCATTATCCAATTGACACCGAATGTCCGTTTTGTCCAATGCCTCTTATTTGAGTTGCTTCCCTTGCTCGGCAAATATCGGTCCCCTTGACGTATATTCCAAAGAGACCCGCATGAACATAACTGTGAACTTATCCGTGACCAAGAAATAGCGACTGTTTCGATTTTCGCGTTTTTTTACGAAGCCGGTGTACTGCGACTGCGCAGTGACATTACTCAAGATAATTCGGCGAAGAAGGATACAAAATGTCAAAAAGTAAGTCAAACAAGTTTTTATTTATGTATTTCGTTATTAAGGGTTAAATTCAGGCCTCGATTCTTTGATGTTATCGCAATTATATTGCAAAAATGTCGAAATGTGATTCTTGTCAGCATGTCCTAATTTCGCGTTTGTCAACACCTGGTTCTCGGTGGAAATACTCTCCTTTTTGTAAGGATATATAAGTAAAAGGAAATTCTTCTTGTCATTAACACCAATAAATTAGTTGATTTACTGTTATAGGCTTGTTCAAAAACTGCCAAGAAAGAAAAAGAAAGCACCAACCTAAATGTACCAGTAACCGGACGAACCATAATTCGGATACGAAATTCTTCAAAATATATGCACTTTGAAAAGTTTTGTTCAGCTTGTGATACTCAACTTTTGAAATGTTGAGTTTTTTTTTCATTTTTGTTTGTTCTTATTTGGTTTTTTCATTGACTTGGAGAAATTATGAAAAGATTTATACACTTATCCTCCCTTTCCACGTACAAACTTAGGTTGATCAAAGTAAACACTAGAATGGAATGAGTGTTTTCAGCTCACATGAGCAAGATGTTTTGTGAACTTTTTTGATAGAATGTGATTGATATCCATCTTGCATGTCTAAACAACTTGTCACATTTTAAAATGCTTCTAGGGTTTGGGAATCCCAAGTGATTCAAAATACCTGAGTAGCAATTTAAAAATTATTTTGTCATGCCAGTGCATCGAATTAATGGAGGCATTGAAGAGAGGGGTTGGTTCAATTTTCACTCTATTATTTACATTCTATCCAATAAAGGCAAGTAAGATTCTCTAAGAGAAATTGCCCCAGTTTGACTGCTTCTGTCCTTTTCCTACACTTTCAATTAGCCAGGGATGTGGGTCGGGTTGATTAGAAAAGTGCCTCGGCCTAGGCTAGGGGCCGCTATGCCCATTATTTCCCAGAAAGAGGGTAGGGGGATGAAAAGTATCACAAAGAAACATCAGTTACATGCAGGGTTTTAAGGGACGCAGGTTTTGAGAGTCTGAGACCCCCATATCAGTAGCTAGGACTCTCAAAACTGTCTGATGTGAGGCCTTGGGACCCTCTCAGGAAAAAGAGTATTGTCACCCCTCCAGCCTTATCAAATTCTTAGACATTACAACAGGCAGTTGACAATCTGCAACCTCTTCTTTTGATTTAGAAAAAAGGCAATTTAGACATTACAACAGGCAGTTGACAATCTGCAACCTCTTCTTTTGATTTAGAAAAAAGGCAATTTAAACTTCCTGTACAAATTATTTATACATAAGATCATCATCTTCTTATATATTTTCTATTAAATCACTAGTCAGCTGATTGTCTATATGTAACACATGCAATTTTCCGTAATCACACTCTTATTCATAACCATGTGCATTCTATAACAACAACAGATCATAACCATTAATGTCTCATCATGATTTATATACCTGCCATTGATGAAACCAGCATTGTCGTACATGGTATAATTAAGAAGTAAAATTCTACTTCAAAATCACAAATTAAATTACTTAATTCACTTAATTTAAAAAAAAACTCAAAAAATGGTTAAATGGATATTTAATAACCTATTTATAAAAAAAGGTAGTGAAACGTCAATACAAATACAAAAAGGTAGTGAAACATCTGAATAGTGAAATGTCTCAGGTGTGAACAGTCTCAATAACAGTGCGTTTTGAGATGCATATTAGGTTCAACTAGCTTGATTTAAGTGAGACTCTTAATAATCAAGAATGCTTTATGCTGCTATGTAAAAAAAACCCCCTGAAATATGATGGCCCCTTGTTGTAGAATTATTGAAACAACAATGCAGGAATATCTGACAAATAGCCTCGAAACAAAGTTAGTTTAACTGCAGGGGTGTGGAAATACGAGGTTTCTCCACTTGTCCCTGGACAAGTAAAAGCGGATTTTCTACTTGTCCAGGATCAAAATGAACTTGTCCGCTACAGAATAAATAGAATAAAAAATGCAAAAAACATTGCCTTTTGATGTAGAAAATGCTGGTATCCAGCATTTTCTTCATTAAAAACAATGTTTTCTACCCTATGATATGAACATTAGGATGATTTCTCTCTTGATTCATTTAAGTAACATTCCAAGATTCGCCCTGGTATTTACTTGTCCTTGGACAAGTGGCTTAGAAAAATTTACTTGTCCGCAAGTACAAAAGCCCGAGTCGGACAAGTCGGGCATGGGAATTCCACACCCCTGCAGTTTAACTTTCCTATTCTTGTAAACAATTTGTGTGCCAGAGCTTAAACATAAAATAAATAGCAATAGCACAACAATTGCTTTTTTCATTTATTATTATTCCTAGATTTCTGTTTGTATCCTCAGACTTCGTTTCCTTACATATAAATTATGCATCCTAAAACCCTGTCTTTGAATGTAGTGAGAACACCTATGAATTTGACTTTACACGCAGCTAGAGTTAAAACTAAAATCTTAAAATGAAAGTAGAAAGAATATGGATACATGTATAATTAATTCTTTTACATAATTACAGTGAGTAAGGCTGATTTTCATCTTCCAAACTACTGGCACATGTATGTTCATCTTTTTTTTTTTTGCTATATCGCTTGGAAAGGAATCTGTCAGAATTTACAATTTTTCCATAATTTCTAACGTTGATGTGTTCTTCCAAACAAAAAACTACATCTCATTAGAACAAGGTTTTGTATTGCCTAAAAAGAGTAAATATGCTGTCTTGTTATGTGTAATGTGAAAAAAAATAATATGATTATTTCAGTTTGGAAATGTGGCACATTGTTATTAGCGGCATTCAACACATGAAAACATGACATCTATACTGTGCAAATAACGTTTTTTTGTTAAATTTCTAATTTGCACAGTAAAATTTGTATATTCTTTCTGATTTTGTTTAAATATTTGAAGATTATTTTTAGCTCACCTGAGCACTAAGTGCTCAAGGTGAACTTTATGTGGTCATATGATGCCCATCGTGCATTGTCTGTCATGCGTCTTCGACATTAACCTTGTATACACTCTAGAAGCTATGTTTTTAGCTCACCTGAGCACAGAGTGCTCAAGGTAAGCTTTTGTGATCGTATAATGTCCATCGTCAGTCGTCCATCTTCCACAATTTCTTGAAACATCTCCTCCTAAACCGGTGGACAAATCTTGATGAAACTTGGCAAGGATGTTCCCTGGGTCAAGCTCTACCAAAGTTGTTTAAATATATGAAATCCACCCTTAACTTTCCCTTTACTCATAACAAAAAGGGTGAAACGAGGAAAATCTTCTTCTCTGAAACCAGAAGGTAGACAGCTTTCATATTATATGTAGCATCATCTAGCCGTAAGGGGACCTCTACCAAGTTTGTTCATATCAAGACCCTGGTGTCATATTTGGGCTCCGCCCGGGGGCAACCCTTTTAAATGAGAATCAAAGAGCAGAAATCTTTAAAAATCTTCTTTTCTGAAACCCAAAGGAGCGCAGCTTTCATATATGTTATGCAGCATCATCTAATGGGCCATACTAAGTTTGTTCACATCAGGACCCTGGGTTCAATGCATATTTGGGTTCCACCAGGGCGGATTCCTTTTAGCTCATGTGAGCATGGAGGGTTAAAAAAAGGAAAATCTTCAAAAATCGTCTTCTCTGAAACCAGAAGGCAGACAACTTTCATATTAAGTATGTAGCATCATTTAGTGGACCTCAACCAAGTTTTTTCTAATCAAGACTCTGGGATCACATTTGGGCTCCGACCGGGTGCATCCCATTTTACATAGAATCAAAGAGGGAAAGGCATGTCCTTGCTCTTATCTAAAAATGTTCCATGGTATTGATCTTTTGTAGAAATTACCCCCTTGTTGACATTTGCTCATTTAATTATTGTGATGTCCCAGGGGTCACAGAGACTCAGGTGAGCTATCTTGTACCATCATGGTCCTCTTGTTTACTCAATCAACATGACTTTCTAGATGTCATATTTTTTGCCCAATCAACCTGAATTTGAAACTGGTCTGACTGATTGCCTTGATGAAATTGAGCCAACTGGGGTCAAAGCAAGGTCTAGGGGTCGAATATATAAGAAAACATCTTGTAGACACTCAAGAGGCCATATTTTTGCCAATTCAACATTAAAATTGGTCATTATGATTATCTTGATAAATCTTGGTAAAGTTCGAAAATGGGTCAACTTGGGTAAAACATGAGGTCAAGGGTCAATTCTTTAAAAAATGTTTCGTAATCCTGATTGGCCCATGAATATGAGTCTGTGTTGTATCACTTTGAAATATTTGACCCATATCTCCTGAACCACTGGGTCGATTTCAATAAAACTTTACAAGAATTTTCCTGGGGTGACCCTCTTAAAAATTGTTCACAGAATTTTGATTGACCCCTATATATGGGCGAAGTAGGATGTGGCTTAGTTTGAGCCCAAAATCTTTGAACGACACCTCCTCCTGAACCACTGGGTCGATTTCAATGAAACTTGTCCTTGAATGACCCTCTTTGAAAATTATTTACAAATTTTTGATTGGCCCATAAATAGAAGTGTGGTAGGGCTGGGCTTATTGAAATCTTTGAATTACATCTTCTGAACCACTGAGCCAATTTCAATGAACCTTACTAAAATGTTTCTTTGGCAATCCTTTAAAAAATATTTGCAAAATTTTGATTTGCTTTTAAATATGGGCCTGCCTTGATTTAGCATGAAATCTTTGCATGAAATTTCTGGGCGTGGCAGGGTTGGGCTTATTTTGAGCTGCAAATCTTAAAAAACTTCATCTCAGAAACCACTGGGTGGGCAGGGTCTTTTTTTACTTTGAATTCTTGGAATAAAGTGTCTTCTTAAACAAGTAGGCAATTGTGAATAAAACCTTGCCAGAAAATTACTTGGATGAGATCCGCTGAACCAATTAACCTTAGGTGAACGGTTAAGGGCCATTCTGGCCTTCTTTTGTTTTACAATTTATATCAATTTGTGAACTAAATACTAAGACACTGGGAAAATTATTTGTTTAGTTGAATTTTATTACTTTCAGGTTAATGCGGGCAAAGATTCAGGGATATATCTGGCCTGTCAAAAGGCATGATTGTGGAGATCAAGGTGAACTTTATTTGGTCATATGATGTTTATGTGAACTCTGATAATGCTATGTATGTATATCATGTTTTCTATTTTTTGAAATCATGCAACTTAATCAAAAAGTGAAAAAAATGGCGTATTGTCATTATTTACATACACATTAAATAATATTGGAGCACTACCACCAATGGGTTGATAATCGGAGACCTATGTGGAATAGCAGCTGGAGGCTAAGAAAGGATGTGATGGTAGTACTGGTGTGATAAATACCAAGAATGCATTGTTAGGTGCTCCAGCCTCTGCGATATGGCTGAAATAATGTTAAAAGTCGCGTAAAACCATTCAATCCATCCTAATTATATACATGTCTCCTTATGTAGGATGTTGAATTCCCATGCCTGTCTTGTCTGACAAGTCCCCGACGGCGGCACTCAATCTTTCCGACTATTTGTCTCTCACCAATGGGTTGATAATCGTAGACCTATGTGAGATAGTAGCTGGAGGCTAGGAAAGAAAGTGGTGGTTGTACTGGTGAGAGAAATACCAGGAAACCACTGTTAGGTGCTCCAGCCGCCGCGATATAACTGAAATAATGTTGAAAGTGGCATTAAACTCCATTCAATCAATCAATCAATTGTCTGACAAGGGTTTTTCTACGTGTGGACAAGTACATTTTGCAAAACCACTTGTCCATGGACAAATAAATAAACTAGGACAAATTTTAGAATGGCACTTAAAGAAATAAATAGATCAATAATTTATTGTTTGTTTCAATCTAAGAATAGAAATCATTGTTTTTCAATGTTTTCTCAAAACATCTATTCTATTTCTTGTTGACAAGTTCATTTTAATCCTGGTCTAGTAGAAAATCACACTTTATTTGTCATGGCACAAGTGGAGCAAATCTGTGTTTCCACATCGCTGCTAATGATGAGCAGTTTCAGAAATTAATGATGGACACTTACTAGATCTTTATAGTGGGCATGATTTAACTCCTGATGTGTCCATATTTAATAAAAAGTTAATTTTGGAGTATTGTCATTATAATACATGTCTCAAAATAATGAACATTTTAAGAACCTATTGACGGACACTTACTAGCTCTTTATAGTGGACATGGCAAAGCTCTTAATGTGTCCATATTTGATAAAAAGTTAATTTTGGAGCATTGTCAAAATTATATACATGCCCCTAATGATGAACAGTTTCAGAACCTAATGATGGACACGTACTAGCTCTTTATAGTGGACATGGTATAATTTTTAATGAGTCCATATTTAATAAAAAGTTAAGATAGGAGCATTGTCATAATTATATACTCCCCTAAGGCGGCACTCATCCTTTCCGATTACTTTTCTACCACCAATGGGTTGATAATCGGAGACCTAATATGTGGAATAGAACTTGAGGCAAGAAAAAGATGCGATTGTAGCACTGGTGTGAAAAATACCAAGAATGCATTATAAGGTGCTCCAGCCCCCGCGATATGGCTGAAATCATGTCAAAAGTGGCGTAAAAACCCATTCAATCCATCCTAATTATATACTGTCTCATTTACTAGGATGTTGAATTCCCATGCTTGTCTTGTCTGACAAGGGTTTTTCTAGCTCAAGCTGTTGGGATAAAGCTGAAAAAGTTTTGAAATCGGCATAAAACTCCATCCAATCAATCTTTCATTTAGCCAGTTTCAATGAGATTTCTGGCTGGAAAATGAGGGATTCCACATATTTCACCCCAAAATGATTCCTGAGCATGGCTGAAATTATGTAAAAGTGGAGTAAAACCCCTTCAATTCATAATAATTATATAAATGTCTCCTTGTGTAGGATGTTGAAACCCCATGCCTGCCTCGTCTGGAATATGTTTTTCTAAGTGCGGACAAGTTCATTTTGCAAGACCACTTGTCCTTGGACAAATAAAAAAAAGAGGGCAAATTTTAGAATGGCACTTAAAAGATTAAATTGATCAATAATTTATTGTTTGTATCAAAGAATAGAAAACATTGTTTTCAATGTTTTCTCAAAATCTATCTTTTCGATTTCTTGTTGACAAGTTCATTTTCATCCTGGACTAGTATAAGATCACACTTTATTTGTCATGGCACAAGTGGAGAAAATCTGTTGCTGTATTTCCACATCCCTACTAATGATTAACTGTTTCAGAACCTAATTATGGACACTTAGTAGCTCTTAATAGTGGACATGGTGTAGCTCTTAATGTGTCCATATTTCACGAAAAGTTAATTTCGTAGTATTGTTTTCATTATATACATGTCTCCTAATGATGGACAGTTTTAGAACCTAATGATGGACAGTTTTAGAACCTAATGATGGACACTTACTAGCCATTTATAGTGGACATGGTGTACCTCTTAATGTGTCCATATTAAATAAAAAGTTACTTTTGTAGTATTGTCTTGACTATACACATGTCTCTTAATGATGAACAGTTTCAGAACCCGATGATGGACACTCATTAGCTCTTTATAGTGGACATGGTGTAGCTCTTAATGTATCCATATTAAATAATATTGGAGCATTGTCATAATTATATACTCCCAGACGGGGGCACTCATCCTTTCTTACTACTTGTCTACCACCAATGGGTTGATAATCGGAGACCTATGTGGGATAGCAGTTTGTTGGCTAGGGAAGGATGTGATGGTAGTACTTGTGATAAATACCAGGAATCCATTGTTAGATGCTCAAGCTGCTGGGATAAAGCTGAAAAAGTGTTGAAATCTGCATAAAACTCCATCCAATCAATCTTTCATTTAGCCAGTTTCAATGAGGTTTCTGGCTGGAAAATGAGGGATTCCACATATTTCACCCCAAAATGATTCCTGAGCATGGCTGAAATTATGTAAAAGTGGAGTAAAACCCCTTCAATTCATAATAATTATATAAATGTCTCCTTGTGTAGGATGTTGAAACCCCATGCCTGCCTCGTCTGGAATATGTTTTTCTAAGTGCGGACAAGTTCATTTTGCAAGACCACTTGTCCTTGGACAAATAAAAAAAGAGGGCAAATTTTAGAATGGCACTTAAAAGATTAAATTGATCAATAATTTATTGTTTGTATCAAAGAATAGAAAACATCATTTTCAATGTTTTCTCAAAATCTATCTTTTCGATTTCTTGTTGACAAGTTCATTTTCATCCTGGACTAGTATAAGATCACACTTTATTTGTCATGGCACAAGCGGAGAAAATCTGTTGCTGTATTTCCACATCCCTACTAATGATTAACTGTTTCAGAACCTAATTATGGACACTTAGTAGCTCTTAATAGTGGACATGGTGTAGCTCTTAATGTGTCCATATTTCACGAAAAGTTAATTTCGTAGTATTGTTTTCATTATATACATGTCTCCTAATGATGGACAGTTTTAGAACCTAATGATGGACAGTTTTAGAACCTAATGATGGACACTTACTAGCTCTTTATAGTGGACATGGTGTACCTCTTAATGTGTCCAAATTTAATGAAAAATTAGAACAATTATGTATGTGTATCTTAATTAACACTTTAATTAACAAGTGATACAAACTTTATAGCTCTTGATAGTGGACAAGCTGAGGCCCTCAATCCTTTTTAGCTAAGTAGAGAAAAACATTAAAAAGCATTTAGGGATAACTCTGGCTCATGAGCTGTTCTCAACCTACCATTTGGGTTGCTTTTGGTTTTCTAGGGTAAAGTTTTTCATGCAACATTATCATATCTATGTAACTACTCAAGCTTTTGCTTTGAAATTTGCACATATATTTTGGACCTCTTTGACTTTTTAAACACTTTGACAATGGTTCATGACTTTATACTATTTTATGATCGTTGCTTTACATGATAATGGACACAAATAATTTAACCTTATTATGTAACTATGCAAGACATACAGGCTTGAAAAGTACTTGGCAAATAAGAGACATCTTGAAGAGAACTTTAATTTCAATACATTTGGTCTCCTGATGAACTTAATTGAAAGAACTTGTTAAAATATAAACATGCATGGTTTATATAGGGATTTAACATACTGATAAGGAGAAAAACATTGATGGAACAGGTGAAATTGCTCTTCATGAGCATTTTCGCCTTTTTGCACAATGTTTCCCTACACTGTCCAATATTATAAAGCATTATATGTCAGAAAAGGGATGAAAGAATAAGTCCTTGAAAATGAGTATTTTTGATGGTGTAAAATCCTTAAATAAACCTTTAATTATGAATCACTACTTTCCTGTATTGAACCTGCTTTTAATCCTTAAAATGATATCACTTTTTTCAGTTAAACTAAAAAAGAAAGTAAACACTCTGAACACATTAAGGACCGACTTTCAGTGGTGTATTGAGCAACAGCTACAGTCAGACTCGGAACATGAAATAAAAGCCAAAGTGTGTAAGTCCATTTGTGAACTTTACCGAAATCTGAACGACTCTGATGAACAAGGTGATCTGATCAACTCTGTTAATTCGAAAACTGACAGTTGCTGTCACTGGCTTACAAAGAATATTGTGTGTGGTACCTGTGAAGAAATGTCATGGCATAGGTTTCACTGGGATGCAGTTTATGTGAAATACAGAGGAGTTAACCTAGTTTGTCAATTACTTCAATGTGATTAAAAATAGACATATATACCATTAGCATAAAGTTAAGCATATTCTTCTAGAAGTTTTTAAAAATCTTTGACAATTTTGTACGACTTTACTGTAGGAGAAGGTATTCGAAAGTCACATGTGTAAGACATAAAGATTATGAATTTGATGATGAAGTGGTGGCGAGTCGTCCTTTGATAGAGGGGAGGATAACACAGTATATGCCGGAATTTGAAAGAAGCCATTGACTGCACTTTTCAATATCGCACATGATTCTGAAAGTGTTAAGCAAAATGAATAAATCTTGAAGATTTCATTAATTGTGTGGTGTTATGTTATTTAAAGAGATTTGATGTGTTTTGGGCATCACAATTATTTAAGGTAGACTTTCAAATTCGCATACTCAGTTTATATAACAGTGATAGTGTCAATTATTTTATTCGTTGTCATCTAAGTAAATGAATGCTCTGAAAAATAGTATCCATTACTTTAAGGAATTTAACCATTCAAATCACCTTTTACTGATTTTGATCCCCCGCCATTTTCGGTAATGGTCTCCGTCCGTTGTTCTATCGTTCCGAGGTTCCATCACTAAATTTATCTGAAGCATATCTCCTAGAGTATAAAAGCTATCAACTTGAAAATTTGCGGGTGGATAGATGTTATGAAGGAGAAGTGCAGTGCAAAAGAACTACAACTCTTGCTTGCATGGTTTTTGAGTTATTGCCCTTTCTTATTTTTAAATACTTAGATTTTGTCCAGAGCAATATCTCCTACTAAAGAATAATAGCTATCAACTTGAAACTTAATGGATGGATATATCTCATTGAGGAGAAGTGCAGTGCTTAATAACTGTAACTCTTACTTGCATAGTTTTCCAGTTTTTGCCCATTGTCATTTTAAAGACTTAGATTATGTAGGGGTTATATCTCTTAAATTACAAAAGAATCCTTAATCTATAATTAGGCTTCAGTTTACCACCAAGCTTTCATGGCAGGGGATGCCAATGTCCGACATGGCTCTTGTAAATCTGTTTTTCTTTTATTTTTTATTTTGGCAATATTCCTGGAATAACCATAGATACACTTAACAACAGAATGGTTTTAGAATGAAATTGAATGAGTGTTTGGAATGAGTTTTGAGTGAAATAAAGGAGAAGTAATCCACTGTAGCTAATTTTGTTCAGAATGAAAAAATTGGCAATATAAATTACCTCCCTTTAATTAAATATGTAAACACGTTCTATAAATAACTTCCTATTTCTTCAAAAACCAATCAGACGCTTCAGAATTCAGTTATGTCACTGTAATCGCAAATCAGTTCTTGCTTTATTCATTTTAAAGGTAGTTGTTGATTGTATCATACTAATTATCTCTTTAAGTAATTATGAGCGTTTTTGATCGATTGGAGTGAGTGTTTGGAATGAACGAATAGAGCGATGAGTAAGCGATTTAGAATTGTTTTCATTGATATGATTGTCAATTTAATGATGTAACTAACTTCAACAACATGAAGTTACAAAATCCATTTAAAAAGGAAACTTTAGATTTTTAATACTTAATTCTTTGACAAATAGCTCTTTGTCAAAAACACTGGTAACTCATAAGCTGAATGTTAGAACAAAAATCGAAAGCTCCTTATTTTGGACAGCTTGATAGCCCCTAAGCATAATGCCACATAATGACCCAATGTTGGTCTGTCCGTCCGTCCGTCCGTCATTCCGTCCAAAAACTTTAACATTGGCCATAACTTCCTTATTACTATCAAAGCGGTGTCGGGGGCATTGTCATCTTACAGTGACAGCTCTTGTTTGAAATACGACCTCTGGTTGGCCTGTACTAGGTTCAATCTCTTTTTCAAAAATCTGTTTTACGGAGTTCCCAGATGGTCCCTTTTTGCGTGAAGAGTCAAATTAGTATTTAGAAATCAATGGCTCAGTGCCTAACAGTTGTAACTGCCAATGTGTTAAGGCACTTTCAATTGTTAAGAGCTGGGTTATCAATTAATGCAATGATATTATTGAATTAAGCATTATTCTAGTAATGGTTTTGTCATCCTTTCAAAAATGTTTATCTAAGAAAAATTTTAGTTGTGTTTACCAAGATTTGTGCATCAAAATTGGCTGAAGACTTGTTTTTTGTTGATTTCATGGAAGTATAAAACTAGTCACACAATCAAACTCATTTATGAATCCACTTTTCATGCTCATACAGTGTTATTAGGTTTTTAGTTTCATACCTCCATGAAATCAACAAATACTCTCTTTGTCTATTAATTTATCCAAATTGTAGAAATGATATATTGTATAAGTTATTGATTTGTAGCAAAACAAATAAAAAGTATGCCTTAATTGAAAATCTTATCCAAGGCAACTTTTACCCAAGTCACACTGATGAATTTGTCAATTAGAAATCTAAAGGCAAAATTAAGGAGTCAACACATAGACAGGGTTTGACACTAACTACTTTATGCCAACAGCCTGAAGGACATGTAAGCCCAAAATATTGCAGGTCCTCCCTGATAACAACAGGTCCTGCATGAATCCATGTTTGAGTTGATAATTTAAGGGACAAATTGCAAGGAAAACATTGTTTGAAACGTAGAAATTGCTTTTGACAAGCAATTTCTTCTTTTCTACAACGTTTTCCATTCGGTAATCATGCAATAATTAGTATTGGAAAGGCAGTTATTTTTCAAAACTGGACAGATTTTAAATACTAAGCACTACCTTTAACGACAGGCCTGAAGGATGGTTACATCTACCAGTCCTACCTAGAATCCACAGGTCTCGGGCCTGAGGACTGGTGTCAGTGTCTATCCCTGATAGGCATTTTTATGACCAGACATCAAATGGAAATAGTCATATAGAGTAACCCCTGTCCCCATATGAGTGTGTGTGTGGTTAATATTGTTAGAGAATCGGTTTCAAATCACAATCAATGATTGGTTTTTAGTTGAAAGAGTAAATCAACTAAAAATCTTGTAGCAGTTGTTCAACTGGATGAGTTCTAGAGTCATGCGAGCAGTTGGTCCTGATATGCCGTAGGTCAAGGTCACAGTTGGGGGTCAAATAGATCACAGGAAGAAATCGATTATTTATAGGGGATTCTGTTTCTGTGACACATTTCTAGATGAAAGTCACCAAAAAAGGAGACTCAAGTCAAGATGGTGCTTCTGGCCCTAACTCAGAACACTCTAAATAGTACATAGAATTTAAAGAAATACTTGCTGATTATGCCAGTGAAGACTCTGGTCAGACTGTGCGGATGCACAGGCTGGTCATAGTCTTTGCTTTTCACATATTTTAAGTAGTTGGAAATCTCACACATAGGCACAAATGATAAATAGGCAGTTTATAAAATTAGCCAACTTGCTCAAGAATACCTCACCTTTATTTCGTATGAGTTGACTTGAGTATAAGTTGCCTTGGATTTGAGTTGACCAGCAACTGTCATATATTTCAGAATCTTCAAATCTATAAAGTATGATAAAACACGTTCGATGTTTATTTGCACTATGTTTTAAAATCTTTTTGTATGAAATACAATGTTTTGTCAAATGAAGACTTCAATATTCATTATCTTATGTAATGTGTATACCTTCCAGACAAGCTAGCCTTGTACAACATAATCATGCATTTTGACAAATCAAATTGGTGACAAATGGCTTAAGCATTCTCCCTTTTACTGCTCTTTGGTTACTTCCAATGGAAATATTTTAATGAGCATGTGTCTGACAGTGACAACTATTTCAAGTGTGTGTGATAAGTTGACATCAAGAAGTCGAACAGCTTTCCAATTCATAATTTTGCCTATTGTTTGGAGATGCTTGTAATAAATACAGTTAAAAACATCGTGAAATTGACAAGGTGAATGATTTTGGAATGAAATTGAATGAGTGTGTGGAGCGACTTTTGAGTGAATTTAATTGGAGGTAATCAAGTATTGCAAATTTTGTTCAGGATGAACAAAATTAGCAATATTGATTACCTCCCTTTAATAAAATATGCATACAAGTTCATTAGATAGCTCCCTATTTCTTCAAGAACCTATCAAACGCCTACAATTTCAATTAAATAAGATTTTTTTCCCTAGCTATTAATAGTTTGAACGAAGTTGTTATTATATGTTTTTCAGTGAGTTTGGAGCGTTTTTGATCGATTTGAGTGAGTTTTTGGAATGAATGGATGGAGCGCTGAGTGAATGATTTAGAATGATTTTGATCGGAATGATTGTCAATTTCACGATGTTATTAACTGTAACTACTTACAGAGTGCAATGTGAAGGCTCTAATTAGACTATGGTTACACAGGCTGATCCAAAGCTTTACTATGTGCACTTGTAAAATTTTTGGAAATTTCACGCACAGATTTTTATGACTGGTATTTTGCAGCATACTTTTGTAACAAACACTTTTTATGCCCCCGATAGGGAGGCATCATAAATTTGACTTGTCCGTCCGTCCGTCTGTCCGTCCGTCTGTCCGTCCGTCCGTCATTCCGTCCAAAAACTTTAACATTGGCCATAACTTCTAAATCAAAGCGGTGTCGGGGGCATTGTCATCTTACAGTGACAGCTCTTGTTCCTTTAGCATTATCCATTTCTGACTGCTTATGTTTTCTCTATGGCAAGACCTTGATATCGAGTTCCAAAGGTCACCTTAAGTTTAGCTGTTTTCAGAACAAATCTGGCCTATGTTCATGATGACAAAACGATGTAAACAGTTCAACAGTTAACCAATTATACACTACTTGGCATGTACACTTGTGTGCAAAGCAGGGTATATTTGGAAAACTGTTTGCACCATTTTGTCACCATTAACCCTTTGCTGTTTAATCCCTGCTTTTTACGTGCCTGTGATTTTATGATTGAAAAACATTGTGAAAAAAGAAGAAATTGCTTCTGACAAGCAATTTCTTCTTTTACCACACTATTTTCTACCTTACTGAATGGTTATTTTTCAAATTAAATCCACTTTTAATTTTTGTCTGCAAAACCTTTGAATTTAGACAGGTCCAAAATTGTGTTAAACAGGAAAGGGTTAACGCAGTGCTGGTGTTATACTTTAGGATTTGTTTTGTCATCACCTTGTGGTTATATACCGAAGTTTTAATAACTTGAGGTATTTTGTGATTTCTAGTTGAGAAAACACACAAAAAATAATATTTCACTGGATCAGCAGGAAACAGTTGTAACTGCCTAGGAATAAATAGACAGTAATAAGTTACAATGTTTTCATGCAGATCCAACTAATTGTCATTAAACAAAGAAAATTCAAAGGATCAGCAGATTTTTTTTAACTCCCTTCAAACATATAGGCAATTTCAACAGTTTTGAACTAAGCTAACTTACTGTTTGGGATTTCTTTTTTAAAAAAAAAGAGCAGCCGGAAAGAGTTGTAAAAACCTATAACAAGGCAGTTATGGCTGTTTTGTACAGAGCCATCAATCTAAAGAAAACTTAAACAGAACAAGTTACATATGGGTAGTTTGACAACCTATCACATTATCTGTACCCATATCATTCTCATGATCAAATACCTCTTCAGCGCTAGTGTTTTCTGGCGGAGGTTTATAAAAATAGAGCGCTAGACACATGAATACAACAGAAACTAGATCCATGGATATGGCTAGCAGAAAGTAGTTCCGGCTCACATGGTCTTGGTCATATATCCAACAGGAAGTGTCGTCACCACACACAGACTGCCACACCAAACATGAACTATCCGTTACTAGACCGAAGATCACTGGGCCGGACACAGTTCCTGGAAATCAAAACAAAAGAAAAAAAAAATTCAGCATTTGCTTGACATTTCCAACAATTTAAAACGTCGACACAATCAAAAATTTATTTTTTTATTGTACTGTCATACCTTGTTAGACAGCGCAATTTTTGTAAAAATTGGTTTTTCTGAAAAAAAAAGAATAATTATTCTTTTATCCTATATAATTATTAAAAAAATCTGTCTTCTGATTGATCTATGCTGGATCTTATCCTGTTTTTAGACATTCATTTTTAGTTCCACTGGCTGAAAGCCACTGGGGCTATTGTCATGGCGTTGTGTCTGTCGTGCATCCGTCCCTCCATCCATCCATACGTGCGTCCGGTCGGAAACTTTTTCTTTCATCTTCTCAGAAACTACTGGATGAATTTTAACCAAACTTCACAGGAATGATCCTTGGGTGGCCCTCTTTCAAAGTCATTCAAGAAATTTGGATCCAATGAAAAACATGGATTTAATGGGCGTGGCTAATTTCCTAATATGGTAAAAAAGAGTTTTCTCAGATTCTAATCAATGGATAACAAAAAAAATTTACATGAATGATCCTTGGGTGAGCCTTTTTCAGTCTACAAAAAATTAATGTGATCGGTTGAAAAATATGTATTTTATGGGTTGAGGTCATTTCTCTATAATTATGTTATACAGTGAAAACTTTGAAAATCTTTTTCTCAGAATGTAATAGATGGATATCAACCAAATTTTACTGGAATGATTCTTGAGTGACCCTCTATCAGTCTACCAAAAATTATTGTGATCAGATGAAAAAAAGTATTTTATGGGCGGAGGTAATTTCTCTGTTTTATAGTGAAAACTTTGAAAATCATTTTCTCAGAATGTAATTGATGGATATCAAACAAACTTCATTAGTATGATCCTTGGGTGACCCATTATCATGCAGCCAAAAAGTATTGGCAATGGAAAAAAAAATATGTCTTTTATGGGCGAAAGTCATTTCTATATATGTAATATAGTGGAAACTTTGAGAATCATTTCAACATCAGTAAAACCCAAAATATCTAAAAATTTAGTCAAAACTTACATATGCTATTACAAGAATTTCGAGCCTGTGGAGCGATTCAAGCCATTCATGGCTTTCTAGTACAGAGTTCCCAGATGATTCCTTTTGGCATAACAGGTCACAACTATTTCGATGGCTCAGCACGAAACAGTTGTAACTCCCTATATGTTTATAGGGAGTTACAACTGTTTCACGCTGAGCCCTCGATTTGTGGGAAGGGCAGCTGGTTACTAGAATGAAATGCTGTGGCTGTACTGGAGCAGGAAGATATGGACAGGAGGACTTTCCCCCGTGGTTTAACATTAATACTGTTTAAAGTGGTGTTTGATCTCGTACAAACAAAGGAGGGTTCGTGACATTCGTCCATTTATACGAGAAATAAATAAAATGCCTCCATAAAAGTGCTGTGGAAGATTGATAATTCCACATTTTAGATCAGCTGTTTTCAGAGAAAAACTGAGATATTGTCAATAACTTGACCACTTTCGCATCAGATTGGGCGTTGTTGGTGAAGGAGTTGGTGAGACAAACTTTAACCATGGTCATATGTCTGTTGTTATTTACGATAACTTCACGAAACTTAGCATGTGTGTTAACCATTATGAGAGCTATCCAGACTATCAAAGGGGATAAATAAAAGCATTTTTGTAAGATGAAAGCCCCATTTCCGACTTCGATTTTTAGCTCCACTGGCTGAAAGCCACTGGGGCTATTGTCATGGCGTTGTGTCTGTCGTGCGTCCGTCCGTGCGTCCGGTCGTAAACTTTTTCTTTAAAAATCTTCTCCTCAGAAACTACTGGATGAATTTCAACTTAACTTCTCAGGATTGATCCGTGGGTGACCCTCTTTCAAAGTTGTTCAAGAAATTTGGATCCAATGAAAAAAATGGATTTAATGGGCGTGGCTAATTTCCAAATAAGGTAAAAAGTGAGTTTTCTCAGATTCTAATGAATGGATACCAATTAAATTTTACAGGAATGATCCTTGGGTGACCCTTGATCAGTCTACAAAAAATCATTGTGATCTAATGAAAAATATGTATTTTATGGGCGGAGGTCATTTCTCTAAATGTTATATAGTAGAACTTTTAAAATAATTTTCTCAGAATGTAACTGATGGATATCAAACAAATTTCACTGGAATGATCCTTGAGTGACCCTGTATCTGTCTACAAAAAATTATTGTGATTGGATGAAAAATATGTATTTTATGGGCAGAGGTCATTTCTCTATATGTTATATAGTAGAACTTTTAAAATAATTTTCTCAGAATGTAATTGATGGATATCAAACAATTTTCACTGGAATGATCCTTGAGTGGCCCTTTATCAGTCTACAAAAAAATTGTGATTGGATGAAAAATATGCATTTTATGAACAGAGGTCATTTCTTTGTATTTTATATAGTGGAAACTTTGAAAATCAATTTCTCAGAATCTAATTTTTGGATAGCAACCAAATTTAAATGGAATGATCCTTGAGTGACCCTTTATTAGTCTACCAAAAATTATTGTGATAGGTTGAAAAATATGTATTTTATGGGCAGAGGTCATTTCTCTATATGTTATATAGTGGAAAATATGAAATCATTTTCTCAGAATGTAACTGATGTATATCCATCCAACATTTTTGGTATGATCTTTGGGTGACCCATTATCTTGCAGCCAAAAATTATTTTGATTGGATGAAAAATATGTCTTTTTTATGGGCGGAGCTTATTTCTCTATATGTTATAGTTGAATCTTTGAAAATCATTTTCATCGTCAGTTGATTACTACTAGAACCCCAAATATCTAAAAATCTGGTCAAATCTTTTATTTGCTTTTACAAGAATTTCAAGCCTGTGGAGCGACTCAAGCCATTCATGGCTTTCTAGTTTGCAATATCCAGCACCTGCACTGAGCGTTGGTACCTATTGCTATTCACGACATATACAAATATTTGGAAATAAGTATTAACTTAGATCACAAGGGCAATACGCACATTACGCAAGTGCGTTATAGAAATAAATCTTTCGAAAAATGTCGTTGATGAATGATTATACCATCGAAACTACAGCTTACTCAAAGCCAAAATCATAGAAAAGGGGAGCGGACGGAGGACAATTATCTTTTGTCCCAGTCCGTTTAGTCGCCTTCTGAGTGCGTATAAATTCCAAAATCCTTGTTACGCCAATTGATTAGACTGAACATACACAGTGTGATCTTAGTCTTCTCTTGGCTGCTTAATATTAGATCATTATGGGTTAAACTTTATTTTTCCTAACCATTCGGCGAAGGGGATATAGTAATGGTCGCCCGAATCATTCTCAAAAATTAAGATTTTTCAGCCGTTATTCAAGAATCTAAAGATATTTATGTAAGGATACGATGTTTTCACGTCAGTGACTTAAACGAAAGCGTTGGCGATGTCGAATGTTTTCACTCAAAGTTTCGAGTCCAAACGCCATTTTAAGTGACGTAATCGAGTTTTCCCGTATCTTTTAAAAGTAGTCCGTCTATGTACATCCAAGGTTGATCTTACGATTGGCCGAGTTGTGTTCCGAATGGGGTAAAGGGAACTGAAACTAGGCTAGGAACGGATGTTATGGTAGTACTGGTGTGAGAAATGCCAGGAATCCATTGTTAGATGCTCAAGCCGCCACGATATAACTGAAAATTTGTTAAAAGCGGCTTAAAACCCCGTTTAAAAAAACACAACAGAATAGGCTCTTACCGAGAATCCTTACAATAAACTGTTTCAGTCCCATGCTGTAGGTTCTTTGGTGGTCTTCTATACATCTTCAAATAGAGAAATCAAGCAAATAGATATAACGTTACCCATGCAGGATCTTATTATCTCGTTCTTTTCAAATAACACCTGAATAACTTAATTTTTAGCCGTGTTCATCAATATTCGTCTGTTTTGGTTGGCTTGAAATGAGATTTTATTAAAAGAAATTTGAGTATTCAGTTGTTTTGTAAGCTTGCGCAAAAATAGTCCCGTAAGAAATCTGTTTCTTAACTGACAAAATCTTACATTTTTTTTCGTAATATTTAATCATACGATATGAAGATAATATTTGTTATTTCATTAAGGCATGAAACTAAAAACCTTATCACACTCGTGTAAGAATCTACTAAGCGTATTCCTAGTGTAACTAGGTTTTTTTTTAGTGACATATCTCAGTTCAATCAATTAATAATCTCTTCAACAAATATTACGAAAAGAAGGAACAGGGGTTAATCATTTGTTTTTAGTGTAAGACCGATTTATATTTCACTGTTTGAACAACAAAAGCTATATTTTCGCGAGTGACAGAACTTTGTTATTCACGAAATGAAATATCTACCGATCTTACTCGGAAAACAAACGATTATTCTATTACTTTGATGCAAAAAAATAAAACAAAATGTGAAAATTTTCGGGCAAATTTTCTTCAAGCGCAAGTATGAAATGAACGAAAGGGGCGTATAAGTTTTTGATCATTTCACTTGTAATGCGTAGAGTTAATCAAATGAAAATCTACCGTTATTTCTCGATGATCCATCAACATGCATTTAAGAAATTGCAATTTCTCCTTTTTAATAATTTTTTTATGAAATCTTTAAAATTATTTTTTTCCTAACTATTTGCTTGATTTAAAAACAAAACTTGGCAAGGATGTTCTTTGGGTGACCCATTTCATTAACTGTTCAAGAAATTTTGATTGACACAAGAAAAGGTGCGTGACAGGGCGGGGCTTATTTTCACCGTATAAAACCTTTAGGCATCTTCTTTTCCTAAACCATTGCGCCGATATAAATGATATTTTTAAAATACTTTTGATTGGAAAAAAAGTTTTCCATATATGGCTGAGGAAATTAAGGCCCTTTTCCTGTGATATGGCACTGATCCTTCCAATTTAAATAGGGTTCATCCTTGTGACCTAGCCAACATTCTGACCAAGTTTCCTGAAGATTGGATCACATTTGTGGCCTTTAGAGTTTAAACACTTTAATTGTTGACGATGGACGACGCACCACGGACGACAAACAATCAATGATCCCAAAAGCTCACTTTCAGCACGATGTACTCACACGAGCTGAAAAAAGCTTAATTCTTTAGCTTACCGCAGAGTAGATGCGTCTCCAGGCGTAATAGCAAAGAATGCACAAAGTGTATTGCAAAACAATAACACCGCAAATATATAAACGTTCTTACAGTCCATGTCACATACCCCCTCATCTACACTGACCGCTTTTATTTTTGTTGTCAAACTTAGGCATGTACAATTTTGGAATACCTGGAATGTATTATCCATGATTAATGCCCTGGCATGGCGGAGCCTAAGTAACGGGTTGTTGCAACTAAGGTTAAGGGAAATCAGCTTTTATCTAAAATAACCTACTTCTAAAGAGAGTCGACATAAATAACTCGAGACCTAAAAATCTTAGATTGGTAGCCAAATCCTCGTAACTTCAGCTTAATTAAGCTGAAGTTACGAGGCCTTGGTAACCAAACGATGAAATGTGTTCACTTTCTCAAAGCACGTGAATCCTTTAGACTTTAGGATACAGTTATTTGCATGCGTTAACGATGATTACCGACTAAAATTTGAAAGAACCCAACTTTTTGAAAAGTAAACTCGCCAAATTACGTCACGGTTAAGCCCCGCCCTGCCAGCTCATTAATTACGCACAATATAAGGGTTTAGCATTCATTTAGATTGGCTAAGAATATGAATGTATTGAATGCATAAAGAAATGAATAAATCATGTTTGAGAATGTCTGTACTTCTATACAATTTGTTTGTTTGTTTTAATTGGGTTTTACGCCAATAATATATCAACGATAACGCGACGATTGGATCACCTCACATTTGATTCCTTGTATTTCTCTCACCAGCACAATCATCATATCCTTTCCTAGCCTCCGGCTGCTATCTCATGTAGGCCTAGGTCTACGACTATCAACCAATTTGAGAGAGACAAATAGTTGAAAAGGATTGGCGCCGCCGTCGGGAACCCCTAGATTGACAGTCCGAGGCGCTACCAACTGCGCTATGACGGCGGCTTGGAAATCTATTCAAAGTATTGTCTCAAAATCAAATTATGCGTAACACATGAAGGCAATAAAATGTGTTTTAACTGAATAATTCTGGAGATGTTGTTATTTTAAATCATACTTATTTTATGACCTTCGTGACAGGGGTGAAATAACCGCGTTGAATACTTTTAATATTACTCGCGAGTTAAATCACTAGTGGAATGAAGTTGCAAATGAGATAAGAACGTGAAGCAAAGTTATATTTTCCGTAGTGAAAATGACGTCATTTTGCATTTGATGACGTCAATTCGTAAACGGCGTTATATATTTCGCGTAATAACATGACTTGATAAAACTTTGGACTGTCTCGATTTATTGCAAAAATCAGGTCATATTATAAATAGAATATCAAATTTGTGCTCATAAAACAGCGAATTTATTAAACTAGTCATCTAAAAAAGATGAAATCGGCTCATTCTCTTTTTTCCAGTTTAAGATGACTAGTTTAATAAATTCAGTATTCAATGACCACTCATTCGATATCCTCTAATTATTGCATGACCGTTTACACGTGGCGTCACTGGCGTCGAAATAAAACTATCTCTGAAAGAAACTCTCATTTTTTGGTTAAGAATCGTTTCAACACTTGAAATTGATTTTATTGCAAAGTTAAGCGTCAACGAAAAGTCGCCTATAGACAGAAAAATCCAGAATGTGTCCATTACTTGTTCTCCTTTTCATTTGAAAGCTACGGCAAAATTACAAAAACGTCCAGTTGGAAATCTGGCGTTATTTATTCCTATTTTCCCAAATCAAGTTATCATGTGCAAAGCGATTAATGATTTTGTCCGTCAGCCTACCTGTTAACTCTCAGCCTATCAAACCTATTTGTTTCTGTGTTAAAAAGAACAACGAATTGTCCAGAGTATTTTTCTTAAATTTTCGAGGATAATAAGACGGAATAAAATACGTTTCACATGGTCTTGGTAATGATTTCTCTCTATATTAAGATTCCCACATTCCCTTATTCAGGCCAATCTAAATGGATTATATGGAATGAAGCCGTTACAACTGACATGAAGAAAAATAATAAACAAATAAAAAATAATAAAATTATAACATATAACGGTATATTTGTATTTTCAAAGCTGAGCTCGAATATCTATATATAAATTTAGATTTTACGGCTCACAACACAAAATCTAACTATACAAATCATTTGATAGTTAAGTTAAAAATGACATGGTTTAAGAGCGGAAATTCAAAAACTTTATAAGATCGACATTTATTTTCAAATAAGCTTTTTTTCAAAAAAAAAAAGGGCGGGGGGAGAAAATGGGATGGTATTAAACGAAACACAAAACATTCATACAAATGTTCTTTCACGTAATCGATTAAAAGGTTTGTTCGTATACAATGTAGAAGTCAAAAGGGCTATATTGAGGTGAAGGTTTGGTATATACCTCATTGTCCGGTATTATGCTCGTACATCCTGCATGGCAACCAGAGAAATATTGAAGTTTATTTTCGGCACAAACAGGGCGGTAATACCTGGTTTGGCAGCCACAGTTTTCATTACACGAGTGGTAAAGGTTTTCTGTGACCGGTCTGAAAAAGCCAAAGGAACACCGTGCAAATAATCTCAAATGTAACCCGTTACGGGAAGAAGAACCACCTGGGAACTCTGTAATATGAATATTTGAAAAAGAAATCGATTCCAGTAGGGATCAAAAGAGGTCAAATTTCAAAAAAATATTTCACGGAAAGGTAGATGGTTGATTCTAGATTCACAAAATCTGAATAACGCGAAAAATTCCTATCCTGGTCCGTCTGCTCAGATTTCGCAGACTTACCAGGGTAGATGCCTTTCGTATTCATTTTAAATATAGCTGCATAGTAAGAGTGAAAATAATGTAATATTTCTTATTTTGAGTGTTTATTTTTAAAAACCCCTTTCGAATTATTTAGTTCTATCCAGATACGCTCAAATGACACTGTTAATTCTATATCTTTGTTACTATATTTTGCATATGTTTATCGCCAATTTGCTACATTTGGACAATGAACTGATATGCTTTATGTTTGTAATAAAACTTATGTTTTGTTTATTCATCTTGTACTCTGGGCTTATGAGAGATAATATACATTAAGGTAGTGGACCCGTAATACTTTTCAAGGTTTGGGAAGTAATGAACTTTATCAGTGTTAACCAAGGTTTCCTAATGATTTTCATTAGGAAACCTCGGTCAACACTGTAAAAGCTCATGAGTTCCGAAATGTTGTAGAACCATGACGGGTTCGTTACCTTAAAGAAAAACCTACCCCGAATCATCACCATAAGCTGTGGTGATCCCAGCGATAGATGCTTTCTCACACGATAGCAGAAAACTAGTGGTAAAACACATCCCTGCGACAGCCGATATGATGCTCATTCGGATCATACCACGAACTTTTAGCTTTAATCGATTACATAGTAAACCGCCCATAAACATGCCAACTACGGTCCCAGGTACGCCTATTGCACCTGAAATTGATATTTTCCATGGAATTACCAATAACCCTTTCATGTTTTTCGGTGGATTATCGAGAAATAAAAGTAGATTACCATTTGATAAACTCACCGCCTAGCCAGTGAAATTATCAAAAAAATATAATACGCTTTCGTTCAATAGACTATATCTGGCTGTATCTGAGTGTAGCCCAAAATTAACGCCATTTTGAACTTACCATAGCAATCACGTGCAAAATAACGCATTGAAAGAAAAGTTGCCCGAAAAAAAATAATATTTCGTCTCATTTTTGCATTTCAGAAATAGAATTATCGTTTGTTTATCGAGTAGGATCGATTGATATTTCATTGCGTGGCCCCGCCACTCGTGAAAATATATCTTTTGCTGTTCACTCAATAAAATATAAATCGATTTTACACTGAAACAAACGATTATCCTCTATTTAACAGTTCGCTGCTGAAAAAAAAATCGATTGCTTCTTGATTGCTTATTCAAAACATATTCTTATTCAGATGACTGTTCAACTCCGACGCTTGCCGCCATTTTGTTTAAATAGTATTCGTTGACCCTCCTATAATTACCGACCCTTGAGAAATGATCCTGTGCGTGACATTTCCAACAATATCTCATGGGCATGTGGCACAACAATTCAAAAGCCCAGAAACCCACACAATGTGATGAAAATATTCACTGAAGTCTGAATAGGGGTTATGTATTATACATACTTAGTGCTTTGTATGAATCAAAGCGCTGAAAGCACTGGAGGTGGGCGTTTCTTGTGGCATTGTGGTGAAAATAAAACGAGACGAAAAGAAATGATCCATGTAAACATCTAATAAATGTAAAATGTTTCGACCCAAGATCGGTTCAATGTTAATGCAAACTTTTTTTTTTACTTCTTTTTGTTAAGCCTATTTTTACGGATTAAAATACGAATGGAATATGACATTAACACCTTAGGTTTATTTTGTTTATGAGATATGTGCTACCCGTCACGCAAAAAAGGAGCACCAGAAAAAAACTGAAAAAATAGATCGGTTCCAGTTCCAGTCAACCAGAGGTCGCATTTTCAAATATATATTTTTACGCAAAACCCATATCGTTCCTTTTTGAATGGCGGGTCACATAATAATCAGGAGCATCCAACCCTCTTTAATCCGCATGAGCTGTTTACTTCACATTTAATATAAAATTGACTCTAAGTTTAAAAGAAACAAAAAGTGTGCTAGTGAGAATTCGTGATAGATTAGTAACTTTAATGTAAATATCCACAAATAGCACCAAACAACTATATTGATAAGGAAAAAATGAAATCTCGCATATACAGCTGCGGCTTCAAGGTTAATGATATCATTGAAATTCTATGTCCCAAAACATAGGCTTACAATTCTTTATCTAAATGTAGTGTATTCGATAAAATATGAATTGCAAGACACTGTTTTTGCTTCTTTTGATTCTTTTCATATTTTTTCACGAAGCTTGGTTAAAAACATCATGAATCATTGATGGGGAAACGAATATTTCTGGTATGCCTGTCAGCACTTGGGAGAGAATAAAATGGATGAAAGACCTAGAGATTGTCAAAAAAATATATAGGGTAAATAGGCATAGCGCCCTTGTTCTAAATATTTTTAAATTGGGTTGAGCGGTTGATTAGAAATACGCTATCCGCAGGACCGCTATAGGCAGGTCTAATGCTATGGAATATGCATCAAATTTTTAGATGTAGGCAATGTATGCATGTCCAAAAATGGCTCTTTATTGTTTGAGGTTGTCCGGAGAATCAATGTCGTAATTCCATACGTCACGTACGGTATCTGACGTCATTTGGTCTCCGGGCCCGGTAAAGCGCAAAACCTCCCGAGAATGGCACTGAGTATTTCCCCTTGGGGTGTACCATCTAGGAAGGTATTGCTCTTTAATATCCACGGCAGGAGACTTCTTTGCGAATACGATCGTTTTCCGTTACCCATGCAATAAAAGAAAGAAGAAAAGAAACCGAAGTGAAATAACAAAAAGATGCGAAACGTAGACCGCGCGTCGTGCGAATTACTATCTCTCACATCCCCCGCAACGGCATTTAAATCGGCGGAAGTATGCCTTAACTCAGTAGAATTCGAGTTGCCTAAATATACGATAATGCGATTGTCTTTATTAGACGACGTAAAGATATATAAGTAAACACAAGAGGGCCATTGGCCCTTAAGTGCTCACCTGAGGCATATAGTTTACAAAGGAAGCAAAGTGCCAACACTACTTATTTGAAATTCATTACTGGCTTAACAAAAGTCAAAGATATCAAGACGACATACATTTGAGTCTAATATACTGCCCCTAGAGTGCACACAAGGTTTTTCTATAATTTGACCCCTTGACCCCATTTTGATCAGACTTGACCCAATTTTGATCTAGACCGAGATTTGATGGAGACAAACATTCTGACCAAGTTTCAAGAAATTTTGGCCAAAAATGTGGTCTCTAAAGCACACACAATGTTTTTCGAGAATTTGACACCCCCTCCCTTGACCCGATTTCGAACTTGACCAAGATTTGATGGAGACAAACATTCTGACCAAGTTTCAAGACATTTGGGCTAAAAATGTGGCCTCTAGAGTGCACACAAGGTTTTTAAAAATTTGACCCCTTGACCTTATTTTTGAACCCACTTGACCGAATTTTGAACTTGACTGAGATTTGATGGAGACAAATATTCTGATCAAGTTTCAAGACATTTGGGCCAAAAATTTGGCCTCTAGAGTGCACATAAGTTTTTTCTATAATATGACCCCATTTTTGACCCCACTTGACCCAATTTTGAGTTGACTGAAATTTAATGGAGACAAACATTCTGACCAAGTTTAGACATTTAGGCCAAAAGTGTGGCATCTAGAGTGCACACAAGGTTTTTTTTCTAAAATTTGACCCTTGACCCCATTTTTGACCCCACTTGACCAAATTTCGTACTTGACCGAGTTTCTGACCAAGTTTCAAGACATTTGGGCCAAAGATGTGGCCCCTAGAGTGCACACAAGGGTTTTTTTTTTAAATTTGACCCCTTGACCCCATTTTTGATCCAACTTGACCCAATTTCAAGCTTGACCGAGATTTGATGAAGACACACATTCTGACCAAGTTTCAAGAAATTTTGGCCAAAAATGTGGCCAAGAGAGTGCACACAAGGTTTTTCTAAATTTGACCCCTGACCTATTTTTGACCCCACTTAATCCAATTTCGAACTTGACCAAGATTTGATAGAGACAAACATTCTGACCAAGTTTCAAGACATTTGGGCCAAAATGTGGCCAAGAAAATGCACACAAGGTTTTTCTAAAATTTGACCTCTTGACCCCATTTTTGACCCCACTTGACCCAATTTCAAACTTGACCGAGCTTTAATAGAGATAAACATCCTGACCAAGTTTCAAGACTTTTGAGCCAAAAATGCGGCCCCCAGAGTGCACACAAGGTTTTTCTAAAATTTGACCCCTTGACCCCATTTTTGACCCCACTTGACCCAACTTCGAACTGGACCGAGATTTGATGGAGACAAACATTCTGACCAAGTTTCAAGACATTTGGGCCAATAATGTGGTCTCCAGAGTGCACACAAGGTTTTTCTAAAATTTGACCCCTTGACCCCATTTTTGACCCAACTTGACCCAATTTCAAGCTTGACCGAGATTTAATGGTGACAAACATTCTGACCAAGTTTCAAGACATTTGGGCCAAAAATGTGGCCCCTAGAGTGCACACAAGGTTTTCCTAAAATTTGACGCCTTGACCCCATTTTTGACCCCACTTGACCCAATTTCGAACTTGACCGAGATTTGATGGAGACACACATTCTGACCAAGTTTCAAGACATTTGGACGAAGAATTTGGCCTCTAGAGTGCACACAAGGTAAAGTTTGACGACGGACGACGGACGATGGACGACGGACGACGGACGATGGACGACGGACGACGGACGTCGGACAGCAGCCCATCACAATAGCTCATCTTGAGCACTTCGTGCTCAGGTGAGCTAAAAAGACATATTGTATACCCGAAATAAAAGCTGAGACCCCTCAACTTGGACCTGAAGTCTTTAATTTTAGCTTTCCTTAAGTTATTTTTAAGAAAACACCGCGGAATGAGTTAATAATCGATTTTAGATGTTTGTGATAAAAATGTCCTAACTCCCTGTATAGCTTTATCTGAGTTACGACATTGTAGCCACATCCTGAACAAATGCAAAATTTCTGAAAAGTGTACAGGATTGATCACCAGAGAGGATTCGCCTTGAAAACATTACACTTGTGCCTCCGTAGAGCGTTTCTCTCCCCATAAAACTTTGAAAGATCCAATGTCCCCCTTCCGCGTAAACACAGGTTAAACGGCAATTCGAGTTAGGCGGAGTAGGCTACCAGCTATATATAGAATACTTGTACATTATCGATAACAGACGACGTAGTTTAATTAATTCAAGAAAGATATTCAAATGTTTGGGATTGTTCACCGAGGTGATCTAGACCCAAGAAGTTCTGCATTAGTGAGAGATCTTCCTAAAATCCGAGTATGTAAATGCGGGATACCAGTTCAGCCACCAAGTTTTTATCCCATTTACATCACGGGAAAACCCAATAGGCGAATCACCGCCTTGTCTATAAATAGCATTCTTGCGCGAAACAAAAATTCGGGTGGTCTGGGATTAGCAGATGATTTCGCATTTAATAGATGTCTTTGATTGATATTCTAATTGTACAGAATTCTTGAACAGTGCCATTTTCAAAATGCACAGTTGTTGAGCGGAGGTAAGTCTTGTAAAAAAGAAAATTGAACTAAAGCCGATACTCCTTTTTTGAAAAGCTATTAACAACTGACAGGATTGTTCTCACGTAGTACTAACACTGGGTGACGTAGTTCTAAACGTCCCCAAAAAAATATCTAACGAGGTTGGGGGAATTTCCATGTGTTATAATGAAAAATATCATATGGGATGATATCACGCGGATATTTGTAAAGCTAAAAGATAAAAGACCTTATCTATCTACCAAGTGCATAGCGAAGTGTCTGTTCAGACTGTGCTGATGTACAAATTGGTCAGAAGCTTTGCAATGCGCACAGGTGAAATTGTTTAAAATGTCACGCACAGGCTCATATACAACCAATTGATCTAATGGTTTTATGACCCAATTCTTAATCACTTAACGGCTTATATACTCTTTGTTTAGTGGTAGATATACACTTACAGATGCATATAAATTATACTTTACTTTTCGAGAAATAAATCGTTTTAGGAGTAATTAGTATTTTTTAATTGTAACATTTATTTTACCTTAAACTGATACATATCATTATATTAAATATAAGAAACATTGTGCTCGGGTGAGCGAAAATCCAAATAATATTGAACGTCATTTCCCGCAGATATAATTTCGTCAAATTTAAAAATAACAATACAAGTAAACAAGCATTCGGCTTCTCCATCAAAACAATTGGTTTATGTAAATAAAAACAAAATAATTAAAAACATTAATAAAAAGAAAAGCAACAACCTATTATTGATTTTTTTACTTCAAAGGCAGTCAGTAAACAATAGAAACAGCTTACCTGTAAAAATTGCAGCATTTACTGGCGATTGGTTAAACCTGTTTTGAAAGTATTTTGGTAAAAAGGTTGCTAAGCCCGCAAGGTTGAAAGATCTAAAAATCGCTGAAAGAACTAAGAACGTAAAGGGGGCGTTCTTGATTAACTGCCACGTGGTCTTCAAAATTATTTTGATTGACTTCCGGTGACTATCACCTGGAACGTCAGTAACTTTTCCGGTGGCTTTGTGTGTCTGCGATTCGCGGGTTCTTCTTACTGTGTCAGCAGCTAGATAAAGAAATGAGACCGTGCGTGAGATTTCCAACAATTTCAAATATGCGCAAAGCAAAGACTCTGAACAGTCTGTGCATCCGCACAGCCTGTCTAGAGTCTTCACTATGCCTTCAGTGAAAAGATAAGGTCTCAAAGTATCGGTAGACCACCAGGTAACTTCATATTTACAGTATGTGGCTTTCTACGCTACTCAATGTTTGCACTTTATGAACATTTGAAATTGTTAGAAATGTCACGCACAAATGATATTTTTTTGTTTCAGTGTAAGGTCGATTAATTTATTTAATTCATTGAGAGAAAAATAAAAGGTATGTGAGCTATGAGCCTGTGCGTGAGATTTCTAACAATTTCAGACATGCGTAAAGCAAAGACTCTGACCAGTCTGTGCATACGCAGTCTGTCCAGAGTCTTTATTATGCGTTTGGCAGATAGAATAGGTCTCAAAGTATCTGTAGACCATCAAGTAACTTTATATTCAAGGTATGTGGCTGTCAACGCTACTAAATGTTTGCATTTTAGGAAAATTTCAAATTGTTGGAAATGTCACGCACAGGCTCATATTTTCTCGCTAACAGGAACGGTCAACAAACACAGTATTTCATGATCAACCCTTTCCTGTTTTACAAATTTTGAACCTGTCCAAATTGAAAGGTTTTGCAGGCGAAAATTTAAAGTGGATTTAATTTGAAAAATAACCATTCAGTTGGGTAGAAAAATTTGTAGAAAAAGAAGAAATTGTTTGTCACAAACAATTTCCTCTTTTTCTACAATATTTTCTCAATTACAAAATCTTAGGGGCGTAAAAACCAGGGATTGGACAGGAAAGGGTTAAAAAGACAGGCCATTTTGATAGCATATATAAACTGTAGCATACTTCTTACTGAAGCCTTTGGTATTCGAACCACTTTAGAATCGTCTCGTTATGACGATTTTAATTGGTTCCGATTTCATAATATTCAATCATAAACAGTGTTTCGTTGTATAGGTAGATTTTGCGCGTTGAGCCGTAAAATCAACTTTTTACAGTTGGATTCTCGCGCCATTTGTTCGAAATAGATAAACCAGGTTAAAATATTGCATTAAGAAAGTTTAAAATTAATCCTTTAAACCAACGTTATTGCTTGTCTTATGACATAAGGTTCACCCAAACATGTACTTTCACAATTTCAGTGAAGGGACAAGGTTAAGTTCCTATCATTTGCTTTTTTACTTATACCATATTTACCTATCGTAATAGACTCGGCGCTTACGTCAGAAATACACCTATAGAATGTCAACTTTTTCGGAGATCTTGCTTACGATGAAGGTACTTTTTAAAATGGTCGCTTAATTAAAATGGTCGTTTAATAGACGAGGTCGCTCGTGCAAAATGGACTGTATTCCGAATGCCCTTTCTGCATTCCTTAGTGTATTAACAAGGTCATTTTCTCATGCTTTCGGTTGATTATCGAGAAATAATGGTAGATTATTATTTGACAAACGCAGCGCCTAACGAGTGAAAATATATATATATATATATATATATATATATATATATATATATATATATATATATATATATATATATATATATATATATATATATATATATATATATATATATATATATATATATATATATATATATATATATATATATATATATATACAGAAACAGGTAAATTTGCACACTGGGTGCCACGGTGCAGGTATATAGACTTTACATGTATATATATATATATATATATATATATATATATATATATATATATATATATATATATATATATATATATATATATATATATATATATATATATATATATATATATATATATATATATATATATATATATATATATAATGACTTCTCCCTTATGCACTTCTCCCTATCTGGCGTTATCTAAGCAGAGCAAAAATAGTGAGGTCATCATGGATGTTGTATAGCAATTACTTGCAAAACAAGGCGTTTCAAGAGAAAAATATATATATGACCCGTCACGCGAAAAGGGAACATCTGGGTAGTGCGTAAAGTGTAGACACTAGTCAGACTGCGCGTACTGCCTAGACTGACTAGTGTCGAAAACTTTCGAAATGGCGAAGAAAAAGAAATCGATTATCATTGGTTCAAGAAAAAAATAATAGTTATATCGTAGATTTTCTTTACTTTTTTATCTGTACTAATTTGCGTTTCTTTTGCAAGTTAGTCATTTTTAAAACGGCGAATCTATTTGTTCATTATTTGTAAAAAGAAAAAATCTTACTAGGTAATTCGCTCCCGAAAAGCGACAAAGGGATGATCCCTAGAAAAAACAGAATCATGGAGATGAAAAAAGGGGGCCACCAAGCTCCGACCCAGCGTGGATCCTTGACAGTAAGCGGCACCCTGCAATACAAATTAATATTTACGTGACATTTTATTGGTGTTGATGGCATTATTCTTTAATGCTTATCGGTGGTTTATCGAGAAATAACGGTAGATTATCACTTGAAAATTTCACCGCAAAAGCAGTGAAATTATCAAAAACTTATACCCTGCTTTGGTGCATTTTTTCCTATCTGACGTCATCTATGCGGGGCGAAATAAGTGACGTCACAATGAACGTTGCATAGCAATCACGCGAAAAATGACGCGCTTAACGAAATTATGTCCTAGAAATGTCACATTTTGTCTCATTTGTGCATATAAGAAATAGAATAATCGTTTGTTTTTCGTGTAAAATCGATAAATATTTCATTTCGTGAACAACAAAAGCTATACTTTCACTCGTGGCTCTGTCACTCGTGAAAATATAGCTTTTCTTGTTCACTCAATGAATATTAATCGATCTTACACTGAAACAAACGATTATCCTCTATATACTTTAGGAGATATGCAACAGATAATTTTTGTGGGGATTGACGGAAAGACGAAAGGACATACGGAGACATTACGAAATCCCATTCGCTGAAACGGATGGTATGTGAAAGCAACATGGCCCGTTCAAATAATCCACTTTCATGCTAAATGAGATTTAGTTCGTTTGACTTCTATATTGACCAACATTTCGCCTAAAATCCATGAATTGGATAAATGCAATGTATTTTTTTACTTGTCATGCCGTATTTTCAATCTAATATCATAAAGATTTTTTTTTTAGAAATGTAAAATAAAGATTTTGTCCGTCCGTCTACATGTTAACTGTCAGCCTTTCACAACTACATGTGTGTGTATAAAAGTGAACAGTGAATTGTCTATCCAAAAATAGTTCTGATTTGCATAGGGCCATGTCAAAAGTGTATGATAAAAGTTAGTCGTTTTAGTATAAAATCGAGTATTTCTATAAAACTATTTTTGTCGAAGACTATTTCTTCCATAGGATATCAAATCTAACTGCATTCTTTCTTTGTTCAAAAGCCGCTTGATCAGACTATTTATAATTGTTTTATTTATTCTGACATGAACCACATATTTACATATTTAGACAAACCAGAAAGGAATATTTAACGAAGTGGTTTGGGATTTTCGAGAGGAAAACTAGATATTAACGGTACACATTCCGTGATACTTAATTTAAAGGTGACATGACCGCCGATATGCTAATTACCATGTCCAAATAAGGAATAATGGGCATTTCTTCTGGCAAATGTGTAAAAAAACACGTGTTTTTACTATACAATGTATGTTTGCATTTTCTTCCTACTAAACAGCCTTCGTCATCCCTCGTGTCTAAGGCCGAAAATTGGGAAAATATTAACATTAACTACATATAAAAATCATTATTTTGAAATCATTCTATTTTCAAAGAAAAAAAAAACAACAATTTTTTTGGAATGGTTTTAAGATGAAATTAAGATTTTATCGCAAACAAATCCTTCCATCAAACACAATTTTTATGTAATTGATGAAAAGTTGTTCCATATAGAAGTCGAAAGGACTATTCAATACCGACCCACCTCATAACATTTTAATTCTATTCCGAGTTAATACCCATTAAGTGCATGCCGTATTGCTATTCAATAAACAGTCCCCCATCGGATTGATTCTGGTTGTCTTTATTTATTGGAAACGTTTTCGCTTTCATTTTGGCCTGGGTGTAAATTTTTGCAATTTGAGACAGGGTTAATGTCTCCACATGGTGATCATTCATTATGCCGAGTTTCAATTGGCTTGCTCTTACGGTCTATTAGATATACTCCGGACAAAATTGTAAAATACAAAGGGCAACAACCCACAAGATAGGCAATGTAGAGTTACTATTCGTGAACATGGCACTTTACCACATCATCATCGATATACGTGCATTAAGATTCAAGTTCCTAACAGTTACGGTTTTCGAGGTATTCTCCGGACAAAAAATCTAAACGGTAAATATAACACAGGGCAATAACTCAATAAATAGGAAAGCTAATGTTATTGTTCTTGAACATGATACTTTTCCATATTATTATCTTTAAATGCATTAAGTTTCAAGTGGCTTGTCCACGACTAAGCGTTTATATTGTTAGCTATCTAGAAAAGTGAGTAGAGATGGAAAAACGATGTTTTGCCTTAACCTTTAGGTAGTGGACCCGTAATAGTTCCGCAACATTTCGGGCGTTATGAACTTGAACAGTGTTCACCAAGGTTTCTTAATGATTTTCATTAGGAAACCTCGGTCAACATTGTGAAAGATCATTAGCTCCGAAACCGTGCGGAACTATTACGGTTCCACTACCTTGAATGCAACGACCCGTTACTTAGGTTCAGCCATGCCAGTTCAAATATTATAGATTATACTTAATCACCCCCTGTTACAACGGACAATTATAGTCTGGTTAAATTGACCCGAAATTGACCTCTGTGGAAAAAAATGCTTAAATAACAATAACCGACATATTTTATCAATTAACAAAATGTATAATACATTCAATATCGTTTGTTATTCATTCCTATGAAAGCACGTGCAAAGCCGAGTAGGAATAATCAGATTTTTATTCATCTAAATAGCAGGGGTCAGATTCAAGTCAATAAAACCGCACTATAGGTGTATTTCCAAAACTGAGCTCTGACGTAGGCGTTGAGTCCATTACCACGGGTTTATCGGGTATATTTAAAAAGCATATGAAACATTTGTAAGATAATTTGTATCTTTTTTAGGTATTGCTCAAACCTGTTTTATCTATTTTGAAAGAATAGCACGGGAATTTAACCGTTTAAATAGATTTCAGGGCTCACCGCGCAAAATCGACCTATATACCTCTGCATGAAAACATGTTAAGGATTCGCAATGAAAACAGTCACGATTTCTGTACTTACGGAAAACAAAAACGCTACGCCTTTCAAAATAATATCTTTTATCCATCGAATTTAAAAAAGATAGATGTAGCTTTTACAGTCTGATACTCCGCAAAATCATTTACTTTCATAACCTATCCTGCAAATAACTAGAACTTTGAAGATTAAAGGGAAATTAGAAGTGATATGTGTCATTTTTCAAAGTAAAGGCATTAAAAGCTTTTAGATTGTGTTTCATATTGGAAATTCATGCTATCTCAAACAATAATTCCAATTGAATAATTGGTAATATTTTTCCTCCCTTTTATCACAACTGAAAATAAAAGAAATCGAAAAAATATAATAAAATATATATTACGGTGCATGACAGAGAGTGTTACAGTATAGTAACTACACCACTAATACAGATTCTTATGGAAAACATTTCTTATATGTTTTTTTTTGTATTTGGACGGGATTTATTAGCTATTCTAGCTATGATTTCCTGTTTTTCCGTATGTCTATCCGTCTGCCCGTCTGTTAACATACACTTATTTTCCCAAAAGAGTCCACAATCTCTATCCGATTTACTTCAAACTTTCACATAATGATTATACCAACATCAGAAGGAAACAACAAGGAAATTTGATTACAATATACTCATTGTAGCATTAGTCAGGGTGTTGAAGTATTAATGCAAAAAGAGCCTTATGATAATTGGTGAAATTATTCCAAACCTTGAACTAGAATATAAGAACTAAAATATAAGAACTGGTCCGATATCTAGTACAAGAAGTTCAAGAGCTAGTTCGACTGTTCTTGAATTGCCAATTCACGTTCTAGAACCAGTTCTTGTATCTCGTATTTACTTCAATGCAAATTAGTGTCCACTTTCAATCAAAATGCGAAACAGGACCTTTTTGTGCTTAGATTTATACTTTTAATAAATTCACTTCAGGGTAATGTTTTTCCTTAGAATTTCAAAAGCAACTTTAACAACGCACTTGGCTGATGGTACCCATTTGTAAACAAGTCTAGGTATAAAATAGGCAACACGACCCATTTATTACATTTTTAAAAACAGCAAAAGTAGATTTATTTGAACAAAAGTTCATATTGGAAGTTTCATATTGGAGAAATGCTGAGCGAACAATTGTAACACCGTCAGTTGTAGAAGAGATTTAAACCGATGATTTTGAGAATGTTCAATCCATTTCGAATTCGTGATTTTAAGCTTACACTTTCTTGGCAAGATACCTTTTATTTAAAGCAGTTGAATGTTTTACGATGTTGATTAGACTACCATGTATAGGCATTCGTATAATTAACATTTGCGAGTGCTTTCTTATCCTGAAAGTAAGACAGATATAATTGAAAAGATGGAAGGCATACTGTTTTTCATAAATTTAAAAGGAGATCAGAGTGTTATTTTTAGATATATCGCATTAAATGAAGTTTCGGGACTTTTCTTCCCGTCTACCTCGTATTTCGGAGAAAAGACCTAGGTATGAGATAATTTGGATTTCGTTGCGCTTTCTTTTTGTATTTTTAGAAAATCCTGGCGTCAAGAAACGGGGATTTTTGTATGCAATATCAATGACAGAGGTTGTAACACTGTAGGGAAGATACTGTGAAATAATGCATATAAGTTTCGAAACAGAAGACATTTCTTTTGGATAACGGGTATAATAGAGAAGACTGAGTTTTTTTTACGCAAAACAGATAAAATGTGTCAGTATTTCTTCTTTCTCTTCTAAAATTCTAAAAAGATGTAGACGAAACACTGTTTTTCGATCAAATTTACATCAAAACTCTTTTTACCAAAATATCAATATCAAAAAAATATTTCGATCAGGATTATTCATTATCTAAGGAGTGGAATAGTAATATATAACAAGAGTTGTCCGCGAAGAACGTAGCTCACCCAAACAGCTGCTTGTCACAAACAGCGCTTGACCGAAGACCGAAGTTCAAAGTAGTTTCTTTCAAGGTTAAAGTCCATGATCTAATATATATCTGTTTGAGTAGTAATTAAGAAATATAAAAAACTTTTTTTGTTTTAATTGCATGTATAAGGTTAGAGTAAAGTGAAAGCCTACAAGCAGATGAGGTTACCAATGGAATTTCTTTGTATCAAACATAAAGTTTTTCCTTCAAATTTTTTTAAGTCCACAAAAGGTCAAGATCAAGGTCAAATTGTGAAGGACCTTAGTCTCTGTAGAAGCCTATCACCTAGTGAGTATGTATATGAAGTAATAATGTCCCTGAGTAAAGCATTTAGAAAATATAAGCAAGGTTAAATTTTTGGTTAAAGTTTTTCAGTTTAAGTTTTTCCAAGTCCATAAAAGGTCAAGGTGAAGGTCAAATTGTCAAGGCCCTTGGTTTTTGGTGAAAGCCTTTCATCTGGTGACTATGTATATGAAGTAATGATGTTCCTAGTTTAAAGCATTAAGAAAATATAAGCAAGGTTACAGTTTTTGGTAAAAGAATTTCGGTTAAAGTATTTCTAAGTTCATAAAAGGTCAAGGTCAAATTATCAAGGACCTTGATCTCTCACAAAAGTCTATCACCTAATGAGTATGTATATGAAGTAATGATGTCCCTAGGTTAAAGAATTCAGAAAATAATATGCAAGGTTAAAGTTTTTGGTTAAAGTTTTCAGTTAAAGTTTTTCTAAGTCCACAAATGGTAAAGGTCAAGGTCAAATTGTGAAGGACCTTGGTCTCTGGTGAAAGCCTTTCACCTGGTGAGTATATATATGAAGCTATGATGTCCCTAGGTTAGAGCATTAAAAAATATATGCAAGGTTTAAGTTTTTGGTTAAAGTTTTTTTGTTAAAGTTTTTCTAAGTCCACAAATGGTAAAGGTCAAGGTCAAATTGTCAAGGACCTTTGTCTATGGTGAAAGCCTATCACCTAATGAGTGTGCATATGAAGTAATAATGTCTCTAGTTTAAAGCTTACAGAAAATATAAGCAAGGTTAAAGTTTTTTTGGTTAAAGTTTTTGGTTAAAGTTTTTGGTTAAAGTTTTTTTGAAAGGGTCAAGGTCACAGTCTTAAGGTCATTTCGACATGGATGTTGGTCTCGAATGAAAGCCTATGCCCTAATGAGTGTTTCTGTAAAAATAAAGCCTCTAGGATAAATATTGATACATAAAAAAACAACTTTAAACAAATGCGGACGCCGACACCGACGCTGACGCCGACTCTGACGCCGACGCCGACATCCGAGGGTATGACAATAGCTCTTCCGAGACTTTCGTCCCGGGCGAGCTAAAAAGTCTAAGGTGTCTTCTGGAAGTACAAACTATGTCGAAACCGACATGTATTCAAACAAATTAGCAGACGCCTTAACAGTTTTCATTGCGAATCCTTAACATGTTTTCATGCAGAGGTATTTGTCCGTTGTGACAGTTTTTAGGGGGTATTACTGAATTTTGAATGATCAATCTACCTGCAAGTGAAAGAATTTTTGAAATGCGACTTCTGGTTGACCTATGCTGTATCGAAACTCTTTTTCAATAATTCCTTTTGGAGAATTCACGGATGGTCCCTTTCCGCGTGACGGGTCACATTTGTATAATTGCCTAGCCTTGTATTCAAGACAAAAATATTCATGAAACGTTAGAGAAATGGTATCCTGCTTTGCCTGTGAACTAACATATATATGTACAAAGCTGGGTAAACTTCTAAACGTTTGCATCCTGAAAATAAGACCGACACTAAGATTTTAGGACTGACTTTGATTTTTGAAAGAAAAACAAACAAACAACTACACACATGCGCACACACGTGCATACATTTGCCCTTTAAAACACTCCGAGTTGGTCAATTCAAATCGATTATAGAGAATACCAACCCCCATATTTGCTAAATACCCCGTTGCCCACACAAATTGTTATAATTAATTAAAAGTTCGTTGCAATTCAATTTCACAACTATATGATAAAAATTGTGTGATCTCCCTCGTGTTTATTAATTAAAAAACACAGGTTATATCGCAATATTTTCCTCACAGAGCTTATAGACCCGCACTCACAGCCAAATCTAGGCACACAGTGACTGCACTGATACGAACTTCTAAACGGCCACCTTGCATATGTCACATTTTAATAAATTTGTTGTCATTTAATGAAGTATCTTTGATTTTTATATGAAAGATCGTTAAATTTGGCTTTTTTTAACGAAGAATTCATACAAATCTTTCCTTGGTGTCTGAAGCAAACGTTTAATTACCAGAACCCTCCTTTACAGAAGTCGCAATATTTGGATATTTTCGAGGAATTTTGGTTCTAATCCCGCAATAAATAAACTTAAACGGCTATTGCGTGCCAGATATCAAAGCACTGGAGAAAATAATTATGTGTTGTTTTTTTGCACAACCTTAACACGTTAAAATACCCCGCCCACCAATTTTGATTTTGAAATCGGGGTACCCTTGAATTCCCTTTGAAGTCGTTGCTATCTACGACGATATATTTCGGAGACAAATGGGGTTTATCATTTTGAGTTGATTGATCAGACATGTCGCAGATAAAGGGGAAGGGCGAATTCAATCAGGATTTAACCCTGGCCTTTTCAATGCTGTTCCCCCCGAATTCCTTTTGTAATGCTCCGGCAGACAACTTAAACTTAGAACAGCCTGCACAAGCGCACTCGAATATTATGACTTGTGTAATCATACAATCGACGGGTCAAAATAGCGAATTCTACTTATTGGCGACCCTTCTCTTTGATGATCGATTTTTGGCGGCCCCGTGAGTGGTCGCTTAATACAAGTTTTACTGCATTTGATTTGTTATCCAGGAAAAAAAACATGCCTATGTGAAAACAAATTAACAATATACTAAAACCCTGATTAACAGAAAATGCAACCCCTCTTTTTTTATATATATATATAAATAAACAAAAGAACATGGGTACTTTTGCCAAAAAGAAATAGATGCTTAGTAGCTATTTTTGAAACCTTTTCCCTATGAACGAGATTTTATCCACACAAGTAGCCTGGCTTCCAGGCTGTCAGTTACCGTTGAATTGAAAATAAATAAGGTACATCACTCATGTTTTATTGTTTCAATTTCCAAATACCTACCATATTTTCAAAAACTGATCGGCCAGTCAGAGAAATATAAGCTGATCAGAAATTATACTTTCTCTAGATGAATTGCTCATCTCACAATACTTCAGTTCATTGGGACGGGAGCAAGTCTACCACCCAAGGCATATAAAGAAAGAACATAAAGGACAAAAGAGAAATCGGTTTCTCTTTTACTGCAATGTTTTCTACAATATTTTACAGTCTCTTTTTTTCAACCAACATTGGTTTACATTTGTGTAACTATTGAAATCATTTTTGAATTTGGATTAGTCTAAATTTGTTCATTTCATAAAATCGTTCTTGAGACAGGATTTACTAGATAATGGATATTTCTTTTCGAGAAAGATAACTCGCAGACAAATAGATTTCTGTATAGAACTCCTTAGTTTGGCTTAACAATCAACTCCCTTAAGTTGCAAGGGAATTGTTCGATGTTGCAAAATCCTCTCACAGTCCTATTTCATTTATTGCAGTAAAACTTGTGTTAAGCGACATTTGAGGTGATTCAATAAAAGCGATCGCTAATGAGAATGATTGCTTTATTAAATATTTTATGATAGAAAAGACAGACTTATATTCGAAAGCGTCTAAAGAATGTTGTAGATGTCTGACTGAATCATATGATGTTCGAACCAGATAGAAGCTTCTCATTGACACGATTCTATTGGGTTACAACAACATATGATTCAGTTATAAACAATTATTCGATTAAGAATATCCTCTTTTTCAGTGATTTTGCTTATGGTGAAGTTTTTTTTTATGATTGTCGCTTACTTAAAGTGGTTACTTAAAAGAATTGTTCGCTTGAGCAATATTAACTGTACTCCGACAGTCTACTTGATCATTAATAATTATTCAAAAACCATTCATGTACAATTTGAGTCAAACCAAATTGATAAGTTCAAAAGTAAATATCTAGTTCAGCGATTGGTTAGTATTGGTGGGCTCTGGGCCAAAATATGTATAGTTAGCTAGAAACTTTTAGAGATTTAAACGCGTATTCTTTTAACTTTTCGATAGCTTGAAAACATACAGGTGTCAGGTGTCTAAGAGCATTACGTTAATTTTTTCCCAATTGTAATTTTTTTGTTTGATTCACGTTAATCAGCTTTTTCAAGATGAATTTTGTACGACAGAATCAGTGTAACACAAAAAGAATTAACAAAAATACACTTTTAATTCAAAACACATACTCAAAAAGGACAACCATAAAACAGCTTTAGAACATTCTTTTCAGCATGTACAACAGCACGTGATCAGAAATTTTACTTTACGATCTAGAGCTAAAACGAGTAGAATTTTCTTATCCGGGTATCTGAGATCTCGTTACCCTTGGGTTCTCTATTACCCAATGATAACTATCCACCATATTCTCATCTTTACAACTCAATATAAAAATTAATCCAGAATTTCTGTAAAGGGGATTTGAACTTGCAAATTCAGACATGGTTTTAAGGGACAAACTTGTTGCGAGTTTGTGAGTAAGTAACTAGGACTCTCAAAACAATCCGATGGAAATCAACTTCGGAAAAGAATTGAAGACTGTTTTAAGGTAGTAGACCCGAAATAATTCCCCAATGTTTCAAAAGTAATGAATTTTAACAGTGTTAACCAAGGTTTCCTAAAGATTTTCATTAGGAAACCTCGGTCAACATTGTGAAAGTTCATGGGGTCCGAATTGTTGTGGAACTATTACGGGTCCACTACCTTAAACAGTCTACAGTCCTTTTCTGAATTTGATTCCGCAAGGAGCGTAGTACTTTTAATATAGTCGGGTAACGGGTAATGAATCAGTAGTCGGGTAGGAAGGTTATCCTCCCCGATAACTTGGTAATCGAATACTCGTCCTACCTACATGTATATTACGATCAATAAATAAAAATGTGACCCGTCAAGCAAAAAGGGACCATCTGGGTAGTGCGGAAAGTGTCGACCCTAGTCAGACTGCGCGGTTTTCGCAGACTGACTTGTGTCGAAACTTTTCGCACTTTACTTTTTTTCTGAATCTAGAATGTTCAATCTACCTTCCAAGGAAAGAATTTTTGAAATGCGACCTCTGGTTGATCTATGCTGGACCCAATCTCTTTTTCAAATATTCATTGTAAAGAGTTCCCAGATGTTCCCTTTTCGCGTGACGAGTCACAAATAGAGGATATTGAATGAGTGGTCATGGAATACCGAATTCATTAAACGAGCCATCTATAAACAGATAAAAACCAGACTGCGTCGAGTTTTTATCTGTTTGAGATGACGAGTTTAATAAATTCGGTGTTTTATGAGCACAAATTCTTATATTCTATTTATGATATGACCCCAATTTTTGCAAAAAAATCGTCAAAATTCTTGAAATTCATCATTTCAATTTTCCCGCAAAAGTTGTGACGCCGTTTAAATCTGCAGTCACAATATACACATGACGAAGTCATTTTCGTGGTCACAAAAAAGCGTTGCTATTCGCTTTGAGCTCCTTTGCATAGTTATTCCACTAGTGTAATAACACCCGTTTAATATGAAAAATATTCAACGGGGTTAATTCACTCCCGCGACGTAGGTCATTTCATAGATGTAGTTATACGGATTTTTGCCAAGGTATTATCCATGATTAATGCCCTGGCAGGGCGGGGCCTAAGTAACGGGTCATTGCATTTCAGGTTAAGGTATATCAGATTTTATTTTGAGCAATTTACTTCTACAGGGACGACATAAATAACACGAATCCTTAAATCGTAAATTGGTAACCAAAACCTCGTAACTTCAGCTTAATCAAGCTGAAGTTACGAGGCATTGGTAACCAAACGATGAAATGTGTTCACTATCTCAAAGCAAGTGAATTCTTTAGGTTTTAGGATACAGTTATTTGCACGCGTTAACGATGATTACCGACTAAAATTTGAAAGAACCCAAACTATTGAAAAGTAAACTCGTCGAATTACGCCATGGTTAAGCCCCGCCCTGCCAGATCATTAATTACGCAGAATACATGGCGACTCATCCGCGGATTGAACAATGATGTCAACAGAGCCCAGGGGAAACGATGACCTCATTTTCTAAGCCAGAAATATATCGTCAAGCACAGGAGTAAAATACCGTAAAAGTGTTTTATAATAACGGTGTTGATAAGTTTTTTTTTTTTTATCAAAACTGCAGGTGATATAATAATATTTACCGATCGCCCTATTTTTTCCTCCAATGAAAGGCCGCTATTTCGTTTGAAATTCAAAAAATATATCCCATAACCTGGTGGTCTGCTCGAATAAGTGAGTTACGTGACTTTAGGTCATAATGGGCGGAGACTACATTCAAAACCAGACAGTGACGTCATAACATTGTCTGTTAAAATGTCCCGAAAGACCCTTAACTTGCAATCTTGTATTTGATAATTATGAAAAAACGTTTTGTGAATATTCTTTTGAAGTTATGCTTATATTCAATTACTCATTAAAAGGAGGAGAAAGTTCTTGAATGATTTGTCTGCACAATTATCAAAACAAGATTTAGCGGATAAATCAACGATTCTGATAATAAAATATTAATCTACATCGTATACAGCAGTAAGAATGACATCGACGAGTTTGCTCGAACCGAGCCTTTCTGTACTCCACTTTTCCACATTGACATAAAAAAAAAGAAAAGACGACGGGGTTGAAACGATATAAAATCTCGCTTCTTTTTTAAAATGAATACTTTGGATCTTTTGAATGGCATTTTAATTTAAAAGTACTGCAAATGTCCAAGTTCTAGGGATACAAATATTTGAAAAAAGAAAGTGATTCGAAGCATATTAGGCCTGTAATAGCTGACTAATATCGAAAAACAGTGTGACCCGTTTAAGAGTGACGAAGCAGTTTGGAACCAAAACTTGGTAACTAGAGCTTGTCAGTGCACTTTGAATGTTTTTCTACTAACGTGCTATTGCTAACTTGTTATTATTGATAATGAATATGTCGTGGTTTTGTTGGTTTCTATGTGGTTTAACACAGCTTACAACAGCCCACGGCTGGAGAACCTAACAATGAATTCCTGGCATTTCTTACACCAGTTCTACCATTCCTTTCCTAGTCTCCAGTTCCTATCCCACATAGGACCACGATTATCAACCCATAGGTGGGAGACAAATAGTCGGAAAGGATGAGTGCCTCCATCGGGGGTCGAACCCGGGTACAATTTAAATGATTGTCCGACGACCTCACACTGCGCAGCTAAATATACCGTGGTAGATAACCGTTTTTCTAATAATACAAAATCCTTAAAGGGAGACAGAATGTCCAAAAAAAAACCTAACTAAAAGGAATACAAAATCCACTTGTATCAATCACGAGGTTTTGTTCACCGGACGTTTTCAACTGATATTGTCTTTCCAAATGACATAATAATTACAGAAACCCGACGATGATTAAATTCGCTCCTCCCCTTTTTTGTTTACCTCGATTTGATTGAAGAATGTATGACGCAACAAAAATGAATGACATCAATGATTGACGTGAAACTCAATTGAACTAGCGTTATTTGATGAAAAAATAAGTCGATCGGTAAAACAGTTATAGTTCATATTCTGACAATTTACGCGTATAACCTTGCGCTCCGCTAACGCTCCGCTTAGGTTATATCGCGTAAATTTCCAGAAATGAACTATAACTATTACATGTACAATTAAAAATATGACATTGACACAGTGTATTTCTTCATTACACGCCTATTCTTTTTTTGTCGCATTTTCGCAGACCTATTCCAAAAAATAAGATATCACTACACTCTCGGCTTAAATTAAAACCTAAACGTTGTTTTTTATTTCACACAAACTGGTATTTCAACAACAAAATGAATGCGGTAGGTGAATAATTTCTTACGCTGTGTTTAAAAGAATCAACGAGAGCAGGGCATGTTGCCTTTTCGATTAATAGTAATTTTTTAACTGATGGGTAAGGGTCTTTTAGGGGGAAAACATGTCGTATGGCTACAAGCAATTATCTTAACGGCGTTTCGGCAAATCAAAAAGCCAAAATATTCTTTAAAATAAAAAGAAAACAACAACAACAGCAGCAACAAAAATGTTATTACTTCATATTTGGCTTTGTCACATCTCTTTTATAATCCGCGGTTTGAATTCAACTGTTAGAAATTGCGATTTTTGTTTTCAAAAGAAAATACAGTCATTCAAAACACAACCACAATATCACATTTAAAATCAACATTTCACATACCAAACAACAGTTTTTATAATAAATTCCCAATTAAAAATATGACATTGACACAGTGTATTTCTTCATTACACGCCTATTCTTTATTTGTCGCTTTTTCGCAGAACTTTTCCATAAAATAGCATATCACTACACTCTCGGCTTAAATTAAAACCTAAACGGTGTTTTTTATTTCATATACTGGTTGGTATTTCAACAACGAAATGAATTCGGTAGGTGAAAAATTTCTTTCGCTGTGTTTGAAAAAATCAACGAGAGCAGGGCATGTTGCCTTTTCGATTAAAAGTATTTTTTTTAACTGATGGGTATGAGTCTTTGAGGGGGAAACATGTCGTTTAGGCTACAATCAATTATCTTAATGGCGTTTTGGCAAATCAAAGAGCCAAAATATTCTTTGAAATAAAACAACAACAACAACAGCAGCAGCAACAAAAATGTTTTTACTTCATGTTTGGCTTTGTCTCATCTGTTTTGTAATCCGCGGTTTGAATTCAACTGTTAGAAATTGCGATTTTTGTTTTCAAAAGACTATAAGGTCATTAAAAACACAACCACTCTATCACACTTAAAATCAACATTTCACATACCAAACAACATTATTACGTCCATAGTTTCCAAACAACCATTTTATTTCGTACAAAGTCGCAGTGTTTTTTTGCGTTAAGACATATCCGAATCTTACAGAACATCAGGCATAATCAATGGTGGTTTCGGTCAGTAGCGGTAAGTGAAAATGTTGATTATTGGTCCACTAAACTCTTCGTAGTTAGTATTCATTGAAATCGTCTCGAAAAGACGATTTCAACGAGTACCAACAACATAAGGTTTGAAAGAGAAATAACGTATTAAGATCATCTCCACCACTCTGATCTTCAGCTAATGTCTAATCTCTTCTCAGTAGCCAGTTCTTGAACTCTCTACACATTTGCGTGAACTCCGCTTGGAAAAGTCTTCCCGCCAACAGATACACCAAAAAGTTGAAGCAGTAGTTGCTGAGGTGAAAGATATGCAACAAGATTGTAAGCAGCCTCAAAGCGTGACTAACGTCTTCCCCTTCCGGAATGTTGAACTTGATCAACACACCGACAGCCGTGGCGATCATCGTGACGAGCAGAAGCCCGGTAATCCCGAACAGCATTTTCGTTTGGGGGTCTGGCCTTGAGTTGAGTAGTGTCGTAGACTTGCAGCAGAGGAATCTAATGACCAGAATCACATTCCCAATGATGGCCAAGAACTGCGGCAGAACGGAGCTTGTGAGTAGTGACATCGTCCTCAATGCGTTGCAGGATCCCGCAAAATCGTTGGATACAAACTCGCACGCTGCATCGGTTCCGTTGACAATCTGGGTTTCGTTCTCATGAGGTACAAGGTGTTTGTATCCAAATACGATCACTCCTGTATGGATGTAATACCATGTCACCAGAGAAACGACGGTCAACATGGTCCTTCGTGTCGTACAAAAGAGCTTTCCCCTGACTGGGTAGAAAACACAAGCCATACGCTGGATCGTGAAGACAGCGACGGTCCAGTTCGACGAAAAGTAACCAACAATCAGTAAGTAGGACATAACCTTGTTGAAAAGGTCGCCGCCATTTGTGCCCTGCTCGTATATGTTCCATTGGTATGACGTGGTTGCATTCAGCCAGAGGCACATCAGATCAAAGACCGCAAGCAAGGCAAGTACAACAAGTGGCTTGGACCGAAGTGCTTTCCGGCATATCACCAGTATGGTCGTCACATTTCCGAACGTTCCTAGGCCAATCAATATTCGTGGAACGATTTTCCAAATCCACAGGTTTATTCGACAAAACAGATCGTCAGGCGGACAGTCTTCTTTGATAATGGCCATAGAAAACCTGACCATTTTGAAAGATCGTTTACTCCGATTGCTTTGATCGGAACTCGCCTCAGACATGCTTATTTATACTTATTTTCGTAATAACAATACATGTCACCTGCGGTGTCTCAAGCTGTTTGTGCTAAAGCTAATTGCACCCCTCTTACAGTTAAGAGCATCGTGAAATTGGCAAGATGAATAACTTTGGAATGATATTGGAATGAAATTGAATGCGTGTGTGGAGCGAATTTTGAATTGAAATAAAGGGAGGTAATCCAATAACGCTAATTTTGTTCAACGTATTTATTACATCCCTTCAATAAAATATACGTACTTTTCTGTTTATGGGTCTTTGCGGACTAACAAGGCACTTAAAAATCCAGACCAGTCAATAAAATCGAAGAATAGTTTAGTCGATTTGAATTATTTATGAATCAAATTGAAAGATTTGGAAATGATTTCTAATGATTTCGGAACGTTTTTTGATCGATTTGATTGAGTTTTTGGGAAGAATATTTAGAGCGCTGAGTTACCGATTTAGAATGGTTTTGATCGGAATGATTGTTGATTTCACGTTCTTATCTACTAGTGTATCTATTCCTAGTTTCTCACGTGGAGGAAAGCAACGCTACCACACGTTAGAACAGGACAGTCAAAGACTGAAAGGAAAAGGGAACATTAACAGTTTTCCCTTTTTTAAAAGATTGAGAAATATATTTATATATGTAAATTAAAAAATCCAAGTAAACCAGAACAAGAATTATATAATTAAAACAAAAAACGACACTAGAAATTAACGTCGCTCTGAGGAGCAGCAGCGAAACCGGTGTGGCACGTTATGAAAATTGATTTCTAGGATATATATATATATATATATATATATATATATATATATATATATATATATATATATATATATATATATATATATATATATATATATATATATATATATATATATATATATATATATATATATATATATATATATATATATATATATATATATATATATATATATATATATATATATATATATATATTATATATATTATATATTATTGATAGATATGTATAGTTTGGACCTTTATATATATTGTTTATATATATAAACAATATATTTAAAGGTCCAAACTATACATTTCTTCATGTTCGACGATATGGATTCTTTATTTCGACCGACGAAGTAAAATTAATTATATTGCATTACATCCCTTTTAAAAATCGGCATTCCTTTTTGTTTGTTTGTCTTCATGGATCAATCAACTGTTTTTAAACAACACCAGTCAGTTGAATTCTCGAATCATCTATTCGAAGTAATTCTGAACGGTTTTGGAGCGTTTTTGAATTGCATAAGTGACTGTTTGGAAAGAAATAGATCGTGCGCTAAGGGAGTACTTTAGAATGGCTTTGACCGGGATGAGTGTTAATTCACAATGTTGCTTATGGTAACAACACCAACAACTCAAACGTTGCCATATCATAATTATACTTTTCGATCAATTGCTTTTTAAAGAGAATTGTTCAGCTAAATTTAATCTAATACCATTTTTTCACAGTATGAGCTTCATAACAGAATAGATAGATTCTAATTATTCTGTAGCTTAGGTCTGGTTGACATTTGTCACGGAAGCCGTATGATATCGCAGCTCGCGATTTTGTATGCTGTCTTTGACATCGTGCGATTAATTTTCTACGACGTATTTGCTCACAAAATCCCGCGATACCTGCATTTATTTTTTTTTATAAACCTGTCAAATATATTTTCAGTACCGTGTGGGACAATACCCGGACGGAAACCGTGCGATCATCTACTTGAATATATACTGTGGACCGTGCAGTCTTCGTATACTCCTTGACCCTATTACCGGTGGTCTTAATGCAAGTTGTCTGTGTTTAAGAATCTCTTGATTTTTTTTTTAGAATATATTATGTCATCACATAGCCATATCATTCCTTTATCAAACTCAGTACTTTTGTTTCTAGGAAAATGCATTTTAACAATAGTCTTTGGTTGGAAACAACATGACCCTCAAGATTTGCCGGAACTACTTTTGTACCAATTACCGGTGGACTGAGGAAAACCTTCAAAGTTCACAAATTACAAACCCTTTTGTATTCTTTCTATACATCGTATACATTCTTTGGCCTATTTAGGTATAATTTATCATATTTTCTGTCCCAAACATTGCTTAACTTAAGTCTAACAAGAGAATCCATACACCACCATGTCTAAATTTTGTTTTCCTCTGTAAAATAGTAAAATTGATGTATGGATGCCATAAAATTTTAAACAGGATCTTTCAGGGACCAACCTAGTTAAATTATGGTATCATAAGGATTAACTAAAATTTTGAAAAATTGTCTGAAGTATTTCTGTATTTGAAATTCAAAATTTATTACTACACCGGTAATTGGTATACCCTGGTAATAGGGTAACTGAGCATATACACAAACAGGAAACTCGGCGATTCTAAGTAATAGAAATAGGGAATAATAAGGGCACAGCCATAAAAGCGCGTCATTTCGCACGTGGATTCACATGACGTCATTAGCACCAAAACGACTTAAAGAAAAACAAAAATCAACGAACAATTTCACTAGGTTTAAAGTATCTTAATAACAAAACGTAGTGTTTGTCATATTATAAGAATAAGACCTCTATTGCCGATCGGCAAGGAATAAAGAAATTAGGTTTTATCTTATAACTATACACATATCCGTGTGATAACATCCCGTATGATATTTTTTATGATATCACATAGTTATTTTTAGATCTATGATATAATGCGGTTATCTTTAGAAACTTGCATTTCAGTCAGAAACATGGACGAAATCAAGACAAATAGAGGTTATAAGATAAATATAAATCATATTTAGTGTATTGTATGAAAAAAATATCTAACTCGGTTGTGAAAATTGATTATTGTCTCGGCAGAGCCTCGCCAATGATCAATTCTCCCAACCTCGTTAGATATTTTTTCACATATAATACACTAAGTATGTATTATATATTTATTTCAGGGCAATGACCTAAGTACCGCCAGAAGCCCAAGTTCCTTTGCAGCTACTCTTTCACAGATTGGGAAAATGTGATTTTTGATTATTTTGTAAAAATTATCGGAAATTAAGACAGATATTCCTGAATTTAGCAAAATTTCTTTCTGATAAAATAAAGCGACTACTAACGCCTAAAAGATTATTCTTAAATTTGGAGCCAACGATTTACGCATGCCAATCCGCCTGTTTGTCCCATTTTATCAAAGGTCAGGTCGAAGTATTTGTCAATTTTGAAACTTCATACCGATACATGCGAAAAATGAAACATTATACATGACAACTTACAATTTCGTTAATTATGGACTGGGTATAAATAGACTGGTTCCTTCAATGACATTGTCGCTTCGAACATTGAGGCCCCTTTTTTTTCAAATGAGTTGTTGTTAGTGCCATACCCTTGAGCGATTCATAAACATCGGAAAATGCTCAAATTTCCAAATTTAAGAACCAGTTTTGTATTTTTTCAATGAAGAACTGTGAAAGAGCAGCTTTAAAGTGACACAAAATTACTTTTACTTACTTCCGGGGTACTTTCAAATTAACAGAAAAAAGTCAGAGCGATATCAACAAATGCTCTTACGGTGACCGTAACTGAAAGAAAACAGTTTTGAGCTCGCGACTTTTTTGTTTGCTTTCACAAAAAATACTTCCAAGAATTCTTTTTAACCTACACATAATCTTGGATCTCTCCCTTAACCCTTGTCATGCTGAAGAGAAATCATAATTAAGCACTGCACTCGTATCAAAGCACTGAACGCTCTGGAATCCAAGGGTGCGGAGCACCTCTCTTGTTGAAAATTATTTTCCTGGACAACATTTCCTTATGGTTTAAACCTATTTATTTTATATCGATTGGGAAACAAGTTTTTAAAACTTAGATTAATCCCTCTCAATTCTGCTTCCTGAAATATTCACCCGTTCACCGCCGAATGTGTGGGCCAATGAAAGAAACAAGATCGATAGCCGCTCCCGGGAATCGAAATCTGGACCTTATAAGGGCAAAAAGATGCACTGAAGACTAAGATCAGATTGTAAATATATTTAGATTGACCTGATCTTTGTTTTAACCTCCTGACAAAGCAGGAATATTCAAAATTCAGCATGACAGGGGTTAAAAGAAATAAAACATTTGTTTCTATTTCGCTATATACGAGTCATTTTATTACATTGTATAAGAAACGAAATTATGATTTAACCTACAGAATGAGAAATAACGGTATAACCGCGGGAGTGAAATAACCCCGTTGAGTATTTTTTGTATTACATAGGGCGTTAAAACACAAGTGGAATAACTACGCAAATGAGCTAAGAACGTGTTAAAGCAACGTTATATTTTCGTTGTGAAAATAACGTCAAAATGCATTAATTGACGTCATTTCGCAAACGGCAATATATGTTTGGCGGAACAACCTGTATAGGTAAAATCATTTAACGACATTTACGTGGCCCTGGAAGGAACTCATAAAATTCAATGTTTATATTAAGGTCAATTAAAGCAATATTAAGGGCTCATTTGATAGGCTGTAGGCGGGAATAAAAATGGAAATAATAAAAAAAATCAAAACAAATAAACAAAAAAGAAAAGACAACCTCAACAAAAAATAAATAATATACAATAAATAGCTACATACGCGGGATAATTCAGAAGTTCGTAGAATCGGCTTATAACTTTCGCATTTGGAGCTTGTTCAGTATATAATTTGGTCATTGTGCAGTTTCGTAACTACGGAGAACACTAAAGTTCTTACATTTGCAGAATTATTTTTAGCGGCCTAAGATTATGTTTTCTTTAATGCTTTTCGGTGGTTTATCGAGAAATAACGGTAGATTATCACTTGATAATCTCACCGCAAAAGCAGTGAAATTATCAAAAACTTATACCCTGCTTTTGTGCATTTCATCCTATCTGACGTCATCTATGCGGGGCGAAATAAGTGACGTCACATTGAACGTTGCATAGCAATCACGCGCAAAATGACGCGCTTCGCGAAAATATGTCCTAGAAATTTCACATTTTGTCTCATTTTGGCATTAAAGAAATAGAATAATCGTTTGTTTTTCGTGTAAGATCGATTAATATTTCATTTCGTGAAAAACAAAAGCTATATTTTCACTCGTGGCTCTGCCACTCGTGAAAATATAGCTTTTGTTGTTTACTCAATGAAATATAAATCGATCTTACACTGAAACAAACGATTATCCTCTATACCATCGTAACATGTATGCTGAGGCGGGGGAGCGAAAAAAAATGAAAATCTGTTAAATAAATCAAGCTTTCTGTATATTTCTGAAACTTAAGTTGAAATTCCTTGGCTAAATTATATAGGAAGCACATAAGAATTATTTGTCATACTTTAAAGCTTTTTGGGAGATTTTTTACGGACACAGAATATTTTAGAAATACAGAATATTCGAGGAAAATTTGGCAAGACGTCAACACCAAAATATGAATACCCTTTATTTTTTTTAATTTTCACAGGAAATATGTTATTCACCAATCCAAACATTTCAGATAATTTATAAAATGATAAAAATGTGCAGAAGAGAACTTTTCCTTAAGCTATTCCGGATATTCGAATAGGGCGAGGCTTCAAATGAGTATTTAGAATGGTCTAATTGTGGTTCAACGAACGAACATACCCCAATTAATTCTCATTATTTTCAAAAAGTAAAACACACATGACGTATACAAACTCAGACACTAAAATAACATTGTTATTATGAAGCTTCCAGGAGATACTTGATGCCTAAAATTAAAATTTAGTGTTTAGAATCGAAATAAAAATTTAAAAGAATCAATCCGGGCATGTATTTACTTATTTCTGTCTTACGCCGCTCAACACAATTGAAACCATCATAAACTTGACATTATTTCGACATGAATTTGAATGTATGGGAAGCTCAGGGAGTTTTGACTGAAATTGAAGGGAGATAATATGATTGGTTTATACTTATGCCCCTTTAAAATATCTACGCTTTTTTCGCATTGTTTGCCTTCTAGAATTTATCAGACGCATTAAAAATATCACCAGCTAATAAAATCATGATATTATTTAATCTGTTTAAATGTAATGCTGGCCGTTTTGAACGTTTTCGGAATGTTTATTAACATTTTTGGGGCGTTAATGAATGGTGTGAGTGTTTTGAATAAGTGGATGAATGATTGGATAAATACTTGCATTAATAGAGCGCCGAGTGAGTGAATTAAAAGATTTTATCGAGATGAGTGTCTATTTTACGAAGATAATTACTGTATCTTTTTGTGATCATATATCATATACAGTAAAACTTGTCGACCACTTACGGGACCACAAAAAAGTGGTCGTTATAGAAAATGGTCGCTTAGTACACGTTTGTTTACAAATAGGAAAATATTTTTTGATTGGATTTTTTATCATTGCGAAATCCTCAGTAATCCCTTGTTGTTAAAACTCAATAGAATCGTCTCCTTGAGACGATTCTGGTGAGTTTTAACAACATAGGATTCATTTTCAATTATTAGACTAACAATGCCTACTTTAAAGGATATAGTTATTTAAGAAGGGGATTTTGAAAACGGTCGCTTTATAAAAATGGTCGCTGAATAGACTTGGTCGTTTGAGAAATATTGACTGTACGTGCAATACTTACGTGTCCGTGTCTACTTTATCAAAATCAACGTATAAAGACAATAACCGGCCACCTATTATGTATCCAATACCGGGCCCAATGGTGCTTACCGCATATAGTGTACCTGTTTGAAAAGTCGAAAGATATATGACCCGTAGCGCGAAAGGGACCATCTGGGAACTCTGTAAGATAAATATTTGAAAAAGAGATTTGGTCCAGCATAGGCTAACCAGAAGTTACATTTGAAAAAAATCTTTCACGGAGAGGTAAATTGTTAATCTAGATTGAGAAAATAATCAAAGTTTGAAAAGTGTCGACCCTAGTCAGTCTGCGCAATGCGCGTAATCTGATTAGGGCCGACACTTTACGCACTACCCAGATGGTCCCTTTTCGCGTGACGGATCACATAGTAGAAAACAACTTTCGTCACTTTGTCTAAGGGCGAGAACCTACGTCATAACTTACGTCATCGGCCACATACTTTCGCCATCTTATTTTAATTTTGAATTCCACGTTATTCACCTTCTTATTTAATATCCTGTGAGATATGTTAGATAAAGATGGCTCATTTGGTACCTGACAAATTCCATCGTTAGTTCAATCTTCGATTGAGTGTTATGTACAGTTCCATAGATTTTTACCTCGACGCAATTTCCAAGGCAATGGGCCGACAGAGGGACAGGAACTGCTATAGTTAGAATGGTAGTTATGAAAAATCAAAATTGGGTATCACGTGACTTGAGAAGATTACAAGCTTTTGAAAAATTGCGACTGCACCTCACTTGTATTAACGAAATCATTACGATAACACTTACAAACAAATATAACTTGTGTATTAAATGACAGTTAAAGTAATAATTTCCCATAAGGTCCAAGGCTAACAGTATTTGTCATTTATATATATTTCTAATTGACTATGGAGTAATGCACTATGGAATTCTGCCATGCATTATTAAAATCAAAGTGCTGTCAGCACTGTAAATCGGACATCATTGAGAGATTGGGATAGTGCAATAGTTCGCCAATCAAAAGGGCTCAAATTTCGGACAATAAAAGTTGGTAAAATATTTGCCCAATTTGTGAGTTTTTTGTCTTAACACTCCATCTTTTCGAGGACATCGCCAGCTCATCCAACCTCGTGGGTCCGATTTTGAAAGTTTGCTGATTCGATAGCCCTCTGCTAGTCTAAATTATTTCTCAGCAGATTTTTTTACGTTGTTATAATGAGCACACGCCAAGCTAAAAGCTTGTCTGTTAATATTATTCCTCTCTCTAGAGTTTAAAAGCAACAAAACATTTTTCATTAAACTATTTACAATTTTGATTACCAACATGTTTGTTTTTCAAGCATTGGGTTTTCCCAAATACTATAAATGCATTTTCCCTCAAGAGACACGTGAAATCGGCAACTATGCTATTTATATCTTTGGTTTCTGACCAATCGATTAAATCTAGCAGCACTCTATGATTATTCATGAGTTATTCTAAAAATAGATCGCTCTTACTGCTATAGGTAGATGTTGCGCGGTGAGCCGCGAAATCAACTTTTTACCGTTAGATTCTCGTGCCATTTGTTCGAAATAGATAAAACAGGTTTAAATAGCGCATTAAGAAATTTTGAAATTTACCTTGCAAACCAAACGTTATTGCTTGTCTTAAAACGTAAGGTTCACTCAAACATGATTTCATAATTGCAGTGAAGGGGGTAAGGTTAAATTCCTATCATTTGACTTTTAATTATACCCGATTTACCTATGATAATGGACTCAGCGCCTACGTCAGAGCTCAGTTTACAAAATACACCTATATCCTATATCAGTTTATCGTATGTTTTTGTCGGTTTATTTGTTGTTGAATAATTTTTCTTCTTTGAATTTATTGAAAATAGGATTGGAGCGTGATCAGAGTGCTCATTGAAATCAAATATTTCAAAATTACAAAATTATTTCTATTTGTTAAACTCATTCCACCAGTAGACTTCCCATGCTCCCTGTCAGAGTGCAGACGACCATTGACCAATGACAAACAACTTAATTGACACATTTCGAGCAGACGATGTCCATTTGCATCTACCACGTGGTCTGAATTTACGCGTGGTTTTTGACCGAGTGATAATCATAACAGAATTTGATTGGTTGTCAGCCCTACAACTGGTAAATGACCGTTCGAGAAAAAAAATCAGAGCAGTAATATTGCAAGTGCTACAAATTTATTTTACAGTTAACCTATTGTACATTTCAACTCCTTTACTCAACCGAAAATCTTGTTATAAACACTGAAAATACTAACTGGTAATTACTAAAAGCGAAAATTACATCAAATTTTGTATTAGCCTCTTCTCTATTTGTCGGAAAGTAAATAAGATAAAAAAAGTTTGTCGATTGTGACTGAAAAGGCCGTTTCTTCGGTGTTTGAAAACACATAATTTGGTTTGAACACATTGCTCAGAAGATAAAGGTAAAAATGTAGTGGGTCAAACAGACTGGATTTCTGGAAAACGGTATAAATATCTGATTTAATGAGACAATTCAATAACATATTGCAAGGCAGAATCTTAAAATGATTGAAAACACCAGATATGATTTTTAGCTGCACTGGCCGAAGGCCAGGGAGCTATTGTCATGGCGGAGTGTCCGCCATGCGTCAATGCGTCCGTCCGTCCATGCGTAAACTTTTTCTTCAAACATCTTCTCCTCCCAATCCAATGGGCAGGTTTTAACGAAACTTGGTCGAAATGGTCCTTGGGTGACCCTCTTCTAAAATTGTTAAAACGATTTCATTGACCCCACAAAATGGGCGTGGCAGGGCGGTGAATATTTTGACTTTAAAATCTTAAATAAATCTACTCCAAAAACATTGGGCCAATTTCAATGAAACTTGGCATGGATGTTACTTTGGTGATCCTTTACTTAAATTGTTCAAGAAATTTTGATTGACCCCAAAACATGGGCCTGGCAGGATGGGATATTTTTGCACGTTAAAATCTTTAAAAATCTTCTCCTCCTGGTGATGCTTTGCTTCAATATTCAAGAAATTTTGATTGACCCCCAAAAATTAGCGTGCCAAGGCGGGGCATTTTTCACGTTAAAATCTTTAAAAAAATTTCCTCCCAAACCAGTGGGCTGATATCAATGAAACTTGACATGGTTGTTCCCTTGGTGATGCTTTGCCTGAATTATTAAAGAAATTTTCATTAGCCCCCAAATATGAGCGTTACAGCGAGGGCTTTCACTATCTAATTTCAAAAATTATCTTCCCACAATCAATTTAATTCTTATGAATCTTGTCATAACTGTTCCATGTATGGGCCATTTACTTAAATTCTAACCGAAATTATGTTAAGATAAGTCTACTTGATGCAATCACCTTTATGTTCTAAATAGTTCTAAAGAGACTACAAAGTCTTGCTTTCTTTCAGACAGCTTTGTTTAATGAAAGTATAATTGTGTCGCTTTTTAAACATTTTAATTCTGTTCAAAGAGATGTAAATATTGTGTAAGTGTAGGCATATCTGATTAGGTACATAAAGCCAGTATTTTTTTTATTTTATTTTACATGAAACTATGTTGTTGGTTGTCTTGATGAGTCATTTCAAACGAGTACCAACAGCATAGGGTTTAAGTTTGGAAGAATGAAATATTTAGATTTGAAAACAAAACATCCTCCTATCTGTAGCTCTCTGTACATTTTGTAAAACATACATTAAAGGGAAATCAATGCAGCTTTTAAAATGATAAAAATAAACATTAATTTCTTCCCTTTCTTATAATTTATTATCAAAACCCCTAGCATAATGCCCTCATTCCCCAGTCAAACATTGAAGCTAAGTATGAGTTTAGGCATGTATTTGCATTTTTTCAATTTCTATGAATGTTTTCCGCATTATTCTGCTTTGTTCTATGTAGTCTGCTAAGATTATTTGGAATTCAGACCAATCAAAGTCAAAATGTCAGGTAATGGATGAAATGAAATTTATTTAATAATTTTGAGTTAAAAAAGTGTTATAGGTTTTTAAGTGATATATAAAAAGTCTTCTTCAATGTAATTTTACATATTAGGTATATGTGTTCACTTTTTATTAGCTTTTAAAAAAGTTTCAATTTGGAAAAAATTCTTCTGAATGCTTGTGACTTTCATCACCTTCTATTTTCAATATCTCTCATTCTTGAGATGTTTAAGCCAGTGGAGCGATACAGGCCCTCTTGGGCCTCTTGTTGATTTTTTACTTGCGATTTTTTTTTCGTAAGTTTAGTAAACAGGCTCCAGATGAAAATGGACGAGATAGTATGCTTACCAATATAAAGTGGAGATCTATTTGCCGTGACACTGTCATCTATAAAACCAATCCCAATCAAATACTGGATGGCCGAACCACAACCTATCAGGCACATACCGCCAATAAACATGCCAAGGTAACCTTGTAAATTCGTGTCGATACAATCTTCTGAAACTGTACCTACATAACAATCAAAGTACTGAAAGTACTGATAAGTTGGAATGCGTTACGCTGACCTCAAGCTACTAACGAAGCTGACGCCTCCCGCCCACCACAGGTAATCACATAATACGCCTCGTCTTTTGACGGGCGTATATAAATCAATGTATTTCAACAACGAGAGACGCTTAAACCTCTAAATCGCTATACAGGCCTGAATCTGATGAAAGAAAAATGATAACAAGAGGGCCAGAATGACCATAAACCGCTCACCTGAATTCGATTGGTCCAATGGATCTTATGTAAGAAACTTTCTGGCAAAGATTCATTCAAATTTGCCTAATTGTTGAAGAGAAGACATAATTCGAATTATAAGCAGTCATAATAGACCCTGTCAACCCATTCATTACAGAGGATACTCAAAAGTAGCCCTACCCTGCCACGCCCATATTTATGGGCTAATGACAATTTTGCCAACAATATTTGAAGTGGGTCATCAAAGGAACATTCATGTAAAGTTTGATTGAAATCTGCTCAGTGGTTCAGGAGGAGATGTCGTTCAAAGACTTTGGGCTCGAAATAAGCCCCGCCCTGCCATACCCATATTAATTGGCCAATTAGAATATAGCGACAATTTTGGAGAGGGTCAAAATTTCATTGAAATTGGCCCAGCGGTTTAGGAGAAGAAGAATTCTTAAGAAAGTTGACGACGGAATCAGGGTGATCCAAAAAGCTCCCCTTGAGCACGTTGTGCTCAGGTGAGCTAGAAAAAAGAAGAAAATGATACGGACCATACAGCCAACTAATGGACGCACAGGGGAACACTTATACACTCAAAACAGTTTTTATATCATTTTTCGAATGACTTCTGCTCCATTTGAGTTATCAATTACATTTTTAATTAGAAGTGTCGCAAAGTGGACCTCAACAAGTGATTTGTCAATGATGAAAAGATATTTTTGCAGGGAAGTCTCTTACTTCATGTGTTGGAATCTCAAGACGATTTTTGGACGAAGTTCAATTGTGATTTCGACCTTTGTGACTCCAAAATTGGGCATTTTCTAGGGTCATTGACAAGTTTTATGATTTGGGTCAATTGGTTGTTTAGTTAAGGTGGAAACTGTTAACTGTTTTTTACTGATAACCGTGACATGTATGACCCCGAAACAATAGGGCATTTCTTTGGGTCACAGGCAATATTTGTGTAAAGTTTCGTTATTGCAGGTCAATTGCTTCTCCGTTTATCTAGCGGAAAGCAAAAGGTCAATGGACTGAGAGACAGACATAATGAAATCAATATATGCTACTCTACTTCTGAGTTGGGGGTAAAGTTAATAACATCGTTAAATTGATAAGGTGAACGATTTTGGAATGATTTAGGCATGATGTTGATTGAGTGAGCGGAGCGAGTTTTGGGTGAAATTTAAGGGAGGCAATTCAGTGTCGATTATTTTGTTCAGGATGAACAAAATAAGCGATATATAAAACCTATATAAAATATGCATAAAAGTTCAATCAATAGCTTTCTATATCGTCAAGAACCAATCAGACGCTTTAAATTTCAATTATATCAGTGAAATTGCGAATTGGTTCTTAGTTAATTCATTTTGAATGTACATGTTGATCTTATTTTTTAATAACCTTGAGCGTTTTTTAATGGTTTGAATGAGTATTTGGAATGAATCAATGGAGCGCTGAGTGAGCGATTAAGAATGTTTTTAATTGAGATTGTAATTGACGATGTAACTAACTGTGTGGTGGTGCTCTTAAACATGTTGGTGTGTAAGAACGCGAAGAAAACAAGTTGAACTTGTTGGTTTGTTTCAAATGGCAAATTGTCTTGGTGATAAATGCAATTGGGCAAAGATATTCATAATTCAATTAAACAATTGGTGGCAAGGGTTTATGTGGATGAGTATTGGGTTTTTTCAACGAAACATTCATGTAGATAACTGCAATATGTCGAAACAAGAGTGCCATCGTCACAATATACGCCGCCACTTTGCTGCTACTTCACGAAAATAATTGTAGACACTACTTACTTTAACAGAACCAAATTCAAAACATTTGCGGATTACCGTTTAAAATTATCATGTTCAAACTGTTTGGTATGACTGATTGATTGACTGAAGTTTACACTTCTTTAAACTGCAACTAAATATAATGATAAAAATATAAATATCCACTCCTGTAAGAAGTTGTGTTCACAAAAAGGTTTTTATAAATATCTAGTCAAAAACCAAGAAGGAATTGCAAACTGGAAGGAATTGCGTTTACGAAGCTGAAATATCATTAAGTCCAAGAGACTAAGATTGAAAGAGGCATAACTCAGGCAAAAATCAATGAACCATAAAATCCTTCCTTCATGCACATCTACCAATTGAGGTGATAACATTGACCAAGTGTCAAGAAGGTCCAGCCAGAAACTTAGGAGAAGTTGCGTTGACAAGAAAAGTGGACGGACGGACGGATGGACGGACAGACGGATGGACGGACAGACGGACGGACGGACAGACGGAGAAGATGACGCCAATATACGTCCGCCTCCGGCGGACTATAAAAAACCGACAATATCGTGCAAAAATATTTATTAACTTTAAAAGTGTATCATCACTTTAAGAAAAGATTTTTATTTCGTAGCTTAGACAGAAATTTACAATATTACACCTTGTCAAAAGAAGGTCGTTCAGAAAGAGAAACTATACCTTTAAAAAGAGCTATAACATAATTCTACGAAAAACAGGTCGCGACCTTACCAAATAAGCAGATCACATGATTGGTCTGTGCTATTGCTACAATACTGAGAAAACAGATTGCGACATTTCCAAATAAGCAGATCACGTGATTGGCTAGTGCTATTGTCAATTGCTGATCTTATTGGACTTAACTTATCACATGATTTCCAAATATAGTAATGCAAACATGTGATACTAATATATTCGTACGCGAATTTTCAATAAACAGCGTTTAAAGCATAAAGTAGTGTGTTAATAATATACGTGAAGTGATAGTTGTGTAATTGTACAGCCTTATTACTTTTTGATGAGATAAACTGTATGTCTTTGTCAAGTTGAGATATACAAAATAGGCCGAAGTGTATTCATATCCTGTTCACGTGATATGTGTTCTCAAGAAACCCGAAATGAAATTATCTTGTGTTCATTTTGCGGTTTTGTTAAATCTAAGTTGGAATTGCTCCGCATTCCAACTTAAAAACAAATCAATTATGTGTCCTTCAGGATAAGTGGACCCGTAATAGATCCGTAATATTTCGGAATGCATAATCTTTCACAATGTGAAGGTTTCCTTATGAAATCATTAGGAAACATCATTAGAATCGTCTTCTAAAGACGATTTTAGTGAGATATTGCAAGGCAGAATCCATCAATGAATGAAAACACCAGAAACGATTCTTAATTTTGACTTACGATTATTTTTTTTCGTAAGATCGTTAGTAAAACGGGCCCAGAAGTTCCGGAATGTTGCGGAAATATTATGAGTCCGCTACCTAAAACGACAACAGAACTTGTTCCGACACAGAGTTTGGAGTTAGAACATCATTGAAATATATGTTAAATGCTTTCGCTTCTAAAACATAACATAAGGCTTTTCCTCTCCTCCCTCCTTCTAAAATACACTATATACGACTTCAGATTTTTTGACATTTGTACACGTGGCTTACTTTGTGTGTAACATACATGTGAACGTGTTTAAAAGGTTGACTCAATCGTATATTTTAACGGCATTCCACCAATAGTCATTTTGGAAGGCAGAATGCTAATTTTTGTTTTAGAATACCCGCAAAAAGCTCAAGTGTGACCCTCGTGAGGCTGCTCAGTCCGCGCAACCTGACCAGAGCATACCCTTTAAAATACCAAAATAGTCGTGTATAGTCCGTTTGACTTCTATATGGACCATTATTTTGCCTAAAATCTCAGAATCGATTTAATGAAACGTTTTTTTTTCTTGTCATCTCATATTTTCCATCTAATACCTTGAATAATTTCGTTTTTCAGAATTTTTGAATGTAAAATGAAGATTTTATCCGTCAGTCTACATGTTAACTCTCAGCCTTTCATACCTTCTTGTATCTGTATTGAACGGAATAGCGAATTGTCTATCCAAAAATAGTTCTGATTTTCAAAGGGGCCGAGTCAAAGGTTGTGATTTTAAGTGAGTAGTTTAAGTATAAAAGTAAGTATTTTTACTAAGATGATTTTGTCGAAGACATTTACTTCCTTAGGATATCAAATCTCGGTGGTTGTATTTTCTCTTTGTTCAAACCCCGTTTACCAGAAAATTGATAATTGCTTTTTTTATCTATTCTGAGATGAACCTCGTATAGTTCCGCAAGAAAGATTGAGGTTCGAGAAACCGTTATCTCCTATCATTTTCAATGTAAAATTGATCTTTGATCACTCACTTGAAATTGCAGGTCTATACTCACATAATTAGACCAATCAAAAAGCATTATTTAAGGAAGTTGTTGGGATTTTCACGAGGAAACCTAGATAAGAAGGTGAGTAATAAACGTACAAATCATGTGATATTTAAGCATATTTATAGAAAGCATATCCGTCCATATGCTAATTAGCATTTCCAAATAAGGAATAATGAGCATTTCTTCTGTCAAATGTTTAGTATAAAACCACGTGTTTTTATTATATATGTTAACATTTTCTTACTACTAAACAGTCTCCTTCACCCCTCGTGTTCAAGAGCGGAAAATGCGAAAATATTAACATTAACTACATGGACAAAACCATTATTTTGAAACCTTTTTATATTAAAAAATTATCATTTTGAATGGTATTAAGCGGAAATTAAGATTTCACCATAAACAAATCCTTCACTCAACCGCAATTTTGTTTAATTGATGAAAAGGTTGGTACATATAGAAGTCAAACGGACTATACCTAAAATGATTTGTTTGTTTCTTATAGTAGTCTTGGCAGTTTCTCAATTAAAAAGATAGAGGTTTGCTGAAGCCCCTACATTATTACAAATTATTCAAATTAGATCTCGCATTCTTTCTTTCACTCTAGCTGCTATTCCACATAGGTTTACAGTTTGGAAGTTATGAACTTTAACAGTGTTAACAAAGGTTTCCTTATGGTTTTTATTAGAAAACTTCGTGAAAGTTCATGAGATCCGAAATGTTGCGGAACTATTACGGTTCCACTACCTTAAGATTTGGAGCTCTAAAAATGATACATACTGTTAACCACGCAAACAGGAATATTGGTATATTGTCCCCAATCGTAAAGGCCGGTGGTAAAGTGGGGAAGAACCATTACAAGAGAGCCAATGCCCGCCAACAAAGAACCAACTGCCAACCATCGACCTTTATACGTGCCAGATCCGCAAAACGCCAGTATGAGGCTGAATGTGGCAGCGGAAAACTCGTGGGCGCTGGAAATTAGCCCCGCATCAGCACTAGTAAACCCAAATCTTATCTCGTACGTCTGTGTGTTAACATTGTTAATACCATTTACAATAAAACCTAGAATTAAATAGACGAAAGGCTCGCGAGGAAAGAACATACACCACTACTTATATCTTTATTTTATAAAGACCTGTTCCTTATTAAGACATTGTTATAAAATAACATCAAATTGATTTAATTACAAGGGGTGTTCCGAAAGTTTTGAGACTTTGCTTACATGTTTTGAAATGGAAGTCGACGAACAACGACATCTATTTCAACATTTAGAAGAACTTTTTATAAGTTTACTTCCTGATGGAAGAATTCATGAAAGGCCGTTTCTTTAGAAAAAAAACTCTTCTGAACGCATGCTAGTTGATAGCTACGGAACACTTTGAAATCATAACATTTAAAGAAAATCTAAAAAGAATTACCAGTCCAATACGAAATAATTTAAGATGCCGCTTTCATTTCATTACTATATTTAACTCTAATATTTCCATGACTTTTTACCTTATTGAACGAGTATTGACTACAAAAATAGGACAGAGAACGAGTCATGTGTTTGAAATAGCCTAGTAATTACCGACGTTCACCAAAACAGCGCGCGTTGCTGAATGAAATTATATGATATATGCATTGCTCTTGGAGCCATTCTCAAATGCATTTCAAAGATAAATGAGGCCAGTAAGTTCATAGACAGCTATTGTCAGATCCGTATAGATGAATATTGTCAAAGGCTTAAACGATTATGAAATTGAAAAGCATAATCGTCTTTTAGGAACTATCCAATTAGACACGCCATTTAGTTGGATAACATCATCAGAGAAATGCTGAAATACCAAGGAACAACAATTGCCCATGGATAAGGGGCCTGTTTTACTTACAATCTTACGATCATTTTTTGCGTAAGTCAAGAAAAGGAGTTGCTTCTACAGCTGTGACTAAATGTGGAATTCTGTCATGCATCATCCCATTTGATTCGTCTTCTAAGGACAAATGAGATATTTCAAGACAGAATCTAACAATGAACACATTCACAAGATACGATTTGTGATGTTGACTTACGATTGATTTATTCATAAGAATGTAAGTATAACGGGCCCAATGTGTCTTTCTTTAATATTTGTATAAAAGAGATTCAAGATACTGTTTTAGCGTGACAGGTCATAGATATGTTTCTCACCGTGTGTAAGCGAAAATATGGACATGACAAGGAGCAATACTTTAGGATTGTTACAGGATTGTAAACCAACCGGCTTGCAGTCGCCGTATCCACACCGAACATCGTCTAGCTGATCTGTGTTGTGTTCTTTGTATTTTGCTTTGGTGTTAATCATTTTTCCTCCTGAAATCCATTTTAGATAGAATTGTAAGCGAAAATATGGACATGACAAGGAGCAATACTTTAGGATTGTTACAGGATTGTAAACCAACCGGCTTGCAGTCGCCGTATCCACACCGAACATCGTCTAGCTGATCTGTGTTGTGTTCTTTGTATTTTGCTTTGGTGTTAATCATTTTTCCTCCTGAAATCCATTTTAGATAGAATTGTACAAGTTTCTTACACATTATTTTGTTGTTTTTTTTTTTTTTTTTTTTTTTTGTACTGAACACCAGGGGCCCGTTTTACTCAACTTCTGACGAAAAAATAATCGTATGTCAATATCAGAAATTGTCCCTGGTGTTATCATTCATTGTTAGATTCTGCTATGCAGTATCCCAATGTGAAAATGGATTGTAGAAAACAATATTCAGTTAACACTGTAGAGGCATCATAAATTTTTGACTTACGCAAAAAATGATCGAAAAGGTTTAGTAAAACAAACCCCAGGACTAGTTGTCAGAATTGCTAGTTTACCTAAGATATGAAAATCCAGAATTATCAAATGAACCTTTTCTTCTGTCTTCAAACTTTTTGAACATTATTGGAAAAGAAAAATTGTCAAAAATAATTTCCAAGTGATCTTTATATTCATACTATTATCTTTCCTTTGAAATTTTAACTAGATAAAGTAAAATTGGCAAGCAATTTTGACCAGAAAAGTGTAGCTACAGCCTAATAACTAGTATTTCAGTCAAGCTTAAGATACAGCTCTTTGGCTACCCTACAAAATAAAACATTAATGGTCTTTCGACTCTTTCGCATACTTATCCTTGGCAAGTTGCCAATAAAACAAGCATTTGGAAGTATTGCATGGCAATACCAAGTCCCCTACCGGATTTATAAATACATCCCTAGAGCAGTATCTTTTTTGGTGGTAAAGGTATAACTACCTCTCCAAAATATTAGTTGTATCAGATTTTATGTATCAGCTCAATATCTCTGAGGATAAAAAACAAAAATCTGGAAATTTCCTGGTATTTTTCTAAGTCCAGCATCCCTATCTTCCACAAAAATCAATGGACCGGAACCAAATTCAAACGTGATCTGTAACTCATTGATGCAGACGCACATACCAAGTATCAGCTCAATATCTCCAAGGGTTAAGCAAAAAAGTCCGGAAAACTGAAATTTCCTTGTATTTTTCTAAGTCCAGCATCCGTATCTTCCACAAAAATCAATGGACCGGAACCAAACTCAAACTCGTTCTGTAACTCATTGATGCGGACGCACATACCAAAAATCAGCTAAATATCTCCAAGGGTTAAGAAAAAAAGTCCAGAAAACTGAAATTTCCTGGTAATTTTCTAAGTCCAGCATCCGTATCTTCCACAAAAATCAATGGACTGGAACCAAATTCAAACTCGTTCTGTAACTCATTGATGCGGACGCACATACCAAATATCAGCTCAATATCTCCAAGGGTTAAGAAAAAAAGTCCGGAAAACTGAAATTTCCTTGTATTTTTCTAAGTCCAGCATCCCTATCTTCCACAAAAATCAATGGACCGGAACCAAACTCAAACTCGTTCTGTAACTCATGGATGTGGACGCACATACCAAAAATCAGCTAAATATCTCCAAGGATAAAGAAAAAAAGTCCGGAAAACTGAAATTTCCTTGTATTTTTGTAAGTCCAGCATCCGTATCTTCCACAAAAATCAATGGACCGGAACCAAATTCAAACTCGTTCTGTAACTCATTGATGCGGACGCACATACCAAAAATCAGCTCAATATCTCCAAGGGTTAAGAAAAAAAGTCCGGAAAACTGAAATTTCCTTGTATTTTTCTAAGTCCAGCATCCGTATCGTCCACAAAAATCAATTGACCGGAACCAAACTCAAACTCGTTCTGTAACTCATTGATGTGGACGCACATACCAAAAATCAGCTAAATATCTCCAAGGGTTAAGCAAAAAAGTCCGGAAAACTGAAATTTCCTGGTATTTTTTGTAAGTCCAGCATCCGTATCTTCCACAAAAATCAATGGACCGGAACCAAACTCAAACTCGTTCTGTAACTCATTGATGCAGACGCACATACCAAAAATCAGCTCAATATCTCCAAGGGTAAAGAAAAAAAGTCCGGAAAACTGAAATCCGGACTGACAGACGGACGGACGGACGGAAGGACGGACGGACAGACGGACAGACGGACGGAGCGCAAACCTATAGTCCCCTTCGGCTTTCGCCGGTAGGGGACTAATAAGCACTGATAGCACAAAGTGCTATAAAGGTGGGTTGACTTGTGTTTTCATGAACCTTAAGAATACAATTTAGAAATGTGACCCGTCGCGCGAAAAGGGGCCATCTAAGAACTCTGTTAAATGAATACTAGTATTTGAAAAAAGAGATTGGATTCAGCATAGGTCAACCAGAGGTCGCATTTCGAAAATTCTTTCAAAGAAAGGTAGATTGGTCATTGTACCTAGGAAAAATAAACAAATTGCGAAAAGTTTCAACCTTAGTCAGTCAGCGTAGTCTGACTAGGTTCGGCACTTAACGCACTACCCAGATGGTCACTTTTCGCGTAACTGGTCACAAATAGATAAACTTAAGCCAATTCCATTCACAGCCATCATTGCATTATTTTTGAGTAGGTGTGAATTTTAAAGCATCTGTTTGGCCCGGGATGACACAGATATAGAGAACTACATAGGTTTTGTTAACGGAATGTAATAAAATATCGCTCATTTCGACCAATTGGACGAAATTATCAATATTATATTACCTCCCTGCGAGTTCATTCATAACTCGCTTCTCCAGTCCATTTAAATCAATTTCGAAAATCTTACAAAACCTTTCACCTTTCACCTTTTCAATCAAACGATGTCTTTAACTGTAAAATGACACAGAAGATTTTACGACGAAAGTGTAATCACCATATAAAGACACATGGATACAGGATTTTACTTATTGCTACTGATCGCCCTTATTTTTCAGCCAATGAAAGACCATTTGAAATGGAACTGTAACTCAAACTGACAACTTTAAACTTTTACTAATATAAACACACAATATAATACACAAGGTAGCGGATCTTCCATTATTTTAGAGAACTATAACTTTAACTGACAACTTTCAACTATTACTAATATAAACACAATATAATACACAGCGGATCTTCCATTATTTAAGAGAACGGATGTTTTTACAAAAATCTTTGGCTTCCGTCAAAAGGAGTGTTTGCTCAAAGAAATCGAGAAGTGAAATGGCTTAAAAACAAGCGGTCCCTTAAAAATGGCAGCTGCACTGCCTTGTGTGTATTTATTGTAGTGATAGTTGTTATATATTTCAAACTCCTGAATCCATCTGCCTATGATTATAACACGCATGATAATGTCCTAATTCACCATATTAAATTGAAATTACTCTTTAAACCAAGATGATGGTATTGCAATTCAACAATATGCAAAAGAAAAATATGAATTGCATAGCTTTTTACCGGAGAAAGCTTTTCGGCGTACATGTAGAACTAATGCATGTAGGTGAATCAAAATGAATGCATCAATATCAATGTTACGAGGTAGTGAAATTCAACTATTGAGTTTCGAAGAATTCCAAATATTAATTTCTTTAACATTTGATATTGTCTTTAATGGTTTGAACATTGAAATATATACTTTATCAGTATATTTAGTTCAAATCTAATAAATTGTTTGAGATGAGAAGGACGCACAGACAGACGGACAGGCGCCGGATATCGTTTCATCACAGAAACCAAGGAATTGAAGACCTTTTTCCTCTCAGTAGGATAATATTACCATGTACATACCAAGTGACACACACCAAGTGACACCATACTACAACTTTAAGTCTTGTCTCTCATCAACTTTGATACATGTTATTCATTTGTGACTCTAGGATAAAGTTTTGATCATAACCCGTTTCTTGGTTAGCAAAAAAGTTTCTGAAACAAGAGGTTATTTGGCGCATATCTCTATTTTTAAGTTGGAATGCGGAGCAATTCCAACTTAGATTTAACAAAACCGCAAAATGAACACAAGATAATTTCATTTCGGAATTTTTGATAACACATATCACGTGAACAGGATGTGAATACACTCCGGCCTATTTTGAATATCTCAACTTGACACAGACATACAGTTTATTTCATCAAGAAGTAATAATGTTGAACAATTACACAACTATCACTTCATTTAAATTATTAACACGCTAATTTGTGTTTTAAACGAAATTTATTGACACTTGCGTACGAATTTACTAGTAGCAAATGTTTGCTTTACTATATTAGGAAATCATGTGATAAGTCAAGTCCAATAAAGTAAGCTATTGACAACAGCATTGTCCAATGACGTGATCTACTTATTTGGTAATACGCGACCTGTTTTTCGTAGAATTGTGGCAATAACACAAGCCAATCACGTGATCTACTTATTTGGTAACGTCGCGACCTGTTTTTCGTAGAATTATGATATAGCTTCTTTTATAGGTCTAGTTTCACTTTCTGAACGAACTTTTTACACACTTCAACAAAATACCGTAGTTCAAATGTTTTTTTTTTTATCTAATTGTTTCGTAAACCATTATTAGAAAAGCACACAATCTGCATATTATTTATCTGTATTAAGAACCCGATCCAGCAAATTATTCTCTTTTTATTTCTTCTCTTAAAAAATGGAACCCCATTTCGAAATCGAGCGACAATTTCACTTGATGGTGGACGCAGCAAGGATCGATGAAGGTATAGATCCACAAGTTTAAGTGATAGATCAAAGGTCAATTTTGTCTATACCTGTATAGACAAAATTTACCTTTGATCACTCACTCTAAATTGCGGGTCTATAGGCAAACATTTATCTTCTCTTTCTGCTTTTGTCCATTTTCTTTGAAATTGCTCAGACATAAATTCACTTGTGCAAAAATACGCACGTGCGCAATCCTTTAAATATCATTGAAGATTATCACAAGTTAACTACGGCCTTTGTTTTTATCAAATATCTGAACGAGTTTACCAACCCCACGTGTTTTGCCTTCAGGGGCCACGTTCAAGAAAGGTCCAACGACCGAAATTTGATCGTATCGCAATCGTACGATTGAAATTGGCTTTCAAGAAACATTTTTGGCTTTCAAAAAACATGTATCGTTTAATTTACGCATAAATTTGCGTTACCTAAAGGCTAGTCTTGAATTTTGCGATTTTAACTGTACAAGCATAGTATTTTCTCGGATTCTATTTTTATACACAGCTGGAGGCGGTCGTATATTGGCGTCATCTTTTCCGTCTGTCAGTCCGTCCGTCCGTACGTCCACACAACTCCACCAAAATTTCTAGTTGGATTTGGATGAAACTTTCAAAGAATGTTCCTAATCACCTGACCTTGCGCACAAAGTCACGGTTTCGTGAATTTCAGCCGCGTCATGGAAAAAGAGCCTTTATGTAAAAAAATCTTGTTAACTCAATTTCTCCCTCATTTATGATTCGATTTGGATGAAACTTTCACAAAAAGTTCCGAGTCACCTGACCTAGTGCCTATTGTGACGGCTTGGTGAATATTAGCCGTGTCATGGAAAAAGAGGCATTCATTTGAAAAAATTCTCCTCCTCCATTTATGGACCGATTTGGATGAAACTTTTACAAAATGTTCCTAGTCATCTGACCTAGTGCATATTTTAACGCGGTTTGGTGAATTATTTAGTCAAAAGTCGAGACGTAATATGTGATCACCAGGGCGGGAGGCGTCAGCTTCGTTAGTGGCTTTATGTCATAGTGTCTTGAACGCATTCCAACTTATCAGTACTTTCAGTACTTTGATTTATTTTCTGTTATATGGATATATCCTGTATACTAATCCATAGCATCGTTGTTGGTAAATGTATCCTGAATTATGAACCTACAAATTAGCACACAAACAAGGGCATTCAAGATATGGCTCGAATATTGTCCCTGATCGAATGTAAATTTCGAGCAATATGGGAAATAAACAACAAGCAATATGCGACGTGATACATATATGCTTTGGGTATGGAAAATTTCGTCTTCAGCTGTGGAACTGTGCAATTTGACGTTTTCTTAGCCCTTTCGCGATTTTTAGCTCTACTGTTTCGAGTTCTTGCTATAGCTTGGGTGTCGTCGTTGTACAAAAAGGTTAACATTACTGAAGGCTTATCCTTGAATTTCGGCATACATTTTTGCTATTAAAAGAGCATAATACAGTATCAATGGGATTACTCTCAATACATTAAATGTGAATTTTACTCCTTTTGTGACTTCGATTCGAATCCATTATCCAGCAACCTGCAGCCGATGTAAGGGGATATTCTTGTTAAAATTTTAGACAGGTCCATATTGAAAAGGGTTCCAATGGACAAAGAAAGTTCATGTAATTTGAAATTTAATCGTCCAATGTAGTTTCATAAATGCACTGAGTTCTTTTTATCAAATTATAATGTGCCAAAAGGATCTACACAGACTAATTGAAAGCATTAAAGAAATTGTATTTTTTCTTCAAGCGGTTTGACCTAGATACTACAAGAAGCCAATATACCTAAAATTGGCCCAAAGAACTACACTTTCCAGTTTACAGAAAAGTCCGGGCGAAGTACTGAATTTCTAAATTGCATCTCAAAGACAACATGCAGCCTATAAACATCCATTGTAAGTAAATATTCGGCTGATTAGCCGAATATACTTTGAGTTGCTAGCTAAAGATCACTTAAGTGAAGACTGTGATGACACCGCAGTTTAGTTTGAGTGTTATCAAGGTGCACATGTGTATTTTTGGTAATAGCAAATAAAAATTAGGAAAATCTTACGTTTTAATGTATTCCCGGCATTAACTAGAACATAGCACACTGATCAACATTTCGTTATGTCGCAGTCTACAAATAGAATGAAAACTACCCTTTTTCTTTGTTCAGAGCCTCCGATGCTAGATTTCTAGAGTGTTTTTCAAACTGTTAAATTTTATGAAGAAGCAACGAATAGGAACTTTATTTTTATCTTTAATCAAAATTTCGTAGTTCTAAAGGATTACTGAAGCTACAAAGAAAATGTGTGTATGTGTCTTTTTTTTCTAATAACTTACCACTATATAATGAAAAAGTTAGATATTATTGTTTAGGACAGGATAACATATAAACTGTGTAATTCAATGCCACTACGCTAGATAATTCATGCGTTAATGCAATTTGATATAGTTACATGTAAGCACCTGTCCTTGAATGATCTTAAACAAGAGGATCCTGAGGGCCCTAAATCGCTCAGCTGATATTTCAAGTAAATTATCATTAAGACGCCTTTTCCTGTGATATGGCCTGAATCCTTCCCATTTCCGACAGAATTCATTCTTGTGACATGGCAAACATTTTGACCAAGTTTCATGAAGATTGGACCATATTTGTGGCTTCTGGAGCTCTTACAAGAAAATTGTCATTAAAGCCCCTTTTCCTGTACCATGGCACGAATCCTTCCCATTTCTAAAAGAGTTCATCCTTATGACCAATCAAACATTCTGACCAAGTTTCATGATGATTGGACTATATCTGTAGCTTCTAGAGTGTAAACAAAAAATGTCATTAAGGCCCCTTTTCCTGTGATATGGCACGAATCCTTTCAGTTTTCAATAGGGATCATCCTCATGACATAACAAACATTCTGACCAAATTCATGAAGATTGGACCATATTTGCGGCCACTAGAGTGTAAACAAGATAATTGTCATTAAGACCCCTTTTCTCGAGATATGGCACATATCCTTCCCATTTTCAATAGAGTTCATCCTCATGACCTAACAAACATTCTGACAAAGTTTCATGAAGATTGGATCATATTTGTTGCTTCTAGAGTGTAAACAAGAAATTTGTCGTTAAGGCACCTTTTTTTTCCGTGAAATGACACGGATCCTTTCCATTTTAGCAATTTTCACAAGGGACCACACAAGGATTATTTTTGCCAAATTTGGTTGATTTTGAAACAAAAGTTTAGGAGGAGATGTCGTTTAAAGAAATTGTTGACACAATTGTCAAAAAGGCCCCTTTTCCCGTTATATGGCACGGATCCTTCCCATTTTCAATAAATTTTATCCTCATGACCTAACAAACATTCCGAGATATGGCACATATCCTTCCCATTTTCAATAGAGTTCATCCTCATGACCTAACAAACATTCTGACAAAGTTTCATGAAAATTGGACTATATTTGTGGCTTCTAGGGTGTAATCAAGAAATTTGTCGTTAAGGCCCCCTTTTTTTCCGTGAAATGGCACGGATCCTTTCCATTTTAGCAATTTTCTCAAGGGACCACCCAAGGAATATTTCTGCCAAGTTTGGTTGATTTTGACTCAAAAGTTAAGGAGGAGATGACGTTTAAAGAAATTGTTGACGCCGTGACGGCCAGACGGACGCCGGACATCGATAGATCACAATAGCTCCCTTGAGCACTTCGTGCTCAGGTGAGCTAAAAAATGACCCATTTTTTTAGGTAAAGAAAGGGTGAAAATCGTTTACCCTTTCAGTTTCGTGATGTTCCTAAATGTTTAATGACCTAATTTTTAATATTATATTTTGGCCACTCCATATTGGTGCTGTGAGAAACGCATGAAACATAAACCACACTTAACTTATCAAGAGGGCATTTATGGCTCCACTGTTTTTTGGATTTCCAGATTTGAAAAAAGTATACTAGCAAGATGTATTTGTAAAACACTAATGTCCTGAAACGGCAATAACTTAAGTTACCAATTACAATATTGATAACGGAAAGTAAATTAAAATCCATTAAAAAGTTTCTGTATGGTTTTCTGTTAGTTTATTTATGACTTACCCCACCATAGAGGCAGAAAACTTAGACAGTTATGATATTGTAACAGTTGTAATCTAATAACATCACTGAAAGTCAAGTTCCTTTGTTTATGTCAGGTTCATCTGTTTTAAGTGCCTGTTGCGAAAGATGTTTTCAATAAGACATTGTATGACACTCAACTATTAACCTTTTAAATGTCAGATTATTTAATGATACTTCCAACAATTCAGTTTTGAAATTGGAATTAAAACCTTTGTAATGATGTGCCAAATAAGTGCTTCCTGTGTAAATGTATATACATTATCCTCAACACGAACCCTAGAAATTTCTTAAGCTTTTTTTTTACCCATGCGATGTTGTTGTTTTGTTTTTGTGTGTGTGTGTGTGTAATTCGGTGAATAAGAACAATTAAAGTGGAATCTATATAGTTTAATAAAGGACTTTTTTCACACTTGACACTTTTTTATTCACAATTTGTAATTGGGTGTCACTATGAACATTTGTGTATTAAATGCACATGTCATTCTTCAGTAATTCGTTTAATTCCGATTTAAATGATAGCATGAGTTTCATAGGACATCGCACACAGTATTATGTATATAAAAAATATTCTTCTCAGAAACTACGAGGCTGATAACATGGGTGGGTTTTTTTTGTTTTTTTTCTGTCGCGTCTCTCATCAATGGCTCCAATAGGCGAAACGTAAAAAGATCTTCTCCAAAAACGTATGTTAGAATTAACAAAACTCAATAGGAATGACAATCAGGACATGTTCTTTCAAATACAGTTAATAACATTGACATTCATTTCAATCAAAACCATTCTAAATCACTCACTCAACGTTTCATTCAATATCACTCCAAACTCAGTGTAAAAGATAGAATCAAAGTCATTCAAAATAAAATAAATAATGCTAGAAAAAATCGCGATTTCACGGACAAAATGCAAGTTGCAAGCGTCTGATAGGTTCTTGAAGAAATAGGAAGCTATTTATTGAACTTGTATGCATATTTTATTAAAGGGAGGTAATCGATATCGCCAATTTTGTTCATCCTGAACAAAATTTTCGATATTGGATTACTTCCCATTAAATTTACTCGAAACTCGCTCCACATTCTTGTTTATTTTGTTCCCTCCTCCCGGGAAACCGACCCGTTTATCCCACCCCCTCCCCCGGTTAGCCGGGTCCTTCGACCTTCGACTGGTTTCTCGGCGGATAGGGCGTGTCGGGGAGAGAGAGGATTTTTTTTACCCTCGGCTTGAAACTAAGTTTCAATTGCCGAGCAGCTTATGGTAATGACCTAATATTTGTGTTTAAATAGTGCTAGTATGCCTAGTCGGCTTAAAATCTTAAAATCTAGAAGGTTGCACCCTATGCTATAAAAGACAAAGATAGAAATAAAGGTAAGTTAGAAGTTAAAGCTTGAGGCAGAGGAAAAATGGTACACAAGCCACCAGCATTCGGAACACCACTCGGCAAATCTCATGATCAACCTCGGATATACATAGATGGACTCTTTTTAAAAAAAAATACTGGCAAAACCTTGGAACAACTCGATGAAGTCAGTTAAATTGGCGTAAGCCCTCGAAACTATGAGTGAAAACATTCGACGTCGCCAATTATACTCGTTTCGTTCAGTGACGTGAAACTTTCGTATCCTTATATAAATATCCTTAGACTATTAAAAACGGCTGAAAAATCTTAATATTTGACAATGATACGTCATTCTAAAAAATTATGATTTTTCAGCGGTTATTTGCTGTAAAAATATGAATCTAAAGATATCGCACGTTTCTTTCCGCGCCAGTTTTTCTTTCACTTATTCCGCCTAACAAAATGCGCAATTTTGTTACATACCCATCCTTCTTATATACATCCGAGGTCTGTTGCAGTTTACGGAAATGGCCGAGTGATGTTCCGAATTCAGCCATCAGCAGCATGGCTAAAAAAAACTCCCTATGGCCGTTAAAAATATGTTCGTGCATTATTTACAAATAGTTCACAGGGTGCGCGAGATGATGGTAGCACTCACCGTTTTGTAGACATTGCAAAAAACTTTACACTGTTTAAAAGACCTATGTACAATTTACAACTTAAAAGAGGGGATTTCAAAAAAAAAATAAAAAAATGTTTGATCCTAATTTATTACAAATACAATAAATATAATTATACATCTGTGTCAAGCGAATATCGTTGTCGACTTTAGAGGGGGAATGAGAAGTCCACCCTGACGAGTCAGAATTTCGATTTCAGTCCCCTCCGAGAACCGGCAGTTAGGGATGGGGCGATTCACAATCTAATGTGAAAATGGGAAATAGGCGAATATTGCTGCCGACTCTGGAGGGGGAATGACAAGTCCACCCTGACTAGTCAGGATTTAAATTTCATCCCCCCACCAGAGTCACCTGAGATCGCGGCATTTAGCGAAGTATTAAAACAACTCCATCTATACGTATGATTTTTGTCAGGCTTGTTTTTTGGATAGACCTCCGATTTCTTCCTTGGTGATATGTTGCTGTGTCGTGGAAAAGGGTGCCTTTATGTTGTAATATTTCTTATTTCAACAACTTCACACTATGCTACTTACAATGTGACTATGCACACATTTAAGCTAGTTGGAGATGATATAAAGCGTCACTGAAAAAGAGTTTGATTGGTTGGTTGAATGGGGTTTCACGCCGCTTTCAATAATCTTTCAGTTAAATGCGGCGGCTGTACCACCTAACAATGAATTCCTGGTATTTCTCACACCAGTACCACCATTACATCCCTTTCCTAGCCTCCAGCTGCTATTCGACATAGGTCTACGATTATCAACCCATAAGTGGAAGATAAATAGTTGGAAAGAATGAGTGCTGCCTTCGGGACCTTTAAGGGAGCTAGAACCCTTGGCTTGCGAAGATGGGTGATCTCCCCATTCGCCGAATTCAAATAAAATTACACTTAAAACAAAGTTTATCTTATTGTCAGTCAACTGCTTTCGAAAGAAAAAGGTCAATATATTGCATAATCTTTGATGAAGATAGCTTTTTGGCGTACAACTAATTCATGTAGGTGAATCAAACTAAATGCGTCAATATGAATGTTACAAGATAGTAATATTGAACTAATGTCTTTCAAGGAATTCCAAGTCGTCATTTCTTCAACATTAAATGCTGCTCTTTCACAGATTGGGAAAATGGGATTTTTGATTTTTTTGTAAAATTAATAGAACATTATTACGTCATCATGTAGAAAACTCTACTATAATAAGATTCGATCTGGTAAGGCAAGGAAAAGAGACAGATATTCCTTAATTTAGCGAAATTCCATTCCGAAAATATAAAGCAACTACTAACGCCTTAAAAGATTATTCTTAAATTTTGAGCCATCTATTTACGCATGCAATGCCGCCTGTTTGTCCCATTCTATCAAAGGTCAAGGTCGAAGTATTTGTCAAATGAGAAACTGCGAAAATGAAACATAATACATGAAAAAATAACAAGGTTGTATCCATTATCAGGCAACCTGCAGCCGAGTTTAGGGGATGTTCTTGTTAAAATTTCAGACAGACCCTTATTGAAAAAGGTTCCAAACGAAAATGGAAAATTCATGTAATTTGAAATTTAATCGTCCAATGTTGTTTCAAATTATAATTTGCTAAAAGGATCTCCATAGACTATCTGAAAGCATTAGTCAGAGAATTTTTGTTTTACTTTAGAGTTTTGGCCTAAATACAACAAGAAGCCAAAATACCTAAAATTGGCCTAAAAGCACTACACTTTTCAATTTATGGAAAAAGTCCGGATGACGTACCGAATTCTTAAATTGCATCTCAAAGACAGCATGTATATACATTCGGTGCAATTAAATATTCGGCTGTTCAGCCGAAGATACTTTGAGTAAGTATAGCTAGCTAGGGATCACTTAGTGAAGACCCTGGCGCAGTCTGATTCGAGTGTTAACAGTGATCAAATGTGTATTTTTTGTTAATAGCAAATAAAATTTAAGAAAAACTTACGTTTTTAAGTTTGCCCGGTCTTAATTGCATAACACACAGATTAACTTTTCGTGATCACACAGTCTACAAATAGAATGCAAGCTGCCCTTATTTTTTTTATTCAGAGCTTCCTATGCTAGATTTCTAGATTGTAATTTAAACAGTTAAATTTTAAGAAGAAGCAACGAATAGGAACTTTATTTTTATCTTTAATCAAAATCTCATATTTCTAAAGGATTACTGAAGCCACAAAGAAAACGTGTATACGTGTTTGTTTTTTTTTCGAATAATTTACCACTATATAATGAAAAAGTTAAATATTATTGTTTAGGACAGGATAACATATAGACTGTGCAATTCAATACCACTGCGCTTGATAATTCATGCGTTAATGCAATTTGATATAGTTACATGTAAGCGCCTGTCCTTGAATGAACTTAAAAAATGACCCTTTTTTAAAGGTAAAGAAAGGGTGAAAATCGTTTACCCTTTCAATTTCACAATGTTCCTAAATGTTAAATGACCTAATTTTTGATATTATATTTTGGCGACTCCATATTGGTGCTGTGAGAAACGCATGAAACATATACCACACTTAACTCATCAAGAGGGCCTTTAAGGCTCCGCTGTCTTTTGGATTTCCAGATTTGAAAAAAAAAGTATATCATTAAGATGTATTTGTAAAACACTAATGCCCTGAAACGGCAATTTCTTAAGTTACCAATTACAATATTGATAACGGAAAGAACAACCAGTGCAGCGTTGTCTGTAAGAACATTAACCCTTGTCATGCTGAATAAATATCCTTGGCAAAAATGCATCAAAATCAAAGTGCTGAAGTTACTGGTTTCCCTGATAGTTAATCAGTTTTTATTGTGAAAATATCATTTTTTAAACTTATCTGATTTATAAAGGAAAATCAGGTGGTATTGACAGAGATCAGACTGCACTTGTGTGCAGGCTGATCATTGGCTATGCCTCCTGCCAAAGCAGGAATATTCCGGGATCAGCATGACAAGGGTTAAATTTCAGTATTAAGTATTTAAATGTAAATTTAAATTAATTTAACAAGTTTCTGTAATGTTTTCTGTTCGTTTATTTATGTCTTTCCTCACCATAAAGCCAGAAAACTTAGACAAATATGAAAATATAACATATTTAATCTGATAACATCACTGAAATTCAAGTTCCTTTGTTTTTGCCAGGTTCAACTGTTTTCAGTGCTTGTTACGGTCAAAACACTAAATATGTTTTCAATAAGACATTGTATGACAATCAACTATTAAACTTTTAACTGTCAGATTATTTAATGATACCTCCAACAATACAGTTTTGAAATAGGAATAAAAACCATTGTAATGATGTGCCAAATAAGTGCTATAGTGCGATTTAATTGACCCGAATTCGACCCCTGCTTTTAGATGAATAAAAATCTGATTATCCATACTTGTCTTTTCACGTGCATTCATAGGAATGAATAACAGACGGTGTTGAACTAAATAGATATTTTGTTAATGGATAAAATATGCTGGTATTTGTTATTTAAGCATTTTTTTCGCAAAGGTCAAAGTCGGGTCAAAATAACCAAGGTATACCTGTGTAAATGTGTATACACTCCTCAAAACTCCTAAGCGGCCACTTGCCTTTTTGGTCATATGTTATAAATACCGCATGGTTTCATCCCGTTTTTGCTAATATAATTCAGCCAAATCAATTATGAAGTCAATAAGAGAAAAACAGTGAAATAATTCAATAAGAAATGTTTTAAAATTAAACGAAAGTAGGAGTACCCTCGATTTCAAAGTTAACATTGGTGGGTGGGGTATTTTTGACATTTCTTGTTAGGATAAGGATTGTGTACAAAGTTGTGGCATTTCTTATTATTTTTTGAAGTCCTCAGACGTTGTACCACTGATATCAGTACAAAAAATTGATAGGATTTGCGTTTTTCATGTGGCGAAAATTTCAAATTTCTCTAAAAATTGTCATTTTTGTGACTTTTGAATTTGAGGGTACACGCATTCAATT